>OZ020525.1:14069078-14474945 GCA_963971425.1 Bryoerythrophyllum caledonicum | reverse complement strand
CCTCGATAAACTCATACATCCGCAGATACTGTAGTCCTCGATAAATGGGTGATATATATAAAGAACTATGGAGTTTGGTCCTCGATAAATGGGCGTAAATGGGGGCTTAGTGAATATAGTGCCACTTCGTTCCACCACTGAATACATGCCACTTGGTTTCACCACTCAATAGGCCGACGCACATGACGACCATATGGGGCTTCATCTCCCACATATGGTCCCTAAAAGTTTGGATTTGGCTTCTCATGTCCACATTAGTTTAGGGTTTAATCCGATGTGGTTCCAAACCAAACCATATGGTTACCCTCTTCTCATTTACCATTTTAACCATATTATTACCACAATGTTCCCAATGTGTTCCCAATGAGTTCTCATGTTGTTCCCCAAAGCTCCCACTATAATCCCCAATGCGTTCCGAGCATTCCCAACACGTTCTCCATGTTCCTAAAGAGTTCCCAATGAGTTCACCTAGGAACCAATTTACATATTTAAAATTTATCCAAATTTACCTTTTATATTGTCGGGCCCAGCAACATTCGTTGGGGCTCCCAAACGAAGGCTCATGCGCACCTTGTGCGTCTGCCTAATACAGTGCCACTTCGTTCCACCACTGAATACATGCCACTTCGTTTCACCACTCAATACAGTGCCACTTCGTTCCACCGCTGAATCTATATCAGGCTCTTAAAATACAATATCCTCTGTTGTACCTGATTGTGATGTTGGGTGTTAGAACAAGAACTCCGGTCTCTCGAAATTCGTTATATTCTGTCTCACCTTACTATGATGCTGGGTGTTGAAACAAGAACTCCGGTCTCTAGAAGGAGGTCGACGTGAATAAAGTGTCTGTTTGTACCACCATCAAGTCCATGCCCACCGGACATGGGTTAGCAATATGGAACTACTTCCCCCTCTCAAGGGTAGACACTATGTATCACATAACAAGTAACGAGGATCAAAGAACCAATGCCGCCAGGGGGGCTTAATGCAATGAAATGCTAAAGAAATTACCAGGGGGGGGTCTAGCTTGTCCTGTATTGGTTGGTCGTTTTCGAGTTTCCTTTTTTGTAGGAGTATGGACATAGCATGTTGGATAGCAATAGTGTTAATATTTGTAAAGGTGGTTTTTATTGTCGTCATGGGGATTTTGAATGTTTCTGCAATGGCTGTCATTGAGGGGATAAAGGTGGTGGCTCTAGCACCTGCGGTGATGACAATGAGGGGGTCTACTTTCCATCCAACTGCTTGGATATCATTGAAGAGTGGTTGGTATTTATTTATTTTGTTAACAATAGCTTCCATTACATTTGCAATGCTTACAACTATGAATAAATTGTTAAAAACAGTCGTAGACTTTGTTACAGTCTCGCCAGATAAACAACCTATTTTTTGTTATGTACAGTACAATCTAAACTCTTTATATGTTACCAGGGTTATTGAGTACACGTACTCGGAGAACAGAGTATATGAACTCCAACGTACTCTAAGTGCTCCAAGTACATGTATTTGTACGTGTACCCCAAATACATGTACTTCATACTTACTAACATAGTATGATACAAGTCGGGAGCAGAAAAATCATAGCACATAAATAGTATCTCTTCTCTCTATATAGTAAAAGGCCTACGGATACCCAACGCAGGAGGTGGCACTTACTCCTATTTTACTTTTACTTTTACTTTTACAATTTTAGTTACATTTACGTCACCCATTGAAGACAAATGAGGGTTTGCTATTAGTCAAGACCCTTACTTTTGGTTGTTGATTGTGGGGGGTACCTATTGCTGGCCACCCACTAAACATGGCTGCACAGTTTGAAAATTCATACCTAATTCAATTTTCATCGAAATATATGGAATCACTTGGGTGGAATTGTAATTCTATTGGCTATCACTGAAAAATAATAGTATAATTATTTCCCTCTCCGTATGTGCACATTCCTTAACATGTCGGTTTTAGGGGAGCGTATATGCTCAGTGCTGTGACCGATGCAATACGACCTCACCTTTTTAAATGGCAGCAGAAGCAGTCATGGAATATTCAGGTGACACCTTGTCTTTTACCCTATCCTACGGAACTTCCAGGCATCTTGATTTCTCGGCTATGGCATGCACAACAAGTCCTACAGAGTTTCGTGCTTAAAACCAGCACCCTAACACTTTAGCGCCCAGGAAGCCCGAAAATGGGACTACGGGTGTGCTGAAACTCAATCTGCACGACATCCATGAGGAATTAAGCTTTAAGATACAAGGTTCAAATTTGCACACTCATTGCACAAACTAATTGCACGCACTCATTGCACGAACACTCTCCAACAATCAGATCATGATTTGGATTTATAAAACTCTTGGAAAAGCTAGGAATACAACACAAAATACACAAATACACTAAAATACAGTGAATACAGTGAATACAATGAATACCATGCCACATACTATGTTGTATTTCACACACATGCACATTGATTTTGGTCTTAAATTTTGATTGAACTTTGTTTTTAAGACATTCTTCATTGTTTGTGATTGTTGATCTCTCTCCATACATACAAAACTTTTGTTTTGATTCGTATGAGGTTGGAACATTTTTGTATACAATCAAGTAGAATAAAGCAAAAAAATCACCAATAACTGTGTATGAATACTTTCTTCACATATGATATGTCAATGCGAAGCTATCAACCTTGTGCACATGTGAACCGCTCTAATTCAAAGTCAAAAAATTCTTGCAAGAATCTATCGATGGTTAAAGTAGTACACCCTCCAAATTCCACAGTTTTCACTACCAATATATAGTAACTTTAAACACTATAATCTATTCCATCAACCGTCGGATGTTGTGCAAATTTTCCCCAAAGTTTAGGTCATGGGTTAAGTTCAATTTTGTAGGGTTAGATATTAATATTAGTCATTGTATTTCCATCATAAGAAGAAGAACGCCGGTCTCCAAAGGGCCAGGCCGGCGTGAATAAAGTGTCTGTTCGTTCCACTACCAAGACCTTGCCCACCGGACAGGGAATTAGCAAGCTGGAACTACTTCCCCCTTTCGAGGGTAGACACTATGTAACAAGTAGCCAAACAATCCCAGAACCAACCAATCGGAAGGATAACAAGGGAGGGGGGAGGAGAAAGTTGGGGAGGAGAGAGAAATGGAGAAGAGGGCGTGCTTTGCATGTCAGGTATTAAAAATAAAGTAAAGTGGTAGTTTTATGGGGGGTCTTGTGTGGCGGGAAGGGCTTGGTTGTTTTCAATTTTGCGTTTATGTAGTAGGATGGACATAGCATGTTGTATGGCAATGATGTTAATGTTTTTGAAGGTGTTAGTAATTGTGTGGAGAGGTATTTTGAAGGTATCTTCTAGGATTTTTAAAGATGGGATATAGGTGGTGGCTCGAGCACCGGCAGTAATTACAATAAGGGGGTCCACTTTCCATCCGAGGGTAATGATGTCATCTATAAGGGGTTGGTATTTATTTATTTTGTTTTCGATTGTTTCTGGGGAAAATCTATCATTACAATATGTGAATTCGATGAGTTGAATGGTGTAGTCTTGGTTGATGTGGTCGGGTGGGGGTCATTGTATGGTAGACCCCTAACGCAAAGTATGTCAGGTTTGAGTCGAGCATTGCAGTGGCATTTCTGGGTCTCACATGTACATGGGAGTAGCCATGGTGGGACTGTATTTTCTTGTGGGTTGTTGTTAAAAGTGCCGGCATTCATGAGGATAAAACATCTTGATTTGTTATGGGAGGTAATTAATTTACGAATTTCCCATACGGCTTTGTTATGTCTTTTGACGATTAGGGAGTGTATGTGGTGGTTTTGACATTTAAGTAGAACATGTAGCCATGTGTCGGGATCCGTGGATGTGCAAATTGGGCATGTAATGGATGGGAATCTTTCTATTCCAAAGAAGAGTTGTTTGCGAGCGTTCCCCATGTATTGTCCGGTGCGGAATTTGATAAGGCATGTGATTTGTGAGTCGGTGATGTTGGGGTTTTTCCAGAAGTTTGTAGAGAGTTCATTGTCTATGTCGTTGTTACTAGTCCACTTTTCTATGTTGGGGAAGTTGTCTGAGATTGTGTCAAGGTTATTATATAGGTCTTGTTTTTTGAGGTATTTATTCAAGAATCGGACAGGGCCTTTATCGGGGGTGTCTTCTTTGGAGGGCCAATCTTCTTTTTGGAAGTAGTATGGGGTGGCGTGGGCATGTTCGTGTAGATCTTTGGCATTTTTGTGTGATTTTTCTCGGCCTTCTTTTGCTAGTTTATCCGCTTGTTCGTTCCCATTAATATCAGCATGGGCTCGAACTTTGTGTAGGGTTCTGGTTTGATTTCTTTTTAGTAACATTTGGACCATTGATTTTAGTATGGTTTGGTCGGGGTGGCTATTGTGGAGAGTAGGGTGTGTTATTTGGGTGTTTAATAGATATAGTGCGTTTATGCAGTCTGTGAAAATGTGTGCTGGTTCATTGTTGTATTTTGTTGTGATAATTTCTAGTGTTTTGTGGATGGCCATGAGTTCTGCTCTTAGGATATTTTGTAGTCCGTGTAGTCTTTTGGCTAATTCGGTTTCTTTCATAGGATTGTATATTCCATAACCGGCTTTTTCTCTACGCCAATTGCCCGGACTAACTTGTTCGGGTGGTTTGAAGGAGCCATCGGTATAGTAGTTATATGCGGGGTCAAATTTTGGTGAGGAGGTATTTTGGTAGTCTGGGAGGGGTGGGAGTGGTAGGGCGTAATCTAGTGTATTGTCGTTGTAATTTAGTTTTGACCATTTTTTGTTTCTGTTGACTGGCGTTTGTATATGTGTTGGCGGGGCAGTCTTTGTGTATATCTGGTTTATGTTAAGTGTTTTTGCTATGTAGGTAAGTTTGGCAAGTTGTTCTAGGGTGCCAAGGTTTTTGTTTTGGTGATGAACACATATTATTTGTAGTGTAGATGGTTCCACTCTAGGCTTTTTTAGCTCAAGTGGGATAGTAGGTTCTTCGTATGGAATTGAGTCTGCTTTAAATATTGCAATGATATGGGAGTCTGCAAATGGGCTTTGCTGTGGATTGAAGTTTTGGTACCAATTTTTGTCTGGAGTAATAATGAGTGTAGATGTGTGTTGTGGGTCATTTTTAGCAGCAAGACGGACCCAATGTAGTGCTTGTTGAGTTTCCTCCTCATTGTGGGGGTGAGCTATACCATTACCCACCCATTTATAGTCAAAGGCCTTTCCCATGGAGCCAAATATTTTATCTCTTTCAAAGGGTGAGTAGAATTTTTTTAATTTGACAGGGCATGTGACGGGGGAAGAGAAGTATGATTGTTCGATGTTAAAGGATGAGATTAATGAATCTAGAATAGGTGTGGGTATTGTGTATTGTGCATTTTTGAGGGGATTCTTTTTTGGGATGCGGTATTTATATCTTTCGTATAGCCAAATTAATTCGGTTTCAAATGGTTGGGTTGCTGGTTCGATGTTTGTAGGTGTTTGTAGTTTTATGTTGTATTGATTCCATAACCATTTGAGTCTAGTAGTGGGAATAGTGTGTAAGTGTCGGCCATTTGCTTCATATAAAAGGGCTTGATTGTTTTCTATTCTGATTGTTTTTAAGTTTGTGAAAATATCAGTCTCGGGGTTACATTCTGTTATATGGATGTTTAGAAGTGGGATGATTATAGGTGGAGTTACTGATCTTGAATCTTGTAACTGTTCTTGGGGATGGTGGGCTTGAATGATTTCTGAGTAGAATTTATGTTTAATTGTTTGGTAATATTGTTTTAGTTTTTCGGTGTTATATGTGGAGGTATTACAGTCGTGTCTTGGGAAGAGGTTTCTTTGAGGAAGCCATTTATTGAATATATTGTTGTTGTGTTGCCATTGGCATAGGTATTTTGTATAGGAATTTTGTATTCTATTGGTGTCTAGATGTTGTATATGTTCATGACGTATGATGTTATTAATAGGGTATGTGGTGGGATTTTTGGTGATGTATGTAGGGGGGTGGGGGTGGCGTGGATATGGGGGGTTGGGAGGGTGGATTGGTAGTAGGGTATTTCTTGGGAGGATGTTGTTGTTGATGGTGATAAATGGGTCTTGGAGTAAGTAAGAGTATGGGTGTATGTTGCAATTTGTATCATTTGTATTTGGACATGCTGGGTGACAGAAGAGTTGTTTGGCAACATTTAATGCACTTTTGACTAGTTTGGATGGGGTGAAGTGGAAGGTTTTAAAGTCCTCATTATTCATGATGTGTGTGCCATTTGGTAGAGTGATTTGTTTTATTTCAAAAATGTTTTTTGAGAGGAGTTTTTGTAAAAGTTTTTGGGAGATTTGGGCATTGAGTGTATTATGGTTTTGTGTTTCTTGCCGCCATATTTTTTCTAATGATGTTTGATCAGAGAGGAAATTTGGAAGTGTACTCTTCAGGTGAACTTTAGCTATGTGTTTTAATAGGAAGAATGTCCGAGTTATTGGTGATCTTATACAACCTGTTTTTTTAATTCTAGGCATATTTTCGGCACCACCGTATTGAGCAAGGACATAATGCGTGAGTCCGTTTTATATTTTCCCGAGCCTACCTTTGTCGTTTAGGACATTTTGTAATTGTTCCCCGATACATCTTAAATAGGCATTTTTTAGGGAGAAAGCTTCAAGTCCAAATAGGTTATGTGGCAGTTGGGTTATTGCGTTTAACAAGCATTTTGGCATGCCATAAATGGTTTTTTGTATGGCTATAATCTTTTGGTCAAGTTTTTTAATAGCTGGCATAGAGTATGGTACTGCGTAGAAGATGTATGCTACCCCGGGACGTATTACGGTGTCGACCATTTTGATTTTTTGTTTCATAGTGGCCGGGCAGGTTGTGAGTTCTTTGCATTGTCTAATGAGTTTTGTGGTCGTTGTATGAATTTGGATTTTCCATTTTAGAGAGGGAACAAGATTTGTGCCTAGGTAAACATATGCTTCGTTTTGATGTAGTATGGGGATTGGTTGACCACGGTAGTTGATGTTAGAAGCTTGCATTAGGGCTTTAAATGTAGTTGGGTTTATTTTGGATTTGTTTGGACATCCAGTAGCCGCGCATTTTGGGACGCCTACGTCCATACCAGTCCATTTACAATATCTGTCGATTTTATCGATTTTTGTTTGTAATGATTTTATTTTGTTAGTTATAGTAGCAAGGTCATCGGCGTAGGCGGCGGAGTTTATGGTGACTTGTGATGTACCAAAAGTGTATCCATTATTGCCTCTCTCTAGCCATCTAAGTAGTGGTTCTAAAAATATAATGAATAGGTATGGACTAAGGGTGTCTCCTTGTATAGTGCCTCTATGAATGGGGATGGGCTTAGTTTTATCAAAGTGTTCACCGGTGTAGTAGGTGGATGATTGGGAGTAGATATTTCCAACTAGTGCAGTTGCATCTTTTGGGTACCCAATATCAGTCATTATTGCTAATAGTCGGGCGTGATCTATAGAGCCAAATGCATTTTTGAAGTCAACATATAGAATATATATGTCTTGATTTGTGAATTTTGCGTCTTCTAATGCTACTATTATAGTTTGTATTTGTCTAGAGGTGCTTCTTTCTGCTCTAAATCCTTCTTGACTATCGTGTAGGATTTTAAATTTTTCACCATATGCGGATAATATTGAGGTAAGTGTATTGGTGTAGAGTTTATATATTGTGTTGGGTAATGCTATTGGTCTATGGTTTGGTAGTATTGAGGGATCTCCTTTTTTGTATAGTAAAATTGTTGCGCTTGTTTTCCATGAGGCTGGTATTTGTTTTTGTTTATAGCAATGAAAGAAAAATAGAAATAATAATTTATTAAATCTTGGGGGCATGTTTTTTAGTATAAAATTCGGTATACGGTCTGGCCCTGGGGCTTTGTTATTTCCGAGGTTACGAAGACATGTGTCATATATGGCTCTATTGAAGTATGTGTGTAATGGAATTTCATGTTCACCTCTTTTGTCTAAGGTAAATCCATCTAGGTCATGCCATGGGTATTGGCGTACTGCGCATGTGCATTCAATTAGATGTTGTGGTTGGTAGTTGCATGTTGGTACTGTGGGTCTATTATTTTTTGTCTGTTGGTTGAATATTTCGTTTGCGATGTCTTCCGGGCTAGTTAGAATGTTATTATATTGGTCAGTGATACAATCTAGTGGTGGAGATTCAAAGTTTTTAAAAACTTTCCTATTTATTTTTTTAGGGCTAATTTTGTGTAGTTGTCTGTATTTTGAGATGGCTTTTTTAATATTGTCTTTGGAATATTTTGTAGTTACTTTTCAGCCTTGTATGTTAGCATTTTTTTCGATTAGTGCAACGTCTTTTATCCACGTATCATGGGGTAGGTCCGGGGGAGGTGGGGCAGGGATTTGGGTATGGTATAAGGTTAGTATTTCGTTACATATGGGATGATTACGCCATCGTGGGTTATTTTTTACAATTCTAATAGTTTTTCGTATCGTATGGTATGTGATTAGGTGTTGTTTCCATGTTTTGGAGAGTTTGCGGAGTAGATAGCCGCCTTGTTTTGATGATCGATTAGTCATTTGAGGTATTGGTTGGGCTTTACAGGTTTGTTCCAAGGTGTTGGAGATATTATTTATAATTGTATCAAGGGTGTGGCACGTTTCGTGCCATTGTGTTTGAGAGAGTTGGTTATTATTTTCAAGGATGTTTATGAGAGAGTCAATTTGTATAGAGTTTTTTTCAAAAAACTTTGTGTTGAATTTTTCTAAGTTATCTTTTGGGATGGGATTTAGTATTCGGATAGTGTCCTTGTTTGTGGTTATGGGGGTGCGACTGATTAGGATGTTATTTGGGATGTGAAGTTGTATAGGCGAGTGATCCGAGTTGAGAATAATATCTTTGTTTGTTGTAGAGGTGTATTGTGTAGTGTTATTTGTATTAATATAAAAGCTGTCTATTAGGCTCCAATCACTATAGTTGTATCCGCCTTGTCTGGAGTATTGTGTATCAATATTTATGTAGGTAAAGTTTAAGTTTTCTGTGAATTGGCGCCATTGGTAGTCTATGGTTTGAGGAGGGGTGTTATGATTTCCATTTTGTCGACCAATTAAAGCTATGTCTCTGTTGAAGTCTCCACATAATATGTAAGTGTGATTAGAGTTATTATTTATTTCAGATGTGATAGTGTTTTGTATGTCTATAGTAAAACTGGTATCTTCGGGATGGGAGGGCATATACATGTGAAAGATTAGCCAGGCTTGTAGTGGTTGATTAGTAATTTTAATTATTTGAAGGTAGGGAGATATGTGCATTGGGGTGGGGATTTTTTTGATGTTTCCCGGAAAAGCGTATCTCTTGTGTATTAGTGTAAGGAGGCCACCGCGGCCCGCTGTGTATGGTCTACGTTGTTGGATACACCTTGTTAGTGCATGTGTGTTGTTAAAAATAAGTTTGTAGTCTTGAAATATGTTTTGTATGTATTTTGTAGATTTTGTGGCCGATATTTTTGTTTCTTGTATAACTATGACGGCCGGCGGTGTGTTTGTATGTGTGATCAAGGCTTGCAGGCTAGGGAGAGCGCTGTTTAGGGATGAAGCATTCCATGTAATTATGTTTATGTTCTCATTGTTTGAGTTAATATTTTGGTTTTGTGGAGGAAGGTAGGAGGGTGGGGGGGGGGGTGGATGGGTGTATTCTGGTATGGGGTTCAAACATTTTAGTGACTCATCAATTAGTTTGTTAGGAAGGTAAGGGAATTTTTGCTTTATTGTGTTGTTTGAAGGAGGTATGGTTTGACTATGTATAAAGTCGTATAATTCTTTATGTATTGAGTTTCCGTGGTTTATAATACTTAGGTTGTCTTCAAGAAATTTTGTATAAGGGTGTGGGGTGTGAATATGTCTTTCGGGTGGGTTTTGTAGATTTGATAAGGTTCGTGATAGCGTATTAGTCCATGTAATAATAATCGGGTTTTGTAATTTAGGAGACGGTTACATTCGTCTATGTTTGGGTGGGTGGTAATTACTAGGGCGTAGAAGATATGTGTTGATGGATGCATAGTTTTTTGTTGTATATATTGGGCAATATTTGGGTATGTTGTGTTGTGTAGTTGATGTAGTATATGTGTGGTTTTAAAAAGGGGTGAGAATGTCTGAGCAATGTGTTTGTATTCTGGTTGTAGTTTTATGGTGTTTGGTATGAAGTAAATTTTGGCGTTTTTCTTATGTGTTGTGGGATGTATTTTTAGTACATTAGGCATGGGTCTCGGGTTGGTTTCTATATCTCCACTCAGTAGTAGTAGGATTTTGTAGTGTGGGGGTTTAATGTGTTGTTTTTGATTTATTGGTTTGTGTATATATTTTAGGTGTTCTTTTGTTTTTATGTTTTTGATTTTAGTGTTTTTTCTTATGTACGTGTGTATGTTTTTGTTTGTGGGACTTGTTGTGATTCTGGGTGTTATCGTTGGGTGCATGTTTTTTATGGTGTTTGTGTGGTTTTGTTTATAGTTTTTTAGATGTGGTTTTGTGTGTCTCTTTGCGGTATTTTTTAAGTGAATTTTTGTTTGCAAGTGTGGGTGTGTGCGTGTGTGTATATGTATGTGTGTGTATATATTTTGCGTGTTTTTGGGCTTATGTGTGTGTGTTTGGTTGTATGGATGTGTTTGTGTGTATGTGTATTTATGTGTATTTGTGGTTTTATTTTGTGTGTTTACATATGTGTGCGAGTGTGTGGGTGTTTGTGTTTTTGTCTTTATGTATTTGCGTGTGTGTTTGTATGTGAGTGTGTATGCAATTTTTTTGATTTTTGGGGGTGAGTTTGTATTTGTGCTAGTTTCTTTGTTTGTGGTTTTGGGAGGTGTATGTAATAGGTGACAAGCAAGGTGGTAAGTGTTCTTGGTAATTAGAGATGTGTGTAGGAGTAGAGCTAGCGTGTGGTGTGTGGGTATATGGTGTGTTTTTGTGGTGTAAAAATGTGGTATGGATGTATGTGTGTTGAGTTTGTGTATCCCGTATGTGTTTTCCAAATAGATATTCATACCGTAATGGTATATGCAATGACAATATTTATAAATATGTGGGGTAAAACCCCAAGACCAATACATATTCCTACCATATGATCTCCAAGGCATGCATTTGGTTGTAGGAATGTTGTAGCAAAGATAGAGGATATGTCTAGAGTAGGAGGTGACTAGTGAGGGGGGGTAAAGACTATGGTAAGGCTAACGTATACTACAACTCTAGTAGTGGAATGATATATCATTAGTAGGGGTAAGGTAGTGAAAGAGTGGAGATTTTGGAAGTTTATATCTAGTTGTAGTGGTGTGGGAGGTACTAATGTAGCAAGTGTGGGAGTACTAACTAGCATATTGTAGTAAGGAGAGAACATATTAGAGGGGATAATAACTTCAATGAATACGGGGTTGTTTGGAGAGAATTGGAGACTATGGAGGGGAGGGGTGCTAACCTTGTTCATCCACGTGGTGCCATATTGGTGATATCTTCGGTTGTAGTCCTTGGTCAGTCCACGTTTGAGTGGTCTTCTAAGGGTGGGATAGTTGGTGGCCTCGATCCTGGAATTTGTTGCATAGCCATCAATGCAGAGGTCATCAGCTACTCAACATTCGAGAGTTTAGCCTGTAACTCACTGGTGCGGTTATCGGTGTAGGCCTTTGTATCCTTGATGATGTCCTCTCTAAGAGTGGAGAGCTCCTGGCGCAATCTCTTGTTGCCTGCATCTATAATGGAGGTCATTTCTGACCTGGTGAGGCTTGCAGGAGCGGGGGTAGCTTGGAGGGACTCCACGGTGTTTACGAGGGCTTTGTTGATGTCATTAAAGCCCCACTTTTCCAATAATGCGGCGGTGGGTGGGTCATCTCCTTCGAGGCTGCGGCGGTGGGGTGAAATCTCCACTTGGTGGCGCCCTATGGTGAATGTCTTGTGTAGATATTGGCGGTAGATAATGGGGTTAGGAAATTGCACGTTGGCACTGCCATTGTGCATTCCTCTCTGCTGCCTGTGGAACCATAGGGAGATGACATTCTTGGCCTCCAAGGTTTGATGAATTGCTGCCGTGGTTTCTGCCACGCTCATAAGGATGGGAAGATGGGAAAGGGTGACCGTCAATGCATCCTTCTTGGCTCTATCAGCTGGAGAGAGGCCTCCAGAGCTACTAGCACGCGCTGGTATTATCTCGTGATGTGTGGTAATTTGGTGGAGCTCAAATTTCTTGGCCTGTTGAGGGGTTGGGGCAACTATAAAGGCGTGTGAATCCTCTAGTACCTTCTGCACATCTGTAATCTCGAGTTCCAAGTTTCTCGAGAAACTGTTTGTCACCACATCTTGGAAGAGGGTGTGAGCAGTCACACCTTTGAGGGATTCACTCTTGATTCGCACTGATAAATTCTTCCGTACTACTGCATGGAAGGTTTTGCATACTTTCCCTAATGAGGCTTGTCCTATAGGGTCCAAGTGTAGAATGAAATATCGAGTGCCTCGAAGGAGGGCAATAGCATCTACCTCTGGCCTGAGGAGGTGTAATTTAATAATACCTGACCATGCACCCTTTTGTCCTTCTTTTTTGACCTCTTTGCATAAAACGGCCATGGGGTCCATTAGGTTGGCGCCTAATGGAATGTGCATGTGTTCGAGCCTAGCTAGTGCTAACCTCTTCACATCGTCATGGTACATGGGGTGCGGTGGCAATTCGAAGTAAATTGCCACATGAAAGTCATAGGAGAGTCCAGTAATGGGGTTCGTAGGGATATCGAAAGGTACCTGTGTAAGATTGTAGTGTTGGCCTTCGATGTTGTCGTTGCGAATCGAGGAGTATAATAGTTGTGGAATCCTAGGGTAGGCCACCACTGCGCCAAGGGCCTCCTCTGCTTCTTCTTTTGGTACTCCACGAGTGATCATGTCTCTGACCGTCTCTCCACTAAATAGGGGCTCCTGCCCTACATCCATGGCAAGCTTTTCCATAGTGGAGAAGCCTAACCAAAATCGAAATGATGAAAGGTCAGGGATGGATACTTGAATGGGGGTGGAATGATTACCTCTCGCTTTTTTGGATGGGGTTGGGCCTCCACTTGCCATTGTGACCAAATCTTCAGTCTCAGTGATCTTCATGACGTCTGGGTGTGTATTTCCATCAAATCCAATTCAAAGAAAAAAATCAAGAGAATCTTGTTTTTTCCATAAACATCCCTGGGCAATATAAGGTTAAACTTTGGTTCGGACACAACCAAGTATGTGCCACTATCTAGAACGTAGTCCTTGCTCCACTCTTATTCGCTGTCAAAATCTTCACCCTCTTGCCTCCCTATTCTTGTAAGAAACTTGTAAAATAAAAACACCTTTGAGTCATCTTAAAGAAATATGATGTATATCATCAACATAAACCTCAACAAAAGATGTGTCGTAGATACTCCAACACTAAACCCTTCAATGTTAATTTTGCATCCTAATCCCTAAACCCAAATATTTGCGTAATTGAGTACTCTAATGCCAACTTTAGAAATCATCTATGAATTTTGTAGGTACCTGGGTTTAGGCATTTTTGTGATTCAAACAATAAACTTGTCAGATTTTTCATTGCAATTTGGAATTTTGTACAAACATGGGAGAAAGGTACGTAGCATCTTTGGAGGAGCTCCACCTTACAACCGTCTAAGCTTGAAAGAACTTCACCTACGAACACAACAATGGATAAGTACGTTGCATGGACGTTTGAACTGTTGCACGAACAACCTAAATCCAAGGAGGGATATAGACTGCTACTTGTAGGCTACGAGGACAACACCGTTGGGTGGGAGGCTCAAAGATTCTAACGCGGGGCCAGGTTTGCAAGGGTGAAGGTTGGGTTCGCAAGGACAAGGGTTGGAATGGGTTCGCAAGGGCGAGGGCTGGAGCATAGAAGGCGACGGGGAGGGTTGAGGAATCTCCGATTGCAAACTACGCACATGGTACATTTCATTGCAATCCCACTTGAGGGAAATCACTGTAGCTCAGCAATGCTTGCGCCAATTTTTGAGGCGATGGTCTCAATAGATGCATGTTTTCTTCCACTTCTTTATCATAGTTTAAGTCTTTCACGGAGGTGGCCTGTAGCGTTTGCTATCAAGATTATCATGCCAAAACAACCCAAAAATAGTCGCTTGTCCTTAAAAGATTAAGATAATACTAAGTTTTAATGTGGTTCAACAATGATCCTTACCAAGAATTTTTGTCGTGTTTCAATGGTAGTTCCTCACATACCGCATGTCATTCTCACATGTATGGTGGATGAAACAATGCATTGAGATGTACACCTCCAACCTTGCATTCTGAACCCATACTATTTTTTGATGTCAAAGGCTACCGTACTCAAGGGGAGGATTTGGCACTCTAGTGCCGAATACAATTTTCTTAAAACAAAATTTAAGATTTGAAATATTTTTTTAGATTTTGAAATCTAAATGTTTTGAGAATATTCATCTTCTAAATAGCGATAAATTTGTTGACATAAGAAAATTTAATTTTCTTTTAAGATAAATTATATAATTATTTCATTTTTCACATGAAAGTATAATATGAGATAATACATCAGATATACTTATATGCATTTATAACCCTATAGGAACAAAAGACACTGGAATCACACAAATCATGTTTTATTTGTTTTTTCAAAATCAATCAAGAATTTTGAAAAAAAAGAAGAAGATTTGTATGATTCCAGTGTCTTTCCATAACGTGAGGATAACTAACTAACTAACTAATTATATTTATATATATATATATATATAAATATATATATATATATAATTTTTATTTTTTAATGATTCCAAAATTTGACATCATTAAATCTTTGGATATGCTTTTATTTACTTTTAATTACTATGGTACAATAAAATTTTACATAATAAGAAATCAATATAGTTAATATCCACTAGTGTAGTTTTTTTAATTTGAATATTAAAATTCTAATTCCAATATAGTGTGCATGAGTTTAATATTTAAAGTAGATTTTGCAAAAAATAGCATGTGTATGCAATTTATTATATAAATCCACTATTTAAGATGAGGATATCTACCTATTTAAAAGGCGTCAGTCTATCAATCCGTCGCTCCCGGTCACGTGACCTCTCTTTCTTGATTTTGACCTCTTGATGTGAAGGGTGAGGCACGGTGATGCACTCTTCTTGACTCTTGATATTAGGTAGTAACCTAATGACTCTTGATTTTGACCTCTTGATGTGAAGGGTTTTTGTCCTCCTATATTAGGTAGTAACCTAATGACTCATGATTCTGACCTCTTGATGTGAAGGGTTTTCTCCTCCTATATTAGGCAAGTGATACTTATGTGCACAAAAGGTCGATCAAAATGCAAATGTAAAGCAAAAGTACTTTATTTTGGAGTGGATTTTAACTAGGGTAACATTTACATGCACTCCAAAAATATAAGTACTTTTCCATTTAGATTCAATTTGAGCTTATAGGTTTTTAAATACAACACATACAAACGTAAATTTAACACACCACCCTCCGCTCTCCCCGTCGGGACGACGAATACCAACCCTAGTATGTATATAATTACGTTGCAGATAATACACTTTTATATATCAACTAGCAGTTGGTGCTTGCTTTGCAACACTATGGTCCAACCATCTTATTGTAGTTTTTATGTTACAAAATATTTTCAAAAAAAGGTGACATGGTTCATTGCATTGTTGATTGTGCGGTTGACTGCACCATTTCTGTAGTTCACTGCATGGTTGGGTGCACCGTTTTTGTAGTGCATGGTTGACTGCACGATTGATTGATGCGTGGTTTATTGCGCAGATTATGATTTTACTAGTATGATAATAGAACTAAACTAGATTTATTAAATTGCTTCATTTACAATTGCTCTCCTTTATGATATTTTATATTCTTCTCTTTTGAAATCTATATGCTATCTTCAACTACATATTTTTTGTAAGCGTTGCATACAATCTC
Source organism: Bryoerythrophyllum caledonicum (assembly GCA_963971425.1). Taxonomy (NCBI): domain Eukaryota; kingdom Viridiplantae; phylum Streptophyta; class Bryopsida; order Pottiales; family Pottiaceae; genus Bryoerythrophyllum; species Bryoerythrophyllum caledonicum. The sequence continues at coordinate 14,459,008 of OZ020525.1, read as the reverse complement.
AATGCATGCTATTTTTATATTATCATCTATTTTGGTACAATGCCTTCTAGATAATTAAAAATCACAATTAGCTCAAAATTTTATAAAATATAGTGACCTTATATAGATAGTTTATTTTATAAAATCAACCTATAATAAAATAAATAACAAAAAATTATTAGCACTTGCACTCGTTGGAAATATCTATTCACAATCCACCACCACTTTTATTGGTGAAAATTTTGGTAAGACCAGCCCAATCCCCATATCAAAAGGCACTATTGATATGCCTATTGATATGGTTATCCGTGGATGCCTTTTCTCTCAAAAATGCATACTTTTGATGCATTGGAAAACAATTACTTAAAGCACTCAATGATACAGAAAAAAATGGAATAACATAAAACAGACTCCTCAAATTTATTCTAGCCAAATATGGTGGGTGCCAACACTTGCCACGCCTCAAAAAACAAGATTGTACCAGATTGCCCATTTCCCCCACTATCTTCTTACTCAGACACACAACAACATTTACCTATGGAGCTCCATCAAAAACTTCTTGCTTAAACCTTTCCCACTAGAAACTGGTTGGATAGCTCAAGCCAAATACTTGCTTAGATCAACTAACACACTATCCAACAAATTACTACAAAAACTCCTACACGACATTACTAATCTACAACAAGTCACCCTCCCAAATGCCACACATCTAATGAACCAAACCGACTTTAAAACATTTTATGCCACCCCAACAAAACAAATCAAAATGGCACTCAACATTGCCAAGCTACTATTTCGTCACCTCACATGCACCACACAACGCACTAGGCCATGCCCCCTCTACCATGAACCAGGTACACTCAAACTCCACTACACTACCACAACCACTCTAAGCATTGCCCAAACCACAATATCATCCTCCCACCCAATAATATGCACCCACCCCCCTACCCCACCTCCATACAGGTTTTTAAAAATCCCTCAACATATCCAATTACTACAAGTATTAGGGTAAGACATGGTGAGAGAAAGGAGATGAGGTGCTGAGAGAAGAACGAGGGCGGTGAGGGAAGTCTGCTGCGAATGTGAAGCGGCCTGCTGCTCCGCATGGAGAGTGATTCCAGAGCCATGCTAGTTTGCAAAGAGCAATGAACCGGATTCGATCGAAGGGCTGAATGTTTGAGATCTGATGAGGATGTTTTAGATCAAAGCTCTGACCCTGGACTGAGCGGGCTGGTTCGATCAGATCGGTGTGGGAGTGAGTGTTGGCACTAGCGTCTATCACATTGTTAGATCTACAGCAATCTACCCTGGTCATCCTACTCTTGCTCTATCAGAGACGCAACAGTTGCGGCGACCCCCCCCCTCCCACCCCACAACACCACTAGCAAACAAACATGAAGATCTACACAAGAGTTGTTCTACAACAAACTCAAGCTACCTCTCTAAACCCTTTTTTACAACTCTTAGTATTTATTTGCATTCTTATACAATTAGTATTTCCTTTCCTACTAACTACACAAACAAGTGTAAATGGAAATGGAAATATACGCCTTGCAAGTGCACATAAGCTTGTACATGAACCAGGGGCAACTATGTGGATACCGGGCAAGTATGCAAGAGGTGAACCTAGGCACAAGACAAGCAGAAAGTACTACCAGGAATACAAACAGACGAACAGACCAGAACGGACACAAGCCACAGATCTAACAGGTTGCAAGATGCCGTGTGCATGTGAGTTGTGGTACAAATACAAGCTGCAGGTGGACCAACAGGATACAAGCTGCGATGTAGATTGCAGAAGAAGATTACAAGCAAGGTCAACAACCTACACGAAGAACCAACAAAAAATCAAAGGTGTAAGCAAAGAGGGAAACATACACCTTGCAAGTGCACATAAGCTTGTACATGAACCAGGAACGACTTTGTGGATATCGTGCAAGTATACAATAGGTGAACCCAGGCACAAGACAAGCGGAAAGCACTGCCAGGATTACTGGCAACCCAACAGAACAGTACGGATACAAGCCGCAAATTCAATAGGTTACAGGATGCCGTATACATGTGAACTGAGGTGTAAAGACAAGGTGTAGGCGGACCAGAAGGATACAAGCTGCGACGTAGACCACACGAGAAGATTACAAGCAAAGGGAAGAACCCAGGCAGGAGCAACAACCTGCACGATGAATCGAAGCATTAGCCAAACAACTGAAGGGACCCCCGCCCCTACCCCACAACATTATCAACAAGAAGCCATGATGATCCGTACGAGAGACGAGCTGCAAGAAACTAAAGCTACCCTTCTAAACCCTTTTGATTTGCAACGCTTTGACTTTATTCACATTCCAACTCAGTTAGCACATACGCATTTCCTAACAACAAAAAAAGATATATGTGAAAATGAACACTTGCATTATGTAAGTATGCACAAACCTGTGCATACGACGTGGGAATCAGTAGGCGGACAGTACAAGCCTGCGTATACACCGTGGGTATCAAGGTGGAGCATCCGGCCAAACCTAGTAACCTGCAGGGAGAGAACAAGGCAACAATTAAACAACAGACGTGCGGACCCCCTCCCTTGCTCTACGATAATGCCTGCGTACAAGCATGACGATCGACGAGAGAACTTCTTGACCACACCACTGTGGGTGAACAAGGAAAAAGGCCTGTACTCGGTTAGTGCATGCATGCCTGCACTATAAGCAACGTGGGTACCAGTACAAACGAAGTGGGTGCGAGTACAAGCGAAGTGGGTGCGAGTACAAGCGATGTGGGTGACAGCGCAAGCGACGCGGGCGCCAGCACATACGACGAGCATCCTAGAATATGCGTCATGTGAGGGCAGACCAACACCAACACAAGGTCGAAAGCAAGAAAAAAAGAGCAACTTCACCACCAGCAAGGTAAGTCCACGAACCTCTTCCAAACTTTACCGCTCTAACCCATTGTTACGCTGTACAATTGATGCAGTAAGGATCAGCCTCAGCCAAGGGGGATTGAACTTCAACGTTCACCTGCGACATAACAGCCGAGCACAAGCACCCAGCCGAGCAAAAATGCCCAGCTGTGTGACAAGCGGCGCCCCCTCCAGACAAGGCTCCAAGCTGTCCTGCCCAAATCGAAAACACTCACAAGACGCCAGTCCTGCTTCAGCCCAAAAATAGAAGGAATCAGCCTGGGGACAGAAAGGAGCCGCTCCCCCAATCGAAGGAGCCCAAAAAACCCATGCAACAATAAATCATACATCACACAAGCAAGGGAAACGGCACCAAGTCACTCACCAAACCCTACTCCCATTGCGGAGATATAACCTCCCTTCGAGGACACCCTACGGCGCATTGTACCACCTCACCTCTCAACACTCACGCTATAGGGAAAGTACTGTAGAGTGCTACCAGAAAGGAGAGAATTTTAGACAGATAAGGTTTAGTGAAACAAGTAGAAGAGAGGTACCCACTGCGTTGCACAGAAGCTGGGAGAGAGATCGCCATCAGCAGCTAGAGAGACCGCCGTCAGCCAAGGTTCCTAGGAAGAAGGAGAGGAGCCGCAAACGACACGTCTACCTGCGAGAGGAACTACCACAACACAACAAGGGGAGCCGAGAGAACAAGAAGAGAAGAAGTTACGACTCCTGCTGTCGGAGGGAGGTTCACATAGACCGGGGTCCCCCACGAGAGTGGCGCAAGTTTGCATGCCTACAAGAAGACCGGAGGGTGGTATGGGAGCGATTCAGACTAGTAAGTGAACACTGTAGGTGGTTTATGCTCGACTGCATTGCAGAAGAGAAGAGACGTAAGCTGAGCAACAGAGGACGAAGGGAACGAAGACGGAGTCAAGAGCCTGCACAAGCACACCGAAGACCGGTGACCAAGCACAGAAGCCAGCAACAAGGGTGGTGGTGCTACAAAAGATAGCCAACTCGAAGGACGATATGCGAGCGTCTAGAACCTTTCCAAGAATACTGCGTGAGTCCAAGCGACCAAGCAAGGTCCGAGCGCGTGTGCCTGGAGCCTGCAGTACAAGAGCATTGTGTACCTGTGAATGCCGAAGGAAGGACTAAGTGTGTGAGCCTGGAGCCCACAACACAAGGGCGTTGTGCACCTACGAATGCCAAAGGAAGGACTAAGTGCGTGAGCCTGGAGCCCGCAACACAAGGGCGTTGTGCACCTGCGAATGCCGAAGGAAGGACTAAGTGCGTAAGCCTGGAGTCTGCAGTACAAGGGCATTGTGCACCTGTGAATGCCAAAGGAAGGGGCGAGTGCGAGCGCCTGGAGCTAGTGCAAGGATATTGCACGCTTGTGCATAACAGAAGGAAGACTGAGTGCGATCACCAAACGACGCGTAGGCAGAGACGAAACGGAACAGCAGAAACCCGAGGGTCAGTACGCGAGTTTGGGAAAGCAAACGTGGTTAGGAAGAACGGTAGAGTACCGAAGGTTACGGGTACATGCAGAAGTAAGGGAATATAGCCATCGAAAAAGGCAACGCAAGGTAGTCCACCCCACTCTCAGACGCCACAAGTTACGACCACACAATCAGGTCAAAATCGTCTCTCATTCCTTCCCTTTTTACTAGTGACCACCATAAGTGGGTTTATTATATAAATCCATGGACATGTACATCAAACTTATACATATATTCATGTTCTCAGGGAGGTGACCACTTTTTTGGCACCTCCCATGTGTGTGTATGTGTGGATAGTACTAGGCAACATAATATCTTTCCATTCGGTACCCTCCATAAGTTGATGCAAATAGATATGTATGAATGGAGTATATCTTATGCAAATTGTGTAGTTAGAGATGTTGAAAGGAATCACTTCTTCTTGACTGCAAACTCTCAAACAGGCCTACAACTTAATTTGTGGAATGAGGTTTTAGTTAAGGTGATAAGAAGGTATCTACATAGAAAAAGCAAATACAAACTCCAATACTTCTCTCTTGTTATGTACAGAATGGCGTCATCTTCAAGTATTGCATTAGCCTCCAAGAAACTCTTTTCTGATAGTCAAATGGTTGAAGTAGAAGTCCTGAGTCAAAAAAGATCTAGTTGCCTCCAAATCCTATCTAGCCAAAAGAAGGTTAAGGGCAAAGAAATTCATGAATTTCAACGCCCTCCCTTTTGGCTAGGATTCCATGCACTAAATCTATTGGCCAAAGATCAAAATCTTCCTATGAAGCCAAAACATTCAGTGAGCCAAATGGTTAGAATGGAAATCAGCCACGAGGAAGCATTGGAAAGCAATATGGCTGACCCCGCCTTCCCATACGTCATTCAGGAGGAATGGCCTTCTAAGAGGAATGATAGGGAAGGAGGGAATCACTACAACCTTACACAACTCCCCCATGAACTAGAGATTGATGAGAATGGTTTTTCATTAGACTATCATGTGGCGATCTTCTTTGAGCTAGGAGAACTTGTGGTAATGAAAGATGATGTTATGGTCATGGTTGTTGCAAGATTGAAACACATGAACATAGAAGTGGGGAATATCCTTGGTGAACCCATTGCAATCATGTGTTACCATGGGTCAAAGAAATGGAGTGGATCAATCAAAATACACCTTAAGGACCCGTAAAAAGATGGGATGGGGCTTATACAGGGCCTCCGTCCGTTCATCCTTAAATTGGATGAACATCACATCTATAGGGGGAAAGTGTGTAAATCCTTCGACTCAATTGCCATTGCCAGCTTACTCTCTATTAGAGTAAATAGTGAAAATTTAAAAGGGAAGAAGTGGTATAATATGTTTGAGGATGTTGTCATGGATGGTTTTACTAGAGGTCTAGATTTTGAAGTGACCAATATCCAAAAAAATGAAGGGGCGGACTTTGCTTGGATCAAAGCACCGTCACCGGATGAAGCGAAAAGGATAAGGTCACTCAAAATATCCTTTTCCAATGAGCTTATGGAAGCATCATTTGCAAGCAAGGCAAAGCTATCCGAAGATGACAAGGCTAAGAAAAATGTTGTTGTCTTGATTGTCAAAAATTTGAACAAATCTGAATCTATTGCATCACTAGAAGAAGGTATCAAGGCATATATGGGTAAAAGAAATGTAGCACGAGTCTTCTTTCGATTAGAAAATAGTAAGCATGTGGGGACTTGTAATGTCCAATGTCTCAATGCGGCCGTATACAAAAAATTTGTCAAACAAAATGCAAAAATATTGGGGAAATAAACGCACCTACATCCGAGGAACTCGCACGGCTGGGCTTCACCAATGTCAATACTGCCCTAGCCAATACCGTGCAAGCTTTGGAAAATACACCATCACAAAACTTCACTAAATCAGACCTCAACCGGATGGTTGAGGAGGCCGTAAACAAAGGCGGAATGACAACATTGGGGGAAACTCGAAAAGAAATGAGCTTACCGAAAGAGGAGATTGTGGAAGAAGCAAAGGTATATGCAGACAAAGTCCAAGCCGAATCAAATAGAAACTCAAGAATCCAAATTGCTTTACTTCAGAAACAAATGAGAATTACCTTGGAAACCCTCCAAGCCGACCACCCCGACACACTCGAAATTGAAGGCAATGTGGACACGTCAAACTAGTTTTGACTAATGTAGCGGCGGTAATAACCTCATCCAAAGTATATATATATACTAAAAACATAAAAACAAAAATAAATAAAGTATCTCTAGATACTACAATACTAAAATTTACAATTAAAAACAAAAAACCAAATAAAAATTATAAAATCAAAAAAATTACACTTACTAATACGAACAGAAAAACAAAACAAAATTCCAGAAAACAAACTCAAAAACACTCCTATATCCCTATAAACTACATATTAAAAGCAAAAATAAACCTCCAAAAACCTACAAACAAATACCAACACAGAACTCACAAAACATACCATCTCACACTAGACCTATACAACCACCCTGAATCAAACCACTTAGTCACTGATTGCCCAAAAACCTATACAAATACACCTAATAAAAGATCAACCAATGCTATCTGAGCCTACATACCAGCAAATTGGCCAACACTACATAATAAGAAAACAAATAGAAATAGAACAATTCTACATCCACTCATAGCCATAACCACAACTATGAAAAAACCCAATAGACAAAACAATCAAAAACAACTCCAAAACAATATAATTGTTAACATACTCAAAAACACATCTACACCAAACAGACTATTTTTACTATTAGGAGGGGATATTGAACCAAACCCGTGACCAATGCCAAACATATTGAAAATTCACCCCCCCGCCCATAGAAGGAAAGCAAGAACATACTTCATTAAAAACACAATAAAATTCCATCCAGAATACCAACATCTAGCAAAAAAATTTGCACCCCTACTAAAATCCTACCACCCGATGCATAATAATCATAGTACAACATTCCCACACCTACATATACTCATACAAAATAAAATAAACAATCACCCAACCCCTCACATATTATATGCAATAATTATCACAATACACCCGGACATAAACACGTGTAACAATATGATCATACACTCCAATACACAAACAAATTGGACAAACACTCTATTATTACAACTAGCTAACTTAAACAACCCACCGGAAAGACACATTTCCACACCACACCCATACACAAAATTCCTTGAAACAAATCAAGAAATAATAAAAGAAAAACAATCCATACATAATGACCTATATAATTTTATACACTTGGGAAACGAACCCCCATTTGTCAGAGAAATTCAAGATAAATTCCCATTTCTACCCCCCCGTTTAATTACCGGATCACTACGATGTCTTGAACCAATACCAGAATACTCACATCCGCCACCGCTGCACGACATACCAAACCCCCCAAGTCGTATCATACCAAACACAAGCAACGAAACGCACATTATTACATGGAATGCTTCATCACTAAATACAGCTCTGTCAAGTCTACAAAACGTAATAACCCAACTACAGACCCCTCCAGCACTCATTCACATCCAGGAAACCAAATTAACCTCAAAAAAGTCAACAAAATATATACAAAATCTCTTCCCTCAATACAAACTAATTTTTAACAATACACATACACTTATTAGATGCATAAGACAAAGAATGCCCCACACACCGGTTAGAGGAGGCTTATTAACACTCATTCACAATAAATATTCTTACCCGGGTAACATCACTAAAATCCCTACACCAGCCAATATATCCCCATATCTACAAATAATAAAAATTAACAACCAACCACTACAACCATGGTTAAACATACATATATACATGCCTTCCCACCTACAAGACCTACATCTAATCCCTATCATAAAACAAAATATCCCTGACCATATCTCAGCATATCCAAATCACACCTACATCTTATGTGGAGACTTCAACCGAGATATTGCCCTTATTGGAAGACATAATTATAACAATATTACCCCACCACAATTAGAAGACATACAATGGCGTAACTTTACTGACAACATCAACATGACATATATACATACTAATACACCATTCTCTAGACAAGGAGGATACAACTACACAAGCACCAGCCTAATCGATGGTTTCTACATCAATTCACCAAATAACAATAGATATACATCCACAACTATCACTGAAATGAACCTTAATTTGGACCACTTCCCCATACAATTACACATCCCACAAAAGACTCTACTAGCTAGATCCGTTACACCACCACGAGCTACACAGATTCATATTCTTAATCCCATCCCCCAAGAAAACCTAGAAAAATTTAACATCACATTCTTTGAAGAAAACTCCCTTGAAATAGACAACCTAACTACCACTCTAAAAACAATTAACCACCTAAACCCATCACAATGGCAAGACGCATGTATAAAACTAGACAAACTTATACAAAAAATCTCTAAAACCCTTGAAGAAACATGTAAAGCTAACCCTCTTCCTACGCTAACAAATAGAACCGCACAACAAGGACGATTTCTACCACGGAAAAAACATCTTGAAACATACCATTTCATCCGAAAAACCATATATATCGTTAAAAACCGTCCAAATTGGTTATCACATCCAATCATAAATGAAATTTGCAATCCCCAAAACACTTAAATACGAGCCCCACCACCCCCTAATCACTCAAGTGATGAATGGATTAACCAAATCTCTGACATTGCCAAAAATGCGAACAAACAAGCCCGAAATATCACAACGAAATATACCATAGAAAACATTAAAAAAGCCATCTCAAAATATAGAAAATTATATGAGACAAGCCCTAAAAAAGTAAACAGAAAAGTCTTCAAAAATAGCGAAAATGCACCCCTGGATTGTATCTTAGACAGAAACAACAACATTCTCACTAGTCCAGAAGATATTGCCAATGAAATCCACACTCAACAATCAAAAAACAATAGACCCACTGTCCCCACATGTTACTATCAACCCAACCACATACCCCAATGCACGTGTGGTGTTGGACAATACCCATGGCATGACCTAGATGGATTCACAATTGATACAAGGGGAGAACCACAAATTCCAATACACACATATATAGACCAAGAAACTTACGATATGTGTCTTAAAAACCTCGGAAATAACAAATCCCCGGGCCCAGACAAAATTCCTAACTCAATCCTAAAAAACATGCCACCAAAATTCCACCACATGTTATTTTTATTTTTTAAACATTGCTACAAACAAAAACAAATACCTGCATCATGGAAAACTAGTCTCATAGTACTACTACATAAAAAAGGTGACCCATCACAGCTAACCAACCATAGACCTATTGCCCTAGCCAATACAATATACAAACTATTTACAAGCACCTTAACGTCTATCCTCTCATCATATGGTGAAAAACACCAAATATTACATGACAGCCAAGAAGGTTTTAGAGCAGAAAGAGGAACATCCAGACAACTACAAACACTTGTAGCTGCACTTAAAGATGCAAAGCTCATAACACAAATAAATTGACACAATATTATCAAAGAACTCAACACAAATTCTACACCGAAATTATCCAAGTTCACCACCTACAAAACCAACTCCAAGACACAAGGTCTGTCACCCCACCCACAATAATCCCCCTACTAAACATCTACACAACGGAATGCAACCCCGAAAAAGACACTCTTACCTCATCTAACACAATAAAAATTGACAAAGACCAAGCACACTTATACGAAGAAGATGGAAGGCATCTTTTTACCATCCCAATCACTAGGCTCACATGGTTGTGGAACCAATACAATACTAAACTTCAAACCCCTACAAACATTGAACCAACAACTCAACCGTTCGAAACCGAAGTCATTTGGCTATACCAAAGATACAAATATAGATTACCAAAAAATAACCCCCTTAAACTTACACAATATACACTACCCATACATATACTTAATTCACTAATCTCCACATTCAACATCCAACACTCATATTTCTCCTCCCCCGTCACATGCCCCACCAAACTCAACAAATTTTACTCCCCCTTTGAAAGAGATAAAATATTCGGATCACTAGGCAAAGCCTTTGACCACAAATGGATAGGTAATGGTATGGCCCACCCACACAATGAAGAAGAAACACAACAAGCTCTACATTGGGCCCGCCTCGCGGCCGAACATGACTCAAACCACACCTCCACCCTAATCATAACCCCAGACAAAAAATGGTACCAAAATCATAATCCACACTCGGGCCCCTTTCCCGATACACACATCATCACAATATTTGAAGCGGATTCAATAACATATGAAGAACCCACCATCCCACTAGATCTAAAAAACCTAGAATTGAATCATCCACTCTACAAATAATATGCATCCACCTCCAAAATCACACTCTAGGCACACAAGAACAACTAGAAGAACTCTCGTCCATAGCAAAGACTCTAAACGTACACTGGATACTCACAAAATTGGCCCCACCAACGCCAATGCAAACACCCGTCAACAGAAGCAAAAAATGGTCAAAACTACACTACAATAACAATACACTAAACTACACCTTAACACCCCCACCCCTCCCGGAGTATCAAACTAACACCCCACCTAAATTTAACCCCGAATATAGCTACTATACTGATGGCTCCTTTAAACCGCCAGAACAAATTAGCCCGGGATCTTGGCGCAGAGAAAAAGCCGATTATGGAATATACAACGCTACAAAAGAAATCAAACTAGCCAAAAGACTACATGGACTGCAAAATATCCTCAGAACAGAACTAATGGCCATCCACAAAACATTAGAAATCGTCTCAACAAAATACAACAATGAACCGGTGCACATATTTACAGATTGCATTAACGCACTACATTTATTAAACACCCAAATAACACATCCTATCCTCCATAATAGTCACCCCGACCAAATCATACTAGAATCAATGGTCCAAATGATACTAAAAAGAGAACAAATCACAACCCTCCACAAAGTCCGAGCCCATGCTAATATTGATGGCAATGAACAAGCGGATAAACTTGCAAAAGAAGGAAGAGAAAAATCACATAAAAATGCCAAAGACCCACATGAACACGCCCATGCCACCCCTTACTATTTCCAAAAAGAAGATTGGCCCTCCAAAGAAGACACCCCCGATAAAGGCCCAGTCAGATTCCTGAGCAAATACCTCAAAAAACAAGACCTACATAACAATCTTGACACAATCACAAACAATTTTCCTAACATAGAAAAGTGGACTAACAATAATGACATAGACAATGAACTCTCTACAAATTTTTGGAAAAACCCCATCATCACCGATTCATAAATAACATGCCTTATCGAATTCCGTACCGGTCAATACATGGGAAGCGCCCGTAAACAACTCTTCTTTGGAATAGAAAGATTTCCATCCATAACATGCCCTATATGCCCCTCAACGGACCCCGACACATGGCTACATGTTTTACTCAAATGCCAAAACCACCACATACACTCCCTAATTGTTAAAAGACATAACAAAGAAGTATGGGAAGTCCGAAAACTAATCACCTCCTACAATAAATCGAGATGTTTTATATTAATGAATGCCGGGACTTTCAATAACAATCCACAAGAAAATACGGTCCCCCCGTGGCTACTCCCATGCTCATGTACGACCCAAAGATGTCATTGCAACGCCCGGCTCAAACCGGACATCCTTTGCGTCAAAGGTTTACCATACAATGACCCACCACCCGATAACGTCAACCAAGACTACACCATTCAATTCATTGAAGTCACAAATTGCAACGATAGATTTTCCCCGGAAACAACCCAAAACAAAATAGACAAATACCAACCCCTTATTGACGACATCATCGCCCTCAGATGGAATGTCGACCCCCTTATGGTAATCACATCCGGCGCTCGGGCCACCACCTTTATCCCATCTATGAAAACTCTAGAAGACACCTTCAAGATACCCATTGAAACAATTAAAACATCCTTTAAAAACATTAACACCATAGCTATCCAACATGCCATGTCCATTCTTCTACATAAACGCAAAATCGAAAACAACCAAGCCCTCCCCGATACACAAACCCCCCCTAAATTCTCCCCCCGCCATGATTTTCATGATTAGTTGGTTTTAAGGTTTTTGACTACTTGCCTGGTTTGTGGTTAGTTCGTTGGCTAGTTGCTTGGTTTGTGATTGGTTGGTTGGTTGGTTGACTTGTGGTTCTTTGGTTTCTTGTTACATAATGTCTACCCTCGAGAGAGGGAAGTAGTTCCAGCTCACTAATTCCTTGTCCTGTGGGCATGGTCTTAGTAGTGGAACGAATAGACACTTTATTCACGCCGGTCTCCTTCGGAGACCGGCGTTCTTCTTTCTTTCTTTTGCAAAGCTCACAAATCAGGACATCTATATACTATATATTGACTTCAAAAATGCCTTTGGATCTATTGATCATGCTAGATTATTAGCAATAATGAAAGATCTTGGTTACCCAACGGATGCCATCGCACTAATAAGAAACATATACTCATACTCTACCACCACGTTCACTGGAGAACATTTCGGAAAAACCAGACCCATTCCCATCCAACGCGGTACCATCCAAGGTGACACACTTAGTCCCTACCTATTTATCATCTTCCTGGAACCACTCTTAAGATGGTTACAACAAGGTAACAAAGGATACACATTTGGTACATCTAAAACAAAAATCTCCTCATCAGTGTACGCAGATGATTTAGCCGCGATTGCCAACAAACTAAAATCACTTCAAACACAACTAAACAAACTAGATAAATTTTGTGAGTGGACACGACTGGACCTTGGAATATCTAAATGTGCAATTACTGGATGCCCAAATAAATCTAAAATGAACCCATTAACATTCAAAGCCCAAATACAAGCCACTAACATCAACTATAGGAATCAACCAATACCAGTATTACACCAAAATGAACCATATACATACCTAGGAATAAACTTAGTCCCATCCTTGAAATGGAAAATACAAATACATACCACTACCACCAAAGTTATAAAACAATGTAAAGAACTAGCAGCTTGCCCAGCAACTATGAAACAAAAAATTAACATGGCCGACACAGTTATAAGAGCAGGCATCGCATACAGTTTCTATGCAGTACCATATTCCTTGCCCGCCATAAAGAAATTGGATAAAAAGATAATAGCCGTCCACAAAACAATATGTGGCCTCACTAAAAGTACTTCAAACATAGCTACCCAACTACCACATGATCTATTTGGCATAGGAGCCTTCTCACTCAAAAATGCCTACCTCAGATGTATTGGTGAACAACTTCAAAATGCCCTTAATGACACAGGAAGACTGGGAAAAATCTACTCCGGGCTACTACAATTTATATTAGCTAAATCCGGAGGATCCGAAGACATCCCACGTATTAAATACCATCACTGTGCCCGTTCACCTATCACAAGAACATTATTCCTACTAAAGAAAGAAGCTGGTGTACACCTAAAAAGCACAATAGGAAATTTCCTATTAGACGCCTCACCACTCGAAAATATATGGATGAAAGAATCTAGAAACATCCCCCGGCTTGACCCTAAAATATCTCTGAAACTACTACAAAAATTACTGCAACATAACATAATAGACATCAAACAAATCATACTACCTAATGGACACAACATGATGAGCTCATATGACTTCAAAAATTACCACTCTACACCTACCAAACTAATCAAAAGTGCACTAAACATTGCCGAACAATTATTTTGCCAGCAAAAGTGTATGCCATGCTGCCCAATACCATGCCTATATCACCAACCACCACGAACCCTAAAAGACAACTACATTATCGAAAACCACGTCATACAATCTAGACAAATCGAACCACCAACCCATCCCCCTCCCCCATCACACCCATACCAACCCCCCCACCCAAAAATATTCTCAAAAATCCCCAACAATTCCCTATGAATGTAATACAGGATCATAAAAAACAACACTATATAGACTCTAATGGTATAGTAAAAAATGACTCATCATACCTATGCCAATGGAGATTACCAAATCATACCACATACAACAAATGGCTGCCTCAAAGAGAATTATTTCCTTGGAATGACCCCAACACTTGTAATCACCACACCGAACTACTCAAACAACATTACACCAAAACACAACACCGACACTTCTCTAACCTAATAAAAGCATACTTTTCCACTCATCAACAAAGAGACACAAGATTTGTCACATCCGCATTAAACATCCCACTCACCCGCATATCCATTAACGAATGCAACCCCGAAAGCGACATAAAAACAAATGTAATCACCATACAAACACAACATGATGTGGCCCATATATACGAAGATAATGGTAGGCACCTTATCACCATTCCAAAAAATAGACTCCACTGGCTATGGAACCAATACCATAATGCAAAAAACCACCCACACGGACTAGAACCACCTACACAACCATTTGAAACTGAAGTTGTCTGGTTATATCAAAGATACAAATACCGAATCCCCAAAAATGATCCATTAAAACTTACACAGTACACACTACCAACACCAATATTAGACTATCTCACATCAACATTCAACATCAAACACTCATACTTTTCATCACCAGTTACTTGCCCCACACAACTCACCCAATTTTTCTTACCATTTCCACGAGATGTAATATTCGGGTCCCTAGGTAAAGCCTTTGAACACAAATGGAAGGGCATTGGGTATGCTCACCCACATAATGAAATAGACACACAACAAGCTATACATTGGGCCCAATTAGCTACCAAAAATAATCCAAATAATGTCACAATATTAATCTCCCCTGACACCAACTGGTATCAAAATATTTCCCCCCATATTGGCCCCTTTCCAGATACACACATCATAGCCCACTTTGCCGCAGACACCATCACATACGACGAACCTACAGTGCCCCCAGAACTTAACTTGCCACGAAAAGAACCTTCAACACTACGAATAATGTGTATACACCATAAAAATTACAACATTGGAACCTATGAACAACTAAACCAACTTACATATGTAGCCAACAACCTCTCGATACAACAAATACATACACAAATTGCCACAGCTACCCCTCCTAACTGCCTTGTTAACCACAACAAAAAATGGTCCAAACTCACATACCCCAATACTCCTATTCGCAATAATACACTCAATCCCCAACTCCCAAACTACCACACTTACCTTCCCTTAAAATTCTACCCAAAAATCAGTTACTTCACTGATGGCTCATTCAAAAAACTCAAAGAAACAAGCCCTGGAATATGGAGAAGAGAAAGAGCGGGATATGGTACTTATAGCCCAAAGGGACTTAATATTGCCAAAAGGCTACATGGTCATCAAAATATCCTACGAACAAAGATGATAGCAATACACAAAACTTTGAGAATCATCAACACCCAATACCCAAACGAACCTACACATATATTTACAGATAGTCTAAACGTTTTGTATTTACTAAACACACAAATAAAACATCCTACACTACATATTAGTCACCTAGATCAAATCACACTTGCCTCTATGGTAGAATTACTCCAAAGCCGCACGCAGCCAATCACATTACATAAAGTAAGAGCTCATGTCAATATTGATGGAAATGAACAAGCCGATAAACTAGCAAAAGATGGTACCCACCTTGCACATAGAAACGCCACACACCCATACGAACACGCGCACGCCACCCCATATTACTATCAAAAAGACGATTGGCCTTCCATGTTTGACACACCAGATAAAGGCCCCGTTCGGTTTTTAGAAAAACAGATCACTAAACATGACAGAAAATACAACCTCGAAATCATGGCTACACAAACCACTAATATCTATAAATCGACAAGTAATACAGCTATTGATAATGAACTCTCTAATGAATTTTGGAACAACCCCACCATATCTGACATACAAAAAACGTGCCTCATCAAGTTCCGCACTGGAACATATTTGGGTCAGGCCCGAAAACAACTCTGCTTTGGAGGGGAAAGATATCCCACCATCACTTGTTCCATTTGTAACTCATTAGACCCTGATACATGGCTACACGTATTACTCAAGTGTCGACAACAACAAATTCACTCACTTCGTGTTAAAAGGCACAACAAAGCAGTATGGGAAATTAGGAAATTATTAGTCTCTTCCGAAAAATCTAGATGCTATATTCTCATGAATGCAGGCACTTTCAACAACAATCTCCAAGAAAATACTCTCCCTAACTGGTTACTACCTTGTACATGTGGTACCCACAGATGCCATTGTAACGCTAGATTCAGACCTGATATACTCTGTGTCAAAGGTTTACCCTACCAAAATGAGCCTCTTGAAAATGTTGAACAGAATCTCACCATACAATTTATAGAAGTCACGTACTGTAACGATAGATTCTCCCTAGAAACTTTAGAAGCAAAAATCAACAAATATAAACCACTAACGGAAAATATTGCTGCTAGAGGCTGGAAAATTGACCCCCTCATTGTCATCACAGCTGGTGCTAGAGGAGCTACACACATCCCATCAATGAAATGGATCGAAGACAAATTTAAAATACCTAAAGCCACTATCCAAAATACCTTCAAAAACATCAACACTATTGCTATACAATATGCCATGCATATCCTCCTTCACAAAAGAAAAATAGAAAATCATCAACCCTTACCTCAATTACAAGACCCACCCTAACAAAAATTTAAAAGTTGTAATAGCTAAAGATACTTTACCTTGATAACAAGGCAAAGCTATTTATTATGATAGCATACTATGGCACTATCCCAAAACACGCATGAAGTGAGATATTGGTTGACACAACTCATTTTACGGCCTGGGAGTAATCACTGAGGAGTGCCAAGTCACTACATACCCCACTTCTAGGCTCTGACCATTCGTGGTCTTTGTTATTGGTCACTAGAAACTAAAGTGTCTACCCTCGAAAGGGGGAAGTAGTTCTATCCCTCTATTCCTATGTCCCGTGGACTTAGGTCTAGAGGTGGGACGAACAGACACTCTATTTACGCCGGTCTCCTTTTCAAAGGTAGGCCGGCGTTACTCTTCTTCTCCAATTACTACCATACTTAAACATACACCAATATATACAACATTATAAAGAACAATACCAAATTTTTATGTAAATGAACAACAAATAACAACACACAATACATCAAATGGCAACCACAACGAGCTCTCTTCCCATGGCACAACACCATCGTTCTTGCACACAACATCACATGTCTCATAAAAAATTAAAAATAACTCAAGTCTTCACTTAAGGGGGCCGGAGTGAATAAAAACACCATATTCATTATATTGGGAGATTGTGAGCCTCCCAATTTAATACGTATGTTGCTCTTGAGCTCTAAAATGTACCCACTATGCACATTCAGCTCAAGTCGAGCTGAATGTGCACTAGATCAAAATCATGGAAATCTCCCAATATAATGAATATGGTGTTTAAAGCATCTGTTTGTTCCACCACTAAACCAATATCCACCAGACATAGATTTAGTAGTATCGAACTACTCCCCCCTCTCGAGGGTATGTATGTCTCATAAACTATTACCAACAACAACAACACAAACACTACGCTACTATGATTGCGATACACCACCTCCACTTACAAATTAGCCATACCTTCTACGTACACCCACCCACTAACCTCCCACTTTACAAATCTACACCCCTCAATGTAACTTGGAGACCAACATCAATGTCGCCACACCGACTATATTAATTAAAAATGAACAAGCCTATATTTACAAAAACATTGGCCGCCACCTCACAACCATATCCACCGATAGATTAAATTGGTTATGGGCCCAATACCACCACTCCATCTATACTACAACTAACCACAATCTCCACGCCCAACCATTTGAGACTAAAATACTTTGGTTATATCAACAATATAAACCCAAAACCTCAAATAAATATCCGCTCAAATCCGCAAAAAAATGAACTTTGGTCGCCAAAAGAGGGGGCCAGAGTGAATAAAATGTTTGTGCGTTCCACCATTAAACCAATGTCCACCAGACAAAGGTTTAGGGTTATTGAACTACTTTCCCCTCTTGAGGGTAGATACTATATACATGTAGCCAGTAACCAAGGACCAAGGACAAAGGACCAATCAGAGCCAGAAGGCTAAGTTCGGAGAGATGGTATGTAAAGGTTAAATGTGTGCTTTTGAGAGGTGTAGGGGCTATCATTTGATTCTGAGAGAGGTTGGTTATATTCAATTTTATGTTTGTGCTGGAGTATGGACATCGCATGGTGGATAGCAATGGTGTTGATTTTTGTAAATGTCTTTTTAATTGGATTAATGGAGATATTGAATGTTTTTTCTAGACTTTTCATAGAGGGAATAAAGGTAGTAGCCCTAGCTCTTGCAGTGATGACAATAAGGGGGTCAACTTTCCATCCATGAGCTGCAATGCCATCAATAAGTGGTTGGTATTTATTTATTTTGTTTTCAATTGCTTCTGGGGAAAATCTTTCATCACAATATTTGAATTTGATAAATTGGATAGTAAGGTTTGTATTTGTGTGGTCCGGTGGAGGGTCTCTATATTGTAGTCCCTCGACACATAGTATGTCGGGTCTAAATCTCGCATTACAATGACATCTTTGGGTTCCACATGTCCATGGAAGTAGCTATGGGGGGGCAGTGTTTTCTTGAAAGTTGTTGTTCAAGGTTCTGGCATTCATAAGTATAAAGAACTTGGATTTATGTGAGGATATCATTAGTTTTTTGATTTTCCATACCCCTTTGTTGTGTCTTTTGACAATTAGGGAGTGAATATGATAATTTTGAGGAGTACGTGTAGCCATGTGTCTGGGTCCGTGGAGGTGCATATTGAGTATGTTATGAATAGAAATCGTTCTATTCCGAAGAAAAGTTGTTTGAGGGCGTTTTCCATATATTGTCCAGTACGAAATTTGATAAGCCATGTTTTCTGAGGGTCTGTAATTGTGGGTTTTTTCCAAAAGTTTGTAGAAAGTTTGATGTCAATGTTATTTTTACCAGTCCAATTGTCTATGTTGGGGAAACTTTCAATCCGCACAATACACCCTACCACCATTCTCTTCCATTCCATAACCAACCAATTTCAAATTGAACACACCTACTTCTCATCACCACTAACTTGCCTCAGAGCAATTAAAAAATTATTCTCTCCATTTGACAAAGATAAAATCTTTAGCTCCCTTGGAAAAGCATTCTATTATAAATGGAGCGGCATCGGCCTTGCAAATCCTCATACCACCAAAGAGGCCCACCAAGAAATACATTGGGCCACACTAGCTATACAACAACACTCGGACAATGTAACGTTCATAATCATCCCTCACACAAATTGGTACCAAAATCCCACACCAATTATAGGGGCATTCCAAGATATCCACACCATTGCACTCTTTGATGCCGATACCCTCACCTGCACCAAACCCACTTCCAACAAACCACACAAACCGCACACCAAACTCTCCACCTTACAAATTCTATGCATACATCACCAAAACATCATCGTTGGAACCATAGACTAGTTAAAAATCTTACATACTACGACACAATCTCTAGCCATCAAATACATATACACTAACCATGCTCCCCCTACTCCAACACCACCAAAAGTGAACCGCAATATAACGTGGTCAATACTCCTATATCCACCACCAAACGCACCTTGCCCTACCTCTTTTCACCTACAATACAAATCCTTTCTCCAAATTCAACCCAGAACACTGCTACTATGCAAATGGATCCTTTAACAAACGTATTGAAATATGTCCAAATGTTTGGCAATCCAAAATAGCTGGACACAACATCCACAACATCAAAAATGAACTCAACTTCTCCAAGCGATTACCTAGCCAACAGAATATTCTCACAGTTAAAATGATGGCTATCTATAAAACTTTAAAGATCATCCTCAAAAACTCCCTAAACAAACTCGCCTACATTCTTACTGATTGCCTTAACCCCTAAAGGCCCGTGACAATTTCACACCAATAACACTTCAAAACTGTTGATTATAGTGCAATGAGTAAGGAAGGAAATAAAATCTTATATTTATCCTTTTGACTATAGGATCTCCATTAAGACTTACCAAGTAACATACTCACAAAGTTTCATACACTTTGATTGCACATATAGAAAGATTATATTGCTTGAAGTCAAGAATGGGCATATGACAGAAGGCATTAAATACTTTTGCCACTTGTGAGCACGATGCGTTTCCGTAAGTGGACGTCTCGACTAAGATGTTTAGGCAAACAGTTGATTTCTTCAATATACGTTGAGATGGGTAGTGAGTAGCTCCGCAAATCCTGGTGAGGAGGGGCTTAGGTGTTAGGCGCAAACATGAAGCACAAGGCAATGAGGGCTGCTGGATCTCATTGCGAATCCCGTTATGTTCCTCGTTTTGCTACTAGACGGTGTTTCTAAGGTGTGTAGAGTGTTGGCAGGGATTGCAAGCTCTTGATCTATTACCACAAGTTTGTATGGGTTGCAAACGATCTAGCACTAGTATGGGAGAGTAGATCTGAAGTGGGGCTCTGTGTTGGCCCAGATCTAGCTCTAGATCTTGCATTACCCACGGCAAACATGTACAAATAGATCTAGATCTAGATACCATACCACAACTAGAAACACCACACCTATCAACTCCTCAACCAGGACACAAGCACACATACAAGATCGATTACTGCCCACATTTTGCAAGAGACAAACGCCAAGACGCCAGATCTGCCCTCAAGGATCAACACGCTTCAAGACCAGCTAAGTTACATATGTGTAATTTGCACTTTGATTTGTTTGAAATGTTTCAATACTGCTCTCACAAACTTGATAGAAATTCTCTAGTAATTGCTGATGCTACTATACTTACGACTAACCTCCATTACAAGAAGTCCCAAGGTAGCACGAGAATGAGAAGACTAGTACAAGAACACAAGCGTCAATGCATAGAGCGGCACCACCCGTGGAAGGTCGCCTGGACATTGCATTATCGACAGCCACCTGCGCCATCAGCATACCTACGTCAATATCATTGGATCAACCCAACCTACACCAATTACAAGACACAGATAAAAAACAACGACATACTACCCCTCCTGGCTAAGGTACATACCCTAATTTGCTACCTAACCAACACATGCTCTCTATCTCTTACCACCAGAAAAGACCGCGTACTCTACCGCCAAGCAGCCATCAACAGAGAAAAACAGCGGTGCAGCATATGCAACAAAAATCACCGACTCATCATTTGCAGCAAGAGGCACCAACGCAACGTCAACATGAAGGGAAACCGATGTAGCATCAGCAGGAAGAGACAACAAAGCAGCATGCAGGAGCTGAAAAGAAGTACAAGAAGCATACATGAGATGACACCCAAATCAAGAACGCATCATCAACATCTACAAGCCAGGACCAGCCCGATACAAGGCCTGGTAAACAACGCCACACTACCTGCGGCTAAGGTAAGCACTCTAACCTATCTCTCAAAGTTTCCACACACTAAATGTATTATCAGCAGGAGACAATACAAGTACAACAGACAAGCAGCAGCTGTCGACGAAGCAAGTCAAGGACCAAAAAAAACACAAGTGCTAGAAGAGAAGGGAGGGCAAAGCATAAGGCAACACACCTTGGCAAGATCAACACACCAAGTACTGCAACTCCACCAACAACTGCAGCCCCAAGCACACCAACGTCAACATGATAAAAGGAGCAATGAGAAATCCACAAGAACATACTGCCAATTGCTGCTGCATCGTAACCCTAGCCGCCACAACATTCTAGAAAGTCACAAATCCATGAAAGATCAAGATCCAACACCACATCTACAACACCACAACCGCCCAGCTGAAGTCAAACGGCACTCTGAAGAAACCAATCCTAAACGGCCACAAACACAAGAACAATGACGTTCATCGAACACAACGACATCCACCAAACGACAACCCTCCACAAGGTATATAACAAGCTACCATCTGACTCTTGAATCCTCTCACTTTGCTCTACTTTGCAGATGCATTATCTCTGCCTCAGCGAAACAAAGAACCACTTACACAGCCCGTGCGAAGGACACATACCTGTGGAGAGCCCAACAGGAGAACAAGCCGCCGCCCCCACAGCTGACGAAGACACACCACATCTGTGAAGAACTCCCCCCTCTTGACTCTCAGTTCTTATTTTTGTGCAATTTGATCATTCATGAATTAACTGACTTCAACTTGTTAATGCTATACTCCTTCCAGATCGTATTGTACCTACGCAGGATAGAAGAACTCTTTGGATTAGGGAAGAATTCACTCACACAACACAAGATGTTAGGAAGACGACATCAACTAACACACCATATTAGGCGGCAAACCAGACTGAAGTCCTCCACGAAGCCCCGATCCAAGCCCAACCGTGAAGAATCTCACCACGGCGCCAGGGAGTTGCTCAATACACCTCCAGAAGCGAAGATCGGAGGAGAAAAGACGGTGGACAATGGAGGTTGCCCGTCAACACGCAAAGGAGGTCGCGTCCACCCAACACGCTGCTGCCACCCACAGCCCCGGCAAACCCTAGTGCGTCCCTGATTCCAGCAGATCCTCCAAATCGACCAGGCGGCCGCAACCTACTTCAACCCGCGCCATCAACGTCCTCAACTACTACCACACCTGCAGCCAACAGAAGGCAGTCAGCCCGAGGATCATCGTAATCACAACAGAAGATAAAGAGTGCGGATGTTCAAGTCGCAAAGACCACAAAGTGAGCCATCAACCAAGTGGACTGCGCCCGAGCCTTACGTTGGAAGACTGGAGAGCAGCGCCCAAGTGTCGAAGCACAGACGATATAGGGAGGGTGGCCGGACGCCGCAAACCAGCCAGATCAGGGAGCCCCGTCGTAACAAATTAGGGAGGTTGTCCAGACGCTAGAAACCCTAGGAACCAGCAAAGACGCACAAGAATCGGAGGTACGGCAGACGCTACCACGAGCCCCGATACTAACACGAGACACACCGTAGACTGCTCAGGAGTCAAAACAACAGACGCTACCACGAGCCCCGACGCTACCACGAGCCACAACGCAGATTGCTTAGGAGCCGATACAGAAGACGCCACCCAGAGCCCCGACGCCGCAGACTATTCAGGGAACCAAAGACGAGCGACCCCAGACACCGGAGTTGGAGTGCAGTCACCGGCGGGAAGTCTCCCAACCGGCGGGACAGGCGCCAGGAAGCCTCAGACCGGCCGTAGCTGGAGCAACACCCACCTCAACGGTAACCCAACGCATGAATGCCCATTACAGTATGCCTACTCTCTACCATTCCTAGCCAACTATTGTTGCTCGAGGGTGTGGAGCGGCCAGAGATTAACACAAGTCACGAATTGGCAACATCTCAACCGAGCTGAGATCATACTAAAAGGTCATAGTTCTCTACCATTCCCCCCTTTGATTATTAGTATTTCACCTCATTGGGTTTATTATGCAAACCTTTGGGCATGTACAAAAATTTTAATACTAAACTTGTTGACTTGGGGGGGTGACCACTTTTATGGCACCTCTCATGTGAGTGTACGGGTAAAAGGCACTAAAACCTCCTACTTAGAATTCTTAGTAGTTAGGGGTCCAGTTGCTTGCTTGAATGAGATTTACATTGTTACCCTAGTCTCCTTCTTGATTACATTAACTTCACCAAGCCCTCAACACATGTTGAGGGAAGAAGTTAAAATCAAGGTGATAAGGAGTGATGCTATAGTAATCCTACTCTTTATTGCTAGTGACACTCTTGCTTTTGATATTGACAGCATGGCTCAACTCCAAACTATGACGACGCCCTCTAAGAGATTGTTTGTAGAAGCAGCTGAGGAAAACTCATGTGCCGTAAGTGTATCCCAAAATGCGTTAGTAGTTGCAAGTACCTCCCAGAAAAAGGTGAAGGCAACAAGTTTACCCCACACCGAGTAGTGGTTGAGCTTCAACACAATGAATACTCTCGCAAAAAATTGGGGCAGTCCAAAAATACCCATTGTTGCCATAGAGGAATTGTTAAAATACGGTCTTAACCCTAAAGAGGCAGCTGAAAGTTATGGTGCAATGCATGCATACCCATTTGTCCATCAAGAGGAATGGCCACTCAAAAGGGCTGATGGAAAGGCTGGGAATCACTTCAATCTCACCCAACTTCCCAGTGAAGTTGAGGTGGATGGAGAAGGATTTGCCGTAGATTACCAAGTGTCAATACACTTTGAACTTGGTGATCAAACATGGACAAAAGAGGTCATACTAGAAATGATAAAAACAAGGCTGAGAAACATGGAGATTCCTCTTGGTACTCGGATTGGTGAACCAATAGCAATCTTTTGCTATCACCAAACCGAGAAATGGAATGGTGTTATCAAACTTCATCTAAAAAACCCTAAAAAAAGATGGAAAGGAGCTGTTGCAAGGATTGAGACCCTTCATCCTCATCTTGGATGAAGGGATTCTGCTCAAAGGTAAAGTATGCAAAACATACGAGGCCTTAGCTTTCTCACACCTTCTCTTAGTAAAAATATCCGGTCCTAGCCTTGTCAATAAAGAATCACATGATTTGCACGCGGAAATTGTAAGAGATAGCTTTGCGAGAGGCTTTGACTTCGAAGTAACAGGGGTAGAAAAAAAAGTATTTTTTGAATTTGCTTGGGTCAAAACCCCTTCCCCGGTGCAAGCGGCCAAAGTATAAGACTACAAAATCTCATTTGATTATGAGATCTTTGCACCAGTCTTTGCAACCCGGAAGATGGATGAGGATGAGATTGCAAAAAAGAATTGCCAAATTCTCATTGCAAAAATCCTCAATAAAACAAAAAGTGAAAAAGAACTAGCGGATGGTATAAAATCTATACTCGGGGAAGAGAATGTGGTCGATACATTCTTCAAACTCGAACATGGTTGGCATGTTGGGACTTGCAACATCGAGTGCTTAAATGCAGCGGTGTACAAGAAGTATGTTAGACAGAATAAGAAACTCCATCGTAAGTACATAATGTTTACCCCACACCCTAAAAGTTTGGATGGCAGTAACAAACCAAGTGTGGATGAATTAACTAGAGTAGGTTTCATAGACGTAAACTCGGCCGTAGCAAATGCAGTAATTGCCATGGAAAATGGCCCAAACAAGAGCAATGGAGTCACCCTACAACAACTCAGGAGAGAAATGAAGACCATGAAAGGGGAAATCGTGGAGGAGGCAAAACAATATGCGGACTTGATGCAAGCAAACACAGTAAAATCCCTAAGGGGGGAAATGTCAACTCTTAGGTCCCAACTCATTACAACCATCATGGCGGCGGAAACACAAGCATCGGAACGAGAGCAACGTGCCATTGAAAGCAAGATGGACACGTCAAACTAATAGCGTCAAACAACGCTACAACCAAGTACAATATAGTATATATATACTAAAATACATATTAAATACCAAAAATATTTAAAAATATATATGAAAGAAAAGAAAAATATATCATAGTATATTTATATACTAAAATACATATTAAATACCAAAAAATATTTAAAAATATATATAAAAGAAAAATAAAATATCATAGTATATTTATATACTACAATGTATAATAACAAAAGAATAAAAAATAATAACAAAACCAAAGACAACAAAGACAACAACAAACAACAACAACAACAACAACAACAACAACAACAACAACAACAACAACAACAACAACAACAACAACAACAACAACAACAACAACAACAACAACAACAACAACAACAACAACAACAACAACAACAACAACAACAACAACAACAACAACAACAACAACAACAACAACAACAACAACAACAACAACAACAACAACAACAACAACAACAACAACAACAACAACAACAACAACAACAACAACAACAACAACAACAACAACAACAACAACAACAACAACAACAACAACAACAACAACAACAACAACAACAACAACAACAACAACAACAACAACAACAACAACAACAACAACAACAACAACAACAACAACAACAACAACAACAACAACAACAACAACAACAACAACAACAACAACAACAACAACAACAACAACAACAACAACAACAACAACAACAACAACAACAACAACAACAACAACAACAACAACAACAACAACAACAACAACAACAACAACAACAACAACAACAACAACAACAACAACAACAACAACAACAACAACAACAACAACAACAACAACAACAACAACAACAACAACAACAACAACAACAACAACAACAACAACAACAACAACAACAACAACAACAACAACAACAACAACAACAACAACAACAACAACAACAACAACAACAACAACAACAACAACAACAACAACAACAACAACAACAACAACAACAAAAGAAAAAGAAAACACAAAAAGAAAAGAAAACACAAAAAGAAAAGAAAACACAAAAAGAAAAGAAAATACAAAAACAACAAAAGAACAAAACAACAAAAACAACAACAACATCATCAACAACAACAACAACACTCCTCACCCTTCCCTCTAATAGCCATAAACATTACTCACTACAAACTAGTAATTATACTCTGCGGAGACATAGAAACTAACCCCGGCCTAATGCCAAATGTCTTCCACAACCATCCAAAAACACACAAAAGATTATCAAAAATATATTTTATTCCGAATACTATAAAACTCCACCCCAAATATCAACACCTAGCATCTTCCTTTGCACCACTTCTAAAAAACAATCATATACTTCACCAAAATTACTCCATCCTCTACCCCAACATCTCTCGCTACATATACCAAAAAAACAACCATCCATCCACACATATCTTATTCGCCATAATTACCACCCTCCACCCATCAATAGACAAATGCAATAATATCATCAACCAACATTCTACCAACATAAACCCAACACATTGGACAAATATATTACTAAATACCCTATCCTCCCTACATAATCCCCCTGAAAGACATATAGATTCACTTCACCCATACACCAAATTCCTAGAAGAAAACCAACACCTTTTTGAACACAAAACCTCTCTAAATAAAGACCTATACAACTTTATTCATAGCCAAACCCCACCCCCTTTCCTCGATGAACTACAACTAAAATTTCCCTACTTCCCGCACAATCTTATCCTTGAAGCTCTTAGATGTTTCGAACCAATTCATGCTTACACACACCCCACCCCAACACCCGCCCACATCTCCCCTCCACTTTGTAACCAAGAAAATATAGACGATAGAAATACATATATAACTACATGGAACGCCTCAACGCTAAACAGCGCCTTACCATGCATCCACAATCTAACCGCCCACACCAACACTCCGCCCGCCATAATTGCCATACAAGAAACTAAACTAACCGCTACTAAATCCACAAAATACATCCAAAAAACATTCCTCGATTATAAACTTATATTTAATAACACTCATTCTCTCACACGATGCATCCAACAACGAAGGCCATATACACCGGCAAGAGGAGGTCTACTCATGCTCATACACCAATCATATGCCTTCCCCGGGAATATTACTAAAATCCCCACCCCGGCTAATATATCACCATATCTCCAAATTATTGAAATTACTAACCGACCCCTCCAACCTTGGCTCATTCTTCATCTATACATGCCCTCACACATAGAAGACTCTAGGCTTATTCCGGAGATCCAAAATTCCATCACTTCACAAATAAATATACACACTAACCATACAATAATACTTTGCGGAGACTTTAACCGAGATATCGCCCTTATTGGACGACAAAACGGAAAGATCTTTACCCCCCACTTGATATAGACTATCAATGGCATAATTATACGGATAACCTAGAATTATTTTTAATCCCAACCAATACACAATACTCTCGTCAAGGTGGACTTAATTACACACACACTAGCCTAATTGACGGATTTTATATTAAAACACCTAACCATACCCAATATACATCTATCACCAATACCACAACCAACTTAAACTCGGACCACTTCCCAATCCAACTCAACATACCTCATAACACCCTTATAAGTAGACCTCCCACAGCCATCAACTCAAATGTTATTAAAATATTAAACCCTATCCCAAAAGAAAACCTCGATAACTTTAATACATCATTCTTTGAAAAAAACTCACTACAAATAGACTCCCTTACAGATACTCTTTCTAACCATCAACACCTCGCACACATACAATGGCAAGAAGCTTGCACGACTCTTGACAAACTTATTAATGAAATTTCTACTACATTAGAAAAGACTTGTAAAGCGCCCCCGATTCCACAACTCACTACTAGAACCTCAAAACAAGGTGGGTATCTCCCAAGAAAATTAGCTAAAAAATGGAAACAACATCTTGTCACATACCGCACTATTTGTAAAACAATCTATATTGCTAAAACTAACCAAAATTGGCGAACTCACCCAATACTCTCCAAACTACAAAATCTCCACCACCCGCAAATCCCACAAGTACCACCACCCAACACCCCTCACGAAGACTGGCTAAAAGACATTGCAACCATTGCAAAAGATGCCAACAAAGAAGCTCGGAAAATTACTACAGAATATACAAGAGAATGTGTCAAAAAAGCCATCTCTAAATATCGTCAATTAAACGAAACTAGCCCAACAAAGATTAATAGAAAAGTCTTTTAAAATAATACAAACCTGCCACTGGACTGCATTTTAGATCAAAACAATAACATTCTAACCAGCCCAGAGGACATTGCAAACGAAATACATTTTCAACAATCCATAAACAATAGACCATCCACCCCCCATGTCACTTCCAACCACAACATACATCAACATGCACGTGCGGAGTTAGGCAACTCCCGTGGCATGATCTGGATAGATTTACCATTGATAAAAGAGGCGAACCAATAACACCTCTCTACACATATTATAACAGAGACACTTATAACATGTGCCTAAAAAATTTGGGAACCAACAAAGCCCCCAGCCCGGACCATATACCTAACTCAATCCTAAAAAATATGCCCCCTAGATTCCATGACATTCTATCATTATTCTTCCTTCATTGTTACAAACAAAAATCCATTCTCACATCTTGGAAAACAAGCTTAACAATCTTATCATACAAGAAAGGCAACCCATCCGTGCTACCTAACCATCGACCGATTGCCTTAGCTAACACCATTTACAAATTATATACTAACACACTAACATCAATATTATCGACCTACGGGGAAAAACACCAAATATTACACGAAAGCCAAGAAGGGTTTAGAGCCGAGAGAAGTACCACACGGCAACTACAAACCCTCATTGCCGCTCTTGAGGATGCAAAATTCACTAATAAAGACATTTATATACTCTACATTGACTTCAAAAATGCATTCGGATCCATTGACCATCCTTGATTGCTAGCCATTATGAGCGATCTTGGGTACCCGGAAGACGTAGTCACACTGGTTGGTAATATATACTCCCAATCTACCACTACATATACAGGAGAATTCTTTGGTAACACACGCCCTATCCCCATCCAACGTGGTACCATCCAAGGCGATACATTGAGCCCATACCTCTTTAATATTTTTCTAGAACCTCTATTGAGATGGCTTCAAAGAGGTAATAATGGATACACATTTGGCACCTCAAAAGTAACCATAAACTCGGCCGCATATGCCGACGATCTAGCGGCCATCTCTGGACGTCTTAAATCACTCCAAATTCAATTAGACAAAATAGACAAATTTTGTCTATGGACCGGGATGGAACTTGGGGTCCAAAAATGTGCCGAAACATAGATGCCCTAACAAATCCAAAATAAACCGGACCGCCTTCGAAGCCCTTATCCAAGCTACCAATATCCACTATTGTAACCAACCAATTCCGGTTCTCAACCAAAACCAACCTTACATATACCTTGGAATAAACCTAGTCCCATCGTTAAAATGGAAAATTCAAATTCACGCTACCACTACAAAACTTATTAAACAATGTAATGAACTTACACTATGTCCGACTACATTGCAACAAAAAATAAAAATGATTGATACCGTCATACGACCGGGTACTTCATATAGTTTTTATGCGGTCCCCTATTCCATGCTAGCCATAAACAAACTTGATAAAAAAAAATCATAGCCATACAAAAGAAAGTATGCGCACTCCCTAAATGCACGCCTAATGTCATATCACAACTCCCCCACCAACTATTCGGATTAGAAGCTTTTTCCCTTAAAAATGCCTATCTACGTTGCATTGGAGAACAACTCCAAAATGCACTTAACAACAAGGGACGACTAGGACTAATTTACAATGGACTCCTTCGGCACATCCTTGCCATTTATGGAGGAGCACAATACCTCCAAAGACTTAAAAAATCGGATTGCCTTGGGTCTCCCATTACCCGCACACTTTTTCTACTTAAAAGAGAAGGCCAAACATTTCTAAAAAGCACACTAGAAGATTTCCTACTAGGCCCCACGCCACTTGAACAAAATTGGGCAAATGAAATACATGACCTCCCTAGACTTGACCAACAATTATCCGCCAAACTCCTACAAAAACTTTTCTCAGCAAACATTACTGATCTAAAACAAATCACACTACCAAATGGAACACACCTTATGGACGACAAGAGCTACAAAACATTCAACGGTACCCCCCACAAATTAATAAAAAATGCACTAAATATTGCTAAACAATTATTTTGTCAACCGCCATGCCTCCCTATATGCCCGAACCCTTGCACCACCCACGCCCCACCTTACACACTCAAAGACCCGTACATCATTGGTCAAAATGACACCCACCCCAACATCAACCTCCCATTAACCTCGCCAAATCCGCCACATTCACGACCATATGCCCCCCCACCACATATATTAAAAAATCCTTCCATGCACCCAATAAACAACATAACCGCACACAAACATAGAAAATACATTGACTCTAACAACATAAGCAAACAATACACGTCATACGTGTGCCATTGGTCCCACAATAACACCACCTACACCAAATGGCTCCCGCAAAGAAATCTTTTCCCTTGGCACAACCCAAATGCTTCCTTACAAAACAACGAAATCCTCTCACAATATTACCTTAGAACCCAAAACAGTTATTACTCGAACACCTTACAATTACACCACCCCCAAGCACAACCTTGAGACAGAAGATTTGTCACGCCACCTATCAGTATCCCCCTCCTTCACATCTTTACAACCGAATGCAACCCCGAAACGGACATCCTCGCACAAACAAATACAATCAAAATACAACAAGATAATGCCCGCATATACGAAAATAATGGTAGACATCTAATAACCATACCACTTGCTAGACTACAATGGTTGTGGAACCAATATCACAATGCATTACAAACCCCCATTAACATTGAACCAATACCCCAAACATTTGAAACCGAAATTGTTTGGCTATACCAAAGATATAAATACCGAATACCCAAAAATGACCCTCTTAAAAATGCACACTGCACACTACCCGATCCTATCTTAGACTACCTTATTACATCTCTAAATATCACACATTCATACTTCTCATCCCCCGTCACATGCTCTACAAAAATCTCAAAATTCTACTCTCCATTCGAACATGATAAGATTTTTGGTTCTCTTGGTAAAACTTTTGATTATAGATGGTGTGGAATAGGCCTTGCACACCCTTACAACGAAAAAGAAACACAACAAGCAACACATAGGGCACGCCTAGCGGCAAACAATGATCCCAACCACAACATCACCATTACTATTACTCCAGACACTCATTGGTACCAGAACTCTAACCCACATTTATGCCCATTCCCGGACTCTCACATCATAGTACTATTTGAACTGGACTCTATGACCTACAAAGAACCCACTATACCACCACAAATACGAACACCCTGCCTTGAACCAGCAACCCTACGTATTTTATGTATACATCACCAAACCCGAGAGATAGGTACTCTAGAAAACCTCAAACATCTCACTTTGATAGCAAAAAATCTAAACATTAACAAGGTATACACCGCAATTGCCCCTCCCACACCTATTCCAATCCGTGTAAACCGTAACAAAAAATGGTCTAAAACCCCCCACACAACTATCTTCGCAGTACCAGCTACCAAATCAATACCATCCTTAAATTTGATCCCAACTTTAGTTACTATATTGACGGCTCCTTTAAAGAACCAACCGAAGTAAGCTCGGGCCACTAGCACAGAGAAAAAGCCGGTTATGGGATATACAATTCAACCAAACAAATTAAATTAGGCAAAAGACTACATGGACTCCAAAATATTCTTAGAGCCGAAATGATGGCTATACACAAAACCCTTAGGATAATCACCTCTCAATACCCAAATGAACCAGCTCACATGTTTACATACTGCATAAATGTACTATATCTCCATAATACACGCTTAAAACACCGTACTTTACACAACAATCACCCAGACAAAACTATCCTCACATCGATGGTTGTAATGCTCCAAAATTGCACACAAATTACTACACTCCACAAAGTCTAAGCTCATGCTAATATCAACGGCAATGAACAAGTCGACAAATTAGCAAAGGATGGAAGAGAAAAAACCCACAAGAATGCCGAACACCCTCACGAACACGCCCATGGCACCCCATATTACTTTCATAGATATGAATGGCCTTCTATGGGCGAAACCCCCGATAAAGGCCCCATACAATTCCTTGACAAATACCTCAAAAAACATGATCTTGTAAATAACCAGGTAAAACTTACAGAAAACTTCCCCAATATTGATAAATGGACCAGCAACCCAAATATTCACAACGCACTGTCCAACAATTTTTGGAAAAACCCCATAATTACGGATCGACAAATCACGTGCCTAATCAAATTCCGCACCGGACTATACATGGGAAATGCCCGAAAACAACTCTTATTCGGAATAGAAAGATTTCCTACAATAACATGTCCAATTTGCAACACCACGGACCCGGACACATGGCTACATGTCTTGCTCAAGTGCCAAAACCCCCATATACACTCACTAATTGTCAAAAGACACAACAAAGCCGTATGGGCTATTCGCAAACTACTTGTATCATCAATCAAATCTTGGTGCTTCATTCTCATGAATGCAGGAACCTTTAATGACAACCCACAAGAAAATACGGTCCCTCCATGGCTATTACCATGCATATGTTGCACTCAACGATGCCACTGTAATACAAGATTCAAACTGGATATACTATGTGTTAGAGGACTATCATACAAAGACCCCCCACCAAACCACATAGACCCTAGTTTCACTATTTAGTTCATTGAATTCACATATTGCAATGATAGATTCTCCCCGGACACTATTGCAAACAAAACAAACAAATACCAACCACTACTTGACGATATTCAAGCACTAGGATGGAAAGTAGACCCCCTCATTGTCATCACCACGGGTGCTAGAGCCACCACCTTCATTCCCTCAATGACAACCCTTGAAGAAACATTTAAAATCCCCATCACTTCAATCAAAACCACTTTTTCAAATATTAACATTATTGCAATTCAACATGCTATGTTGATACTCCTATATAAACGAAAACTTGAAAACAACCAACCTCTCCGTGACGCTTCAAACCCCCCGCCATAGACTTACACTTACATCTCACCATACACGGCCTCCCTCTTTTGGAGACTTTTTGGGACCTTGGTCCTCTGTTCTCGCTATTGGTTACTGGTTACATAGTGTCTACCCTCGAAAAGGGGAAGTAGTCCATACTACTAACCCATGCCCGGTGGGCATGGACTTAGTGGTGGAATGAACGGACACTTTACTCACGCCGGCCCCCTTCGGAGACCGGCGTTCTTCTTCTTCTTCTTGAAGTCAAGAAAATGGTTCATTTCCTTCCCTGTGTTGAGTGGATCAGCAGACTTTGACTTCACTTGGTATCAAATTTTTGCACTATACCAGGTCTAAATCTTTTACCAATGTGTTAAGTATGATATTAGTTCCATATTCACCAATTTTTAGAGGTAGAGAAGGGGTGTAGCATATTTAAAACAAGTGTGCAAGGAGTGGAGGTATAAAAATTGTCAATTCATGATTTATTTTTTTGAGAATTTATTATGTTTTAGAATGACAATCTAAACAGTCAATAAGAAGTTTTACACCACATATTGTTGTAGAGAAAATAAAAAGTGAAAAATATGAAGATCTCTAGGTTTTATGTAGAAAAGATGAAGTTTGTTTCCTTGCTTGCCCAAAATGTGTAAAATGTTTGACTTGAGTTAAAATGTTTTTTAACAATAAAGACAAGATATTTTTTGTCATCTACATAGAAGGTTATATTCTCTACATGTATGGAAAATCTCAATGTCAATAGAGACTTCTAGCAAAATTTTGGAGCTGACCTGATTCCCCGTTATTAAATTTGAATGGTACTATTTTTCAAACCATGAATCCCCCCAAAAAATTAAAAAATTAAAAATTAAAAAATGATTATATATATATATATATATATATATATATATATATATATATATATATATATATATATATATATATATATTCATGGAGTTCTTATCAGGGAAAATCTATTATAAGAGTTTTAAAAAATAAAAAATAAAAAATTTAGGAACTTGTCCAAAATCAAAATCGTCCCCCCAAGGGACACTTGGGCCTTTAGGGATTAACATACTATACCTCATCAACACACATATTTAAGACCGGACTACCCACAACAACCACCTAGATTGCATCCTCCTCACCTCTTTCATAAATCTACTACTACATGGAACACAACCAACTACACTATTAAAGTGAAAGTCTACTCCAACATAACGAGAAACGAACAAGCAGAAATGTAACTCCACCGACCCTAACACCTAGCTCAATGTCCTTTTTAAATGCCAACACCCCCACATTCATGGCCTAATCACTAAACAACACAATAAAGCCTTGACGGAACTCAGAAAGATGTTTGTTTTGTTTATTAAGTCTTGATGCTACATTCTCATGAATGCTGGCACATTCAGCAAACACCCCCAAGAAAATATAGTCTCAAATTGGCTTCTACATTGAATATGCCACCTCCCCCGCTGCCAATATAACGCTAGATTTAAGCTTGATAATCTATGTGTCCATGGACTCCGGTGCAACGCCCCCCTCCCAACTGCCATCGATCCTAAATTAACTATCCAATTTATTGAATTTACATATTGAAATGTTCGATTTTTGATCCAAACAATATTAAACAAAACTAACAAATACTAGCCACCAATCGACAACCTTACAAACAATGGATAGAAAGTTGACCCTATCATCATCATATAGGGGTACATGTGCTTCAAAGTTGTCTGTGCTTCAACCCATATACCACCAATCAGAAACGCTGTTTGACAAATTTAAAATCCCGCTCACCACAATCCGCCGCACCTTCCACACTATCAACACCATCGCTACACATCACGCCATGTCCATACTACCTCACAAACGACGCATCAAAAACAACCAACCACTCCCGCCAACATACAACCCCCCATGTAGACACATACATACAACGCTTACGCCATCACATTATAAATCCTCTTCCACACCGTGAATATATGAAAACCCCAAGTAATTACTCACCACCCTATAGCCATTCCAATCACCCCCAACAAACAAGACGTAGTAGGTAACACCTCCCCTCTTCATTGGTCTACCCTCGCAAGAGAGCAGTAATTCTCCTACACTTTTCCTCAATGTCTTGTAGACACCAATATAGTGACGAGAACAAAACAAACACTTTCTTCACGCCGACCACTAAATGAGGTTAGAGCTCTTACTACTACTAAGGTAAGCCTCCCCATAACCAACAAAACCCATAGCCAACACTTGTAAACTTGGGGTATATCCAACCCTCTTCCATTCCATTACCACCAACTGAGCTCCAAATGGAGGTTTGCTATTAGTCAAGACCCTTACTTTTGGTCGTTGGTTATGGGGGGTACCTACTGCTGGCCACCCACTAAACATGGCTGCACAGTTTGAAAATTCATTACTAATTCAGTTTTCATCGAAAAAATATGAAATCACTTGGGTTGGAATTGTAATTCTATTGGCTATGAGTGAAAAATACTAGTATAATTACATCCTCTCTCCATATATGCACATTCCTTAACTTGTCGGTTTTAGGGAGGCTTACCTTACTTGATGTAAACTAGTGTAGGTGATCCATATCAATCATGGATCCACACGACATTCATTATCATCATGATATTCGTCCTTCATCCACCCACAACCAGGGTTTAGGGTTTAGGGTTTAAGCCCCTCCGCAGCTGAGACCATCCTCGCGCTCTTCTCCCCAACTGCGCTTTCCCTTTGTAATGTGACGCCTTTTACATGGGCAGAGGTCTACTGTCGCTACTGAGACCTCTCCTCACCAGAGCCTTCGCTGCCACAACACGGCCATCGACGAAGCCCCTCCCTCGCTGGACGAAGAAGGACGAGGATTTCAGAATTTCCGTGAGGAGGAGGACGCGTGGTTTCCCAGTTGGTGAGTTCATGAGAATGCGAGCAGCGGTTGTTGTCGCTGAACTCGTATCTGGATGGCTTAATATCGTCTAGACGTCGGTTTTGCTTGCATTGGAGATTGGTTGAATACAGAGTTCAGGGTGGAATTGGTGATTCTCCTGAAGAAATGAGCGGTTGGAGTTTTTTGCAATCATGGTTCTTTTATTCCATGGTTGGTTTTTTATGTTAAGTGGTGACTTTCTTCGCATTGGAGATTGGTTGAATACAGGGCTTCGGGTTTATGGCGAAATTCGTTTGTGAGTTGTAGACTCCTCACACTGTCCGCAATTTTAGTTCTAGAGTTTGTCTCTCCTTGCTAATCTTCTAGAATTTTGTTGTTTGGAAATCGGTGGCTTCAGATTTAGGGTTTATGGTGTAGTCAAACCCCAAGCAAAATTTTAGAATGCAGAGAGACAAGCGGGTGAAAAACAGAGAGACAAATGGGTGAATTCAGGTTTAGGGTTTATGGTGAAGTCAGACCCCAAACAAAATTCTAGAAAACAGAGAGACAAATGGGTGAATTCAGGTTTTGGGGTCATGGGTGAAATTAACGTTTAGGGTTTATGGTGAATTCAGTTTTAGAGTTTGTTTCTTTGTTTTCTATAATTTTGCTTGGGTAGAATTCAGGGTTAGGGTTTAGGGTTTAGGGTGGTACATGTGTCTTTGTGAAGAATGTTTTGATTCTTGGTGTGGCGTGTTTCTAACATGAAGTGTGAAATTGTGTCAGAAATGTCTACTGAGGAGTCTGTCGGGATTTTGAGTTATGCGAATACTCTTCCTGGGTTTCGAGGTATCCTGAAACAAAGGTAAGTTTCTGCTTCAGAGAGCTTAACCGTCAGTCGGGAACCGTATATTCAGGCACGTATTTTACTCTGTGGAATACAGAAAAGTATAAAAGTTTAGCAAGAGTTACACTCACGGATTGAAGATTTTTCAACTGGCATCTTTCATTTGGAGGTCATTTCAACATGTGAACCTTATTATGTTCAAAGACGATGTAGAATACTATGGCCACCAGTGGTACCTTCTGACGTTTAAGGGTTAATATCCTGCTTTTTCTATGAAAATACTAGTTGAAAGTCACTTTTGGATGTATCACTTCCTTTTTTGCAAAGGCCATTACTTGATGCCTATGCACGTTTGATCAGATTTTCAGATTTTATTGTAAATGAGGTGGACCTCAGTGGTAATGTCACCCATCTCTCGGATCTGGAACCTCCTCCACAGGTAAGGATATGACTCTTCTATTACTCTGGTCTTTTTGTGTGAGAAGACCAGATTGTAGCCTTTCTGATCATGATTTGAGCTTCTATGTGAAATGTCTCCTGAAATGTGATTTCTGAATCAGGAGAGGATTCAGTTAGTGAAAGTTTCTGAGGAAACTGTTACAGAGATCAAGGATACGGAGGAGAAGAAGACGGAGGCGAAGTCTTTGAACGATGAGTACTCTGCAGATGTGCTGGCCTTTAAGGAGATCGCGGGGGAGAGCAACGCCAAAGTGCTGGAAGACCTTCTCCTCCAGATTGCCATTTGCAAACCAGGAGAGCCAGTCCCGCCTGTCTTGCTGGCCCCGGATAGTGACAAAACTCACCGTGGGGTAGGTCAAGAATCATTATCAATAAATCTCCATTGTCTAAATATCTATCAATCAGAGTCCTTCAATTCAGTCAATGGAAGAGCTTGGCGGTCTCTGAACACACGTCAGAGTAGTTTTAGCCGTCTCTGAAAGAGTATCAGAGACAGTCTCATGAGATCAACCAGGATTATCAGCCACACTTCTCTCCTGTGAGCTGGTTTTAGATCAAGAGCTGATTTCTATGAAAAAGAGGGGTATCTTTTTCAAGCTTCTACAAATAACTTCATACAAGCAGAGTAGATTACAGTACTCTAATGAGCTTTACAGCATCACCTATGTTCAGTATGCACAGCAAGAGAAGGATACTTGTGTTCGAAGGATCCTTTCTTGATGTGATTAAGCTGTTCTCTGCAGACGATTCACGCTTTCTTCAAGAGCCGGTTGACGTTTCTCACATCAGACACTGTGGATGGAGCATCATCAACGGAGAAGTGCATTCGTCTGAGACATTATGCGGGTGGAAATCAGGGAGGAGGAGGAGGTGGAGGAGGGCGTGGCTTACAGAAGCGTGGAAGAGAGCATGGCGGTGGTCGGGGTCGAGGCCGGGACAGGGATAACAGTAATAATAAGCGCCAGAAGACCGGTGAAGGTGACTCTGACCAACCTTATGATGCACGTGGATCAGATGGTTGGCCAAGCGAGCGCCCCAAATTCCTACGGTGTGTTCCCAAAACTTCCTCACTTTTATCTGTCATTTATTGCGTTGTAGTCGACGTGGAAACTACGCTAAAAATCATAATCAGTGTCAAGTATTCTTATTGTCCAGGTCAATACTAGCTGTAAACCGCTAACACTAGATGTCAAGAGTGGTCCAGCAAAGTACTTCATGAGTGATATATGAATAATGTCACTAATGTAGATGAATAGTGTCATTTGATATGCTTTAGCCAGTTGATAACGTTCATGCTTGATTTGGAAATTAGGTTCTATCTCTACAAGGAGAACAAGGACACTCAAGATGCTTTGACTGTCATCGGCAGAATGCTTCATGTTCAGGTTTTTTTCTTTTTTTCTTCCTGCCTTATCTGTGGCTCTTCTCTTTTTTATTGGTTCATTTAATACATTCTGTTTATACCTTTTTCTTACCCTTACCAGTTTCTGATAACTTTTCTTACTTTGACAGCCGAAGAATTTTGGATTCGCTGGAACCAAGGACAAGAGAGCTATTACAACTCAGCAGGTCGAAATTCAACAGAATCTTCTTCTAGCAGAGGTTTAAATTAAATTGTTTTTGGATAGACCAGAAAAGTCATGGTCAAGTTCTTCTAAAGTTTTGACTCCCTTCTTTTCAGGCAACCGTTTTCAAGCAATCAGCAGCAAGAATGGCAGCTTTGAACCAGCGCCTATTTGGTATCAAAGTTGGAAATTTTAGGTGCATTTTCTGAAGAAAAGTTGCATGTGTTGATTGATCATTTCATCTTCCTTTCGGTGAACGCGCATTCCAGACTTGACATTTGTGAAGTTTCAGATCACCAATTTATGACAGCGATTGCTTTCTTTTGCTTGCAGCTACGTGGATAGAGCATTGGTGCTGGGAATGTTGTCCGGTAACCGATTCACTATCACATTGCGGTGAGATGGCTTTCTCGACTCTATCTTGTGATTTTCCGGTGTGAGTATAGATTGGTGACAGCCACTTGTTACTTATTAGACTGACGATGCATTGAAATCTTAGTAATAACGTGTCAGGTTATGTTTTTGTGCGCGTGTGACAGAGGTGTTGTAGCAGAGAGTGACTCGAGTATTGAAAATGCTGTGAAAGCTCTTGGAGAGAGTGGCTTCATCAACTACTTCGGTCTACAAGTAGGATACACTGACCCCTGTTTATGTTCTTAAAAACGTAGCTATATGTAGTATGTTATGTGTTATCGTCAACCAAATTTTTTACAAGTATCTTAAACCCCCCTTTTTTATGGCTTTCCTTTGCAGCGATTTGGAAGTGGATCCATACCTACACATAGTGTTGGAGCTGCTTTACTCAGAGGAGAGTGGAAGGCAGCAGCTAGTCTAATATTGGACCCTCGAGAAGGAGATATCCTGTCTTAGATGATATTTTCCTTCTATTTTTTGGTTCTGTTGAGACGTGAA
Source organism: Bryoerythrophyllum caledonicum (assembly GCA_963971425.1). Lineage (NCBI taxonomy): Eukaryota > Viridiplantae > Streptophyta > Bryopsida > Pottiales > Pottiaceae > Bryoerythrophyllum > Bryoerythrophyllum caledonicum. The sequence goes on along the minus strand of OZ020525.1, from coordinate 14,418,390 downwards.
GTTGATAATGGTACAACGTATTGATTGTGGGCACTGGCAAATATGTGCTCCCGTTCTATGAGAGCTCCTTGACATGAGTAACACATCAACCAGAGGTCAAGGAAGCACGAGAGTATTTCAAGAAAACAGGGAATGTTGACGGGGCATTGCAACGATTTCCTCGTTACTTAACTGCAGAGCGTGCCCTTGTAAGTGCTTTATGGATCTTTATTTTCCGAATTCCTCCTTCGTTGTATGTTGCTTGACCTTTGTAGGATGGTGAGCAGTAGTTCATTTCAAGAGAACAGAGTTTAATTTTTGGGTGTCATGAGGTTCTGGCAGCTTACGTACCTAAAGCGTGATCCCAAAAACTATCTGCAAGCTATCAACACTATTCCTAGGACTTTACGACTGATGTAAATCTCACACTTTTCACCTTATCATGAGAGTCATGCTATCTTCCATATTGAATCTTTGTGTACTACTTCTCAGGACACATAGTTGTATTTTGTTGCACTTGTTCAAGTGCTCTGTATAGTATCAAAGTGATGCCCTCTAACAACTAGTTTATGTGATCAGGTACGTGCACAGCTACCAAAGCTTTCTCTGGAATCACGCAGCGAGTCACCGTGCAAAGACTCATGGTATGTTCCAATTTTTTACTCATTGAAATCTTTTTCTGGCGAAAGGTGTTAATAATCAAGAAGTTGGATTCTTTATTTGCAGTAATCAAGGCCAAAGCTCGTTTACAGACATAAAAATCCCGAACTAGATAAACCCTGACAAATCATTCTTGTCCAATTGGCGTGCAGGGGTTGACAAAGTAGTCGTCGGAGATCTCGTTTATGACAAGGACGCTGAAGTTTTGGAGGTGCCAAAAGCAGAGACCGTTGAATCCTCTGTTGTACCAGTTCCTGAGGCTGCAATTGATGATGTGGTGGATGCTGATGTTCCTGCCGAAGCTCGCAACAAAATCAAGGTACTTTCATATCGTTGTGACGAGTCAACCGCACTACAAGGTTATGAAATGAAACTTCTAATTCTACTTTCCTTTACAGTGGTTGACTGCAGAAGATGTCGCGTCAGGGAGGTACAGTATCTCGGATGTGCTGCTTCCTTTACCAGGGTAATATGCTTGAACTTTTTATCCATTATGTAATGTAACTTTATCTTATAACTGCTGTTTGATACCCTCTTTGGATATATTTCTGGTTTGACCAATATCAGACCGATGGTTGAGATTGCGGTAGTGATGTTACTATCACATCCAAGATACATGAAATCTAATCACTTGGACATTTTTTGTTGACAGGGGCTCAACTCTTTACCCAGCAAACGACACCGCAGATGTCTACCGCGATTTGGCGCAGAAGGTCCACTTTACTTTAATTTTTCTTCTTAAGAGAATGGTGTTATCTTGAATCACTAGCAATTGGATGGAACTCTATTCCTGGTCCTGTTCAACCTTCAATAGTCAAGTTCACTCTAGTCCCTTACATGCATCCTCCACACGACCTAACTGAGCTTGGGTGTGTTCACACATTTGACATCTTGCAGGACTCCGTGGATCTACACAGTTGTACGCATAATGTGAAGTGAGTGTCCTGTTCTTCCTTTTTGCAGGTTTCTAAGGACTACTGAGTTCCTTTTGAAACCTTTTTTGTTGTTAAGTAAAGTAATCAATAGAATCGGCGTTCAAGAGGCATGTTGGAATAATTAACCAAAAGTACTTGCTTACATGGATGGTTTTTTTTTATTTGTACGAAAACTGGAAAACCAACCTGACACTGTATAGTTTCATTTTTATGTTTTTTTCTTTGTGATCAGGGAGTTCGCCTTGCCACAACTACCAGGAGCTTACAGGCTGTTTCTTCAGAAGCCAGTAGACTTGGAGTGGTGAGTTTCTTCTCCTGATAGCACAGGCTTTCGTATTACGTGTGGACGTCGCTAAATTCTCTTGAATGTTGTAATGGCCAGGAAAATATTGAAGTACACAGATCCAACAAAAGCATTGGCTGAGACAGATCTCGACAGGCTTCAGAAGAAGCCTGCACCTGAAGAGGCACCTGAAGAAGCCTGTAAAGACTCGGAAGTAAAGGAGCAAACAGCTGCACAGCTGAGCTTCACTCTTCCTGCATCTTGTTACGCAACGATGGCTCTGAGGGAGCTCATGAAAATCTCCACCTCGGTAAGGCGCCTCATCTCCTTCCCTTGCTTGAATATCATCAAGCGTAGAGTCATCTCCTTCCCTTGCTTGAATATCATCAAGCGTAGAGTCATCTGATAAGGCACCCAAAGTTTCAATAAGATATTCCTCTTTTGATAGATTATACGGAAACCCCCTCATACCCAACAAGTTAAGTAATGTGCTGAAAGGAAAGGAGCATATAATAATACATTCCTTTTTCTGTGATAGTCAATTGGATTACAATTTCAACTCAAGTGATTTCATATTTTTCCGAGAAAATGTGAATTAGTTATGAATTTTCAAAGTGTGGTGCCATGTTTAGCTGGTGGCCATCAATAGGTACCCTGAAAGCGCCGACCAAAAGCTAGGGGTCTTGACTGATAGCAAATCTTTGTTTGGAAGGGTGAATGGGTGGTAATGGGATGGAAGTTGGTTGGATATACCCCAATTTTATAGCTGTTGGTAATTGGATTTGGTTGGTTACCAAGGGGGTTATTGTAGTTTTTGTATCAGTAGGTGCCCTTTTTTATTTCAAAGCAAAGTATTTTTAGCCGTTTGTGAGAGTGAGAGAGTGAAAAAGAGTGAAAAAGAGTCTGCATAAGATACCATGAATGTTAGCTGCCTTTCTCACCTTTGAGCTCTTTTGAGAACTATTTAGAGGTGATATTAAATTGATTTAAAATGAAAATAAAATGGGGTTATCTTATTGAAAATTTGGATGGCTTTGCAAGTAATCTTGTGTTTGAAAGTTGTTAAACACTCTTGGATTTTTGAAATGAGATTAATGTGTTTTTGATTTGGGTTGCTGGTTTGGGAGCAGGTTGCATTTCACAAGACTCTGAATGATGAGCCAACAGTGGCTGCAACACTGAAGCCGACATAAGTGAATTGCCAACCCTAAACCCTAAACCCTAAAGTTGGACTCCAACTTCTTCTGGATTGGTTCTCATGTGCCATACACATTATTATGGTTCAAGATGGAGACAGGGACGCCCTTTTATGCACTTTTTATCCTCCAATGAAGGGCGTACCTTAATCATGAATTGAAATGCAATTTTTTTTCTTGCAAATTTTGTATTATTTTTGGGAGGTTAATGGAATGAGATTTCTTTATGTCTTTTTTGAAATCCTCTTAATTGTTGTTTTTTGTGCTAGTTTCCATGTTCTTTCTAGATGGTTTCATGGAAACTATCCTTTAGTTAATCCTTCAACAATGACAGTGGTTTTTGCGGCGAGTTTGAAATGTTGATTGAAAGCACAATTCAATTGGTCAAAACTTAATCGGGGAAATTGCAATTGGTGCATGAGATGTAGGCGAATGTGGACAAATCTTGATGGTTGAGTCATAGACAATCAAAATTCGTCGTACCTTATGTTGTGGTCGCTTTTGTACATAATTAATTCAAAATTGAGAGTTGTTCAAAATTTTGGAAAATTTGGTTTTTTTATCTAGGTGATTACCCATGTAATGTCAAGGTGCTATGTGTATAATGCCTAAATGATATACATGTATTACTTAGGTGATACCCATGTAATACTCATGTGATACCTATTGTTTCCAAATCACTATGTCAAAAAAATACTTTTTTGACAAAGAGATGTCAAAAGTAACCATTGAAGGAATGTTGATTTATGTTTTGATAGCTTCCCTTCCTATTTCGTGGTGTACTTATCCAAATTTTCTCAAAATTGAATTCCTCTCCTAAATTTAGGGTTCTTGAAATTCTATGATGCACAAACTCCATTTTGTGCTGATGGAAAATTTGGTGACAAATTCTTTATGTTTGGAGTATTTGTTGCATTGTTTCTGGGGGGAAATAAAACATATTCGAGCTACACATAAAGCATTTTTGTTGGAGTCATCACTATCAGTTTATATCGTTTGATTGACCATCATTACTTGATGCCATTGCAACTTCACTATTGAAGGCATAACCAAGGAAGAAATAGACACTTTATTCAAGCAAGCATACTTTGGAGGTCGGTCTTCTTCTTCTTTTTCTTCTTTTTCTTCTTCTTTTTCTTAACTAAGTCTACAGTAGGCTGATATAAGACATTTGATGTTTCTTCTTTTTCACTTTGGCCAATGGATGAAGGTTTAGGATTTACTTTAAAGTTTTCATCAAATTCCATTTTTTCCAAACTTATGTCATCTATTGCTTCCCTTGAATTATCTTCATATATTTGGTTATGGTATTCATTATTAAATACATCATTGTTATTATTTGATGGATTCTTAGTATCAAATTTATAATTGTCATTAAATGCTTTACCATTATTAAATGCATCATTGTTATTATTAAATGCATACTTGTTGTTACTAAATGCATAGTTGTTATTAAATGCATTTTCATTATTAAATGCATCATTGTTATTAATAAGTGCATCATTGTTAATATTAGATGCATCATTTTTGAATGCACCATTGTCATAATCAAACGCATCATTGTTATTGTTAAATGCATTATTGTTGAATGCACCATTGTCATAATTAAATGCACCATTGTTGATATTGTCTTCAACAATATCAACCTTACATTTTTTAAACATTTCTTGATCGGCTTTAGATACTTTAGTTCTTGGTGATTGTATATTTGCCAATGATTCAACTTTCCTATCTTGAAAGCTAGAGTAAATAGGAGTTCTTGACATGGATATCGGTATAGATCTTTGTTGCAAATTGTTTAACTCATATAAATTAATTTTGTCTCTTGAATATTTTCTTAACCTATAGTTTGTTTTATTAGCTGAATCATGTGAAATGAAACATATGCCATCAAAGGCATTTTGAAGGTTTTCAATATTTGTTGGTGATGTTTCCATTGTATGATGTGGTAAGTCATTGTGATGTTGTCGATCGAAATCATTCAATTCATCTTGAAATTTTGAATTTGATACAATGTGATGTTGAATTGTATCTTTTTCCATTGATGTGTTCGATGCCACCAATTGAATTTCATTATCTTGTATTGTATAATTTTGCACAAACATGGGTTCATTGTATGATGAAGGCAATGTATTTGATTCAACATCACCTTTCAAAACATTAATGTGATTTTCTAATATGGACTGAGGCTCCCTCATTGTATTCTCATTTTGATTTGTTAATTTACAATTGGAAGTTATATTTTGATCTTGACTAGTTAGTGTTTTTTGTATTCTATTTGGTAGAATTTGAGATAATGACATAGAATTTGAAACAAAGGATGGTGGTTGGACTAAATCTACAATTTTATTTTCATTTGTAGGCAATTTGGGTACTTCAACTATTATTTCACTTAATTCTTGATCATAACGACCTTGACGTGTTGAAAAATCATTTGTTGTCTTGTCGTCATATTGATTTTGAACAACATTTTGGATTGTATTTTGAAAATCAGTGTAGTCTAAAGGATTTGAAGTAAAAGACTTTGTTGCACTTAAAGTCTTAGAGGTGTCTATCTTGTCATCATTTGATTTATTTGTTGTTGATAACAACTCTTCATGAAAAGATTCTTTGGATTGCAAAGATTCAAGAACTAATGGATGCATTAACTCTTGCACATTTTTGTCATTTCTACGGTTTTCATCAAAATCTAATTGTTCAAAGGGTAATTGTTGTTCTTCAGAGCGACTTGATATAGAACAAATAGGATGATCCATGGATGACAAATAATCTTTCGGTGTCTTTGCTATCTCAATTAGTGACTTACATGGAGTGCTAATCTCATTTGTTAATGCCTCGCATTCAGTGCTAATCTCATTTGTTAATGGCTCACATGGAGTACTAATCTCATTTATTAGTAACCCACATGAAGTGCTAATATCATTTGTAAATGACTCACATTCAGTGCTAATCTCATTTGTAAATGACTCAGATGGAGTGCTATTCTCATTTGTTAATGCCTCACATGGAGTGCTAATTTCATTTATTAGTAACTCGCATGGAGTGCTAATCTCATTTGTTACTAACTCACATGGAGTGCTTATCTCGTTTGCTAGTGACTCACATGGAGTACTAATCTCATTTGTAATTTGCAAAGTAGGTACAATTGGCCTCGAAGGTGATTGTTCTTCACAATTTGAAGATGAACTAGAATCCCAATGTACATGACTAACTCTACATTGACATTGTGAAGTGTTACAAACTTGATCTTTAGGATATCTACATTCATTTTCAAATGAGTGAGTGGAAATTTCTTCATCTTCACGATGAGATGAAAAAATTGTTTGACGTGTGAATTCATACTTATCACCCAGATTCCTCTTTTCATCTAAGATAATAGGATGAAAACTTAGATCTTGACAAATTGAATTATTCATGTTTATATCATTTTTTCTAATCATAGAATGTTGTCTTAAGGATTCATCATATTGAGATGTATATTGTGGTGTTTTAAGCATGTTATTGGGGTGTTTGAAGCATGTACATTGTGGTGTTTTGGGCATATTATTATTTGAATGTTGTTCATCAATATTTTCTAATTTTATTGGTAGTACATCATTTTTACCACTTTCTAAAGACTTTGCAATTGTAAGTGATGGAAATTGGTTATCAATGTGATTTGGTTGTTTTACGTTGATGTCTATATTGCTTTGAGAAGCTATAGTATAATGTCTTAAGGATTCATCATATGGAGATATATATTCTGGTGTTTCAAACATATTATTTGGATGTTGTTCATCATAGGTAGATACATATTGTGGTGTTTCTTTTGCATTATTGGACATTTTATTATTTTTTCCCATTTCATAAACTATCTCTTGTTTAAAAGATATCTTGTCTACTTTTTCATTTTGTAAAGACTTTTTGATTGTAAGTGATGGATGCTTATTGTCCTGAAATATTTCATTATCTAGTATTGGAGGATTTAAGCTATATTTCATTTTAGCAGATTTTAGATTTTGTTTTAGAAAAGAAGGATTAGACATTGAGGACTCATGTTTCTTAATTTCATTATCGACAACATTTTTGTTTTCAACATTAAATTTGTCTTGTTCCATATGTAAAGACATGTTTGCTTCATTATACTTTGATTCTAAATTTGAATCATTATTGAATGGTTTCTTTTTCAATCCTTCTTTATGAAAACAAGGTAAATTATAAGAAAAATGATAGTGACTAATTTTCTTGAGTGGCTTAGAAAATTGTGACACATTAGACTTTTTGGGTGTTTTAAATGGAGAACTCTCACCATCTTCTAAATGACCATTGTTGGAGATATCTTTATAATTTGAAACAATTCCTTTATTGTTGCATAATTGTTTATCAAAATATATGTTTCTATCATCATCATTCAAATCTTCAACATGTTGGTGATATGGAAGTGGCCTCAAAATTGGATGAAGATTATTTTCATCTTCATCAAATGTCCAATATTGAACATCTTGGGTTTGATGTAATTGTGTTCTTGAAGTTGTTCCTTCACTTTCAACATCAAATTCTTCATCATATTCATGATTTATAAGCGGTTTTAAAATTGGATGACTAGAATTTTCATCATTTTTATCGATCCAATATTGACCATTATAAAATGCATTGTTTTCTTTCCAAATCTTATTTTGTATAGCTTGATTTGCAATGTTTGCATTTACAGCTTGAGAATTCTTATTTGAGGACATTCTAGAATACTCGTTTGAATCAACATATATATGATTACAAACATTGTTGATATTCGTATATGGATCGTATTCTATTTGAGAGTGTTCCTCAAGATTATATCGTAACTCATGTATTTCTGCAGCCATTCGTTGAATGGCACGGTTTTTTTTAGCAAGCTCCTCCTTCAAACAATTACCACAAACTATAAACATATGCTTGACAAAATTTCATTTTTCTTTGTATACACTAAGTAATTAAAATCATTCCAACAAGCTTTATAAATTTAGAACTAGCTTAATGAAGAATTTTTTCAAAACTCATGGTATGTTAAATCCTAAAGGCCCAATGTCTTGTCGAGGGACATTTTGAGTTTGGGTAAGATTCCACGATATCAAATTTAGTCATGATTTTTTGAGATTTTTTGTGTTGATTGGGTAGCTTTTTATTAGCTTCCCATAGACATAATATTTTGTAGAAAGCCAACTTACGGTTTGAAAGTTACAATTTTTTTAATAACATATTCAAATAGTGCAGCAGTTTAGTGTAACATGTAATAAATAGTGTAGCAAAACTTTAAATAACTCTAAATTTCTTTCAATCCGTGAAGCCAACTAAACAAAAAATTTATCACTGACTTGTACAATCCTAGTACAAGATCCTACAGTTTAATGTATAAAAACTATGTTTATTTGCATTTTGTGTTGAATGCATTGAAATTGGTAGTTTTCAATGAGTTTAGTTGCTAAAATGTCACAGGCCTTTAAGGGTCAAGCACATTTTTAGGGTTGATACAAGAGTTTGAATTGATTTGATATAAATAAGGAGATTGGAGTTGTAATGATAAAATGATTTGGTCTAACTAATCAAAAATTTCATTTTTTAGTCAGAGTCACAACAATTGTATCAATAATGAATTTTTATTTCACAGAAATGATAAATAACATGGAATAATAAAACTATAATATGCCATGTTTTTGAAAGAGAGACATTCAATTATTTATGTGCATTTAGACATGTATTGATGGATTACATACTTGTTGCCTGGTATTTGTATCTACTAAATGCTTTAACATTTGAAATGCTACTTCTTTTCGACTAGAGATTTTGTGGAGTATTAGTTTTATTGTGTGTCTTTCGCCCAATGTTTTGTCAATGAACGAACATTGTAACTGTCAAATTGTAAAAAATATATACTTTATCATTATAGATAGATGACTTTATATTTAAATTAAGATTCTCATGTTTAAGAATCTATTGACTCAAAATCATCTAGATTATATGTGTATTTTTACATATTTTTGAAAGAATACAAAGAAGTAAAAATTTAAAAATAGCTTAAATAAAAAGAATAAAATCTTATTCGGTTGATATTACAACATTTGAACTTCCAGTGTAAGTTATTGGACTAAATATTTATATGAATCAAAATAAGACATATTTTGAAAATTAAATAAATTTGAAATTCATTCAAATGAATGAAGAGATGGACATACATGGAGGACTTGCCATTTTGGTGTCAACTCCACTAGAATTAAAAGAATATTTTCTTTCTAGATTTTGGTGAACAAAAGAAGTTTGTATTTGATCTACCAACTCTTCAACATCCATGCCCAACGCAATTGCTTCATGAGCAACAAATTCTTCTGTAGCTGAAATTTATTAAAAAAATATTTTATTGAATACTATCACATTTTAAATTAGTTTCATACTTCAATTCAACACTATTTATTTTTAAAAAACAATAAATACGTAGAGTTATTATAAAGTCTAGTCCTTAAGAAAAATATGTATAAATCAAAGAAAGACAAAAAAAACTTTAGTATACCATTGATAGTCCAAGTATCGTGACCATCAAGTACAGATAATATAAAATGTGTTGGATACCAAGTACCCTTTAGATACAATATTTGGATTCCATGTCCTTCATCTGATAGCTCTAATTTTGTATAAGTTTCATTTCTTCCTAAAGAACCATCAATTTTTTCATTTTTTCTTTTGAATAAATCTTGCTCAGGTATATTTCTCTTCATATTCAAATGTCTAATTTTAGAGTTTCAAATAGATAAAATTCCTTGTAAAAATATTTTAATTTTTTCAAAATGAAGAATTTTCAGTTCAATAAACAAACTCATAGATCAAAGAATGTTTTAACTATATCATTTCATTAAGTTGTATGTTGGAATTTCTATTAAATATCAAATATCAACAATTATCTATTTTGATCAATGCAATATGGAATTTAGACCTCATCTTTCATTTCAAGATGTTTACAAAGCTTCATCAAAGGTATTTACCTCTAAAAAGCTTTTGATTTCCCAAAAAATTCATTAAAGGCCTCAAAAATGACTTCAAATGTCTTAGTAATTTTGAAAAATTGATTAATCAAGTATAATATTTGTAATGTAACAAATATACATTTCAATATTATTCATTAATAGATGTTGAATATGAAGATCACAAGTTATATTTTCAACCTATCACTAAAAAAGCCTAAATGTATTCATGTTGATTGAAGGCTAAAAGGTCTTTTAATAAAACTTTCATTTGGATTTATCATTTATAACAATTCTTTACTATCTTTTAAGTCTTGACATATAAATATATTTTGAAGAATTACATAAATGTGGATTCTATTACATTTCTCGTTCCAAAAAATGAAATACTAAAATTGCATTTGGATCTAATAATGTATATATGTAAAGTTCAATCCATAATAATTAAACATTTTATTCATTTATTTTATTTGTAGGTTGATTATTTGTAGGTTGATTGAGGTTATCAAATTAAAAAAATGATAGTGGAACTTAAAGCTTAGGTTAATGATTCAACTTAGTTTTTTATTCTACACCTAAAATACAAAGAAAACCTAAAATACAAAGAAAACCTAAAAAACAAGAAGGTAGCATGACATTACAAAATAAAAATAAAAGTATATAGAATTAAAATTCTTAATGGATGTGTTAATCATAACAATAGAAAAAACATTATGATAAGGAAAACATGATTATTTTGGATGAATAAAACTCTCTCTAAATCCAATGAAAACAACAATTACATTCTCACCTAACTCCTATTTACTATATCTTCATACAAAACTTCAAAAGTCAAAGACATAAATTACAATCTTGGAAACCAATCCCAAATTTGCAAAACCCCACCACACAACTTTGCTTGTTAGGTTTGATTCGCCTTGAATATATCTTAACCCTTAAACGTAAAAATGATCCACAATATTCTACATGTATGGTGTCGTATCTCAACATGATAAGGTCGAGATGTTGAAATGACCTTTGAATGAAAGATGTTGGTTGAAGAATCTTCAATCCAAAGGTGTAAGTATCGCTGAACTTTAATACGTTTTTTGGTATTCCACACACTAAAATACGTGCCTATACATGGTCCTCAACTAACGTTTAAGGGGTAACCCTTAAACGTGAGCTGAGGATCATATATACATGGACGTATCTTATTTTGTAGAATACAAAAAAAGTATTAAAGTTTAGCAAGACTTACACCTTTGGATTGAAGATTCTTCAACCAACATCTTTCATTCGGAGGTCATTTCAACATCTGAACCTCATCATATTGAAATACAACACCATACATGTAGAACATTGTGGCCACCACATAGTACCTTCTAATCAATGGGTTCACTTTAAACAAAACGAAGCTTCACTTTGTTTAACCCTTAAACGCCGGAGAAGGGCCTCTACAACACTGTCTCTAGGAATCCCGCAGCGTTAAAGGATTTTAAAAAAAAAAAAAAAAACAACCATTTCCACTTCACTAAAAAAACCGTCCCAAAATCTGAAACCAACGTCATCTACTAAACTCCAAGATTCACCCCCAGAATCTACATCCGCGCAGATTTTTCCAAACACGAACATCCGAGTGAAAAGATATCTACCCAGGACATAGATAATACCGGATTTGGAGCCTAGTAACGGTTTGAAGTGCCCGTCTGCAGCGACTGTAAAACCCTACTCGCTTCTCGCTCGCTTCACACGCGACGCCGCCGCCGCCGCCGCCTCTTGTGTTGTAATTCTCCTCGTCTTTGTAGTTGCTTTGTAGTTTTGTAAGGTGGGGGGTTTTTGCTGGAGAAGTGCTGATGCCTTTCTCTTTTGAATGATACATCTTGTGGGGTTGCGGAACATGATTTACGTCAGTCTGATCCCCTTTCATCTCATTCTCGCGTTTGTTAGGGTGTGCGGGAGAGAGATGATGATGAGAAATTGTCGCCCCAGTCCTATACCAACACAAGATGTTGTATGAGGATTGACTATTTTCTATTCTGATGCTTCCGATCAATGATATGAAGAGTGTCTGTCTTGACCTTGGTTTGGGCGTAACGACGCTTTTCGCTGTTTTTTTCATGATCTGGGTCGCGTATGAAGGTGTTTTGGGGGTTATTTTTTTGGTTTTGGAAGGTGAATGATTGGATGATATGATGATGAGGAATTGTCGCCCCAGTCCTACATGAACATAATGTGCTCTATGAGGATTGACTATTTCAAATTCTGATTCCTATGAGTTGTTTGTGTATGGATATCTTGCTTGAAGTACATGTTTGTTAAAAGTGTGGTGAACGTGATGATGAGAAATTGTCGCCCCAGTCCTATATGGGCTAGTTACTGTCCTATGAGGATTGACTATTTTCTTTTCTGATTCATTTATTTATTAGGAAAGTGACTATAAGCAATCTCACCTTGATGTTATCACACCCTCCATTTCACCAAAAAGTCCGATATAAAGAAGTTGTGGTATATTTTATCACATTTGAAATAATATATGTAGAATGTGACAAAAAGGTGGAGAAGATGAAAGCGCTATTTAAAAAAAATTCACTTTGAATTGCCAAAAATCTTACGCTATTGCGAAATATCAAATCTCGTAAAAACATTACATTTTGGCAATTGTAATGACTACATCAAGATGGGTTTACAGTGGCCACCTTTGTATGACACTATCCCCAGCTCAAGTAGTTGGGGGAGTGCGATGCGTATGGTGACAAAGCTGGAGCTGGAGTAAGTATCATTTACTTACTCCAGCTCCAGCTGTCATATTCCATTCTGATAATAGTGATCGATGTGTGGAGACGTTCTGTGAGATAATTAATGTGTGATATTTCGGTAAAGTGGTGATGTGGTCATTGACAGGTCCGATCAGTAAAGTGGCTTAAATCTATCTTGTATACACTTTACCATTCGAACTTCGTCACTGTCATGATCGTACAGTTCAAAGCGTCATTCGTTTCTGTTTGATCAACTGACGGCAAATGCACTGGTTCCAGAAAATACCAGCTTTAGAAAATTCTGCCGATAGAGGGCAAGCCTGCGATTCATGAAAAGTTCGGCTTCTCGGATTGTTGTCTACAGCGTGAGTGCAATCTTATGTGTTTCAAATTAGCAGGAACCCGAAGCAGCTTAAGAGATGTGAGCACTAATCAGCTGGCATATGAAGCTGGAGAAAGTAAAAACACGCTTCAGTGTGAAAATGAAGTTATTAGTACAAGCAGTAATAGAAACATGAATTTTAAGGCGCACAGCTTCAGAGAAAGACGAGGGAGAAAGAACGTGGTGGAGATGCTCAAAATAATAGAAACATGAATTTAGATCACCTAGCCTACACCGATGGAGAGCAGAGATCAGAACCACAGCCATGGTTTGATAGTTCGTCCACACGTAATCTTTCAGAGTGGTAACGGATATGATTGTTCATCCCTTCTCTGCCCTCCTCATACAATTCCACTACATAAAAGTCGCATGGTCTGTCCCAAAGAGTAAATGCAGCGACGCTGCTCTCCAGGGCAATGGAATATGCCACCTTACTTCCACATAAGAAACCAACTGAAACAATTGGTTCCTCACATGTCCGTATCGTTCTGTGACGTTAACAAAGGACTCTACGACCACAAAAAACAGTCGCCCCGAGGAAGGTAGATGGCACCCCGCCAAGGGCACCATCTCCGTCAAATTAAGACCCTACAACCTACATATTGATAGGTTAAATGTAGCACCATGGATTGAATCTATTGCCAATAGAAAGACAGTGGCTCACCACTCTTTCTGTACAGGACACAAGGTTCACTTACAGGAAACAAAATTTGACAAACAACCCGAAGGTGGATTACGATACAATCAAGGTATTTTGATGGGATGTTCAAGGAAAAGTATGGGTAGCATGGTCTGTCCCAAAGAGTAAAGGCGGCGACGCTGCTCCCCAGGGCAATGGAATATGCGACCCTGACTTCCACATGAGCTTCCTCACATGACCGCATCGTTCTTTGACGTTGACATAGGGCTCTACAACCATGAAAGTTGCCCCTCTTTGTCAGAGTATACCCCGCCAAGAGCACTACTCCCGCCATGAAACCCTAACCTAAAACACTAACGCCGGCGGTTAGTAAAGTATGTTTGAACCACATGAAACCTCACAACAAGTCTATCATCCAGCGTTGATTATAGGACTAGCAATGACACCCGAAGCCTCAGTCGAAAGATGGTGATATGATACATTCACAGAGATCAGAAGTTTTCGGATATTATCTTCATCAACAGCTTCGGGATTGGATCAAGAGAAAACAAGCCTCAGACTACAGTTTAGCATCACAGAAATGCAAGCGGCATACTGGAGGGGTTCTCCTTCTCAAGCAAGGTCCCACCACCGCCTGCAACTGCGCCCTTAGATGTAACCATCCTCACCCAAAACCCTAGAAACATCAAGTGTGCAAAAAACAAAAGTAATGGTGAAGGGACAACCCAACCCACGTCGCGCCTGAAACGCCTTATGTAGGCCACGCTTACGAGGTGGGGGTCCTTGCACGCCGAGGCATGTTCACCGCACCAGATACCGGAGGCCGGAAAAATACAAGGAGACAAATCGAAGGAAGGTGATCGTGAGAGCGCGACAAAGAGAGGAGAGTGAAATGATGAGGAGAGAGGAATTGGGAGGGCAATATGTAGGAGGTCGCGGCGGACGTTCTGCCTCGAACCCTAGCGAGTGCGCCGCTGTGTCGTGTGGCTAAATATAATGAGTTTGTGTGACGTGAGTCGTGACAACCGCAGCTGCTTATGATAAACTAAAAGCAATTCACCAACATTTTGCAACTCGATTAGAGTAAACTTATATTCACAGCACCAACATACATTTGAAGACTCAAGCAGGTGATGACAAGTCAAAATTGAAGGTTGTTACTTACAAGAGTATTTCTGATACATACGTGAGGGATTGAACTACATACTGCTCCTTAAAAATACTCGTCAGAATCAGCCGAGAGCCATTCTGAATCGAGATACCCAAGTTGATGCCTATTATGCTGCCCTCCCTTTCGACGCCCCTTGCTACGTTGCGATCTTACTCCATCTCCACCCAAGCCCCCATCGTTGCAAATCCTCTTCCTGCCATTGATCTGCTCGCCAGGCAACATGTTTCCCTCGGGTAGCTTCTCCTCCAAATGCTCGATTCGGCTGGCCAAGCTGTGGATGATGTCGTTCTGTTGCTTGCCCCAGTGCAACACCTTCCCCACTACATCCTTGAGCTTCCGATTCTCCTCCAGCAGCTGCTTCAGGAGTGCGCGATCAGACAACGAACTCGTGTCGCCAGGAGCTGAAACTTGGGGCTCGCCTACTTGCAAACTCTTCGCGCTGTACTGCCGCGGTTCGAAAGACGCGGGGGATGCGGGGACTATCCAGCCATCACCTGAATCCGTAGCTCCTGCATCTATCACTCTCTTCTTGTGAACAAGTGGATCACCGCCGTTGTAATCCAGTGCTGACCTCTCTGCTTCAGATGCCAGCCTCTCCGTCCTCATGTCTTGGTTCTCATTCCTTAAATCCGCCAATTTAGCCTTCTCTGGGAGTGGCACACCATCTAGTTCGAAGGGAGGTGCATCGTCCACTCCAGCAACTACTTCCCCGTCTACATCAATGACTGGTGCGGAATGTGGAGAGCCGTCCGCTAATCTCACCGGGGCTGTTGTTGCCGCCTCAACCTCCACATCCATCGGAACCCCAGCTGGGACTCTGGTTTCCAAACCATCTTGTTCTGCATCTTCGACGATGCTGTCGCCAGTTCTCTCCGAAGGACGGCCACTCTGATCTTCGGAGCTTAAATCTTCCTCCTGCGGCACACGAGTCTTGGACGATGAGATCTCAGCACCCTCGACCCCGTCAGAAGTATTTTCCCGGTCCTTAATCTCGTCGACAGATGCGGCTTCATGCTCCATTGTTTCTCGATGTGCACCATCTGCAAGAGCACCCTCTGCCTCAATTACCTGCGACGCATCCCTCCTCTCTTCCAGAGGTGCAGCATCCTGCTCCATTTCTGTGTCATTAGCAACAGCATATGGTGCTTCAACCAGCATTGCGCCCTCACTTTCTTCCAAAAGTGCAGCATCTTGCTGCATTTCTTCTCGAGGCGCGTCATTAGCAAGAGCTCCCTCCGCTTCAAGCTGGATTGCGTCCTCAGCATTCCCTTCGCCCTTATTGTCCTTTCCAACCTCCATCTTCTCGACGGCCTCGACAGCACCATCATTTATTTCACTACTAACTACAGAGCCGGACCTTTCCTCCACCGCGTGACAAATTTCGCTCTCTTCCTCCCCGACAGAATCATCCTCTACGTCCTTCTCAGCCACATCAGCTCCCACACTCAGCTCCTCAGCCACAGAATTCGAAATGGAATCGAGATTCTCCTGAAACATCAGCAGCTCCTTCGCCGCCGCCTTGCGGAAAACCCGAACCTCCGGGTGCACACCTTGCAATTGGTCCAACCGCAGCAACAACGCCATGATCCCTTCCGTCCACCTCAACCTCTCTTGCGCGTCACCAGAAACCCGCACCCGCACGTCTCTGTCCTCCAACCTCCGCTTAAACCCCTCAAACTCCTCTCTCACCTTCACGATAACCCTTAAGTGCTTCAGCGGCTCAGTCCTCCGCACAGAAAAACCACGGTACACAGCCTGAATCTTCCGCGCGGCCACCTCGTCACTCTCAAACCGCACAACCGGCTGCAGCTTCACCTCAACGGGCTCCGCCTCCACCTCCACATGAACACCCCCATCCGTCACAGGAATCGTCCTCACCGTCTTCCGTGCAGACTCCTCCACCTTCACCTTCCCCGGAATACGATTCTCAGGTTGCACGTAGGCAGGACGCTCCTCGTACACCGGCGCTCGAGGACGATAGTACCCCGCTCTCGGCTGCGTGCGAGGATAAGCATAAGCCCTTCCGTAAGGACCCCACATGTTGTCGAAGAATCCTCCCTCCATCAAAACACTTCAAGACAACTCTCGCACAGAGAACACTCAACAACGCTCGAAGAAAGCTCTCAAAACCCTCGCTCTCGATCCGCGCAAATGCGAAGATGAAACTCAAGCTGCGAAACCTGAAGTGTGACGAGCTCGAGGGCAACGCGGCCTCTTTGTGAGGGACGTGCTCAACTTCCAAGTGTCGCTGGAATTTTCTGGAGCCCGGCAGTTGCTTCTCGCGTGTTCTCGAATCTTCGGTGTTTGGTCCACTTGATTTGCTGACGTGGAGGGGTGTCTGCTGATGTGGCAACTACGTTTGCTTACGTGGAGGTTCGTACCCGGATATGTACAGGTGAGAGTGAAATTAAGGGGCTTCGTTGTCTGATGTGGCGTGCGTGAAATGCTGACATGGAGATAACTAAAATCCCGAAAATCTTATGCACCAAAAGCATTTGTAAACCGTTTTAACCGTCCATAATATCCATGTATTATGGAGATCTCTAGAAGAATAATCAACGCTTTCTGGTGTCTTCTGATCTATCTCCAAATGCTGCTGATGAGGTTTTCCAAGCTATATGTCGATGATTGTATAACAAGAGACCCGCCTCACCGTCGGGTCTCTTGCAGCGTAACGCACAATCGGCCCCTTCATTTTAGAGCTACCCGGGTATTTTTTCGTGAGGTAATTTTGCGGTGAGGTAATTTTTAGGTGAGATCGCGGGAGCCCCACTTGCGGAACGATTCCGCGTAAAGAGGCTACTTGAAATGAAGGAGGACCGAAGCTGATCGGGCATTATGTTGGCGATGAGATGATGAGAGCAACTGTAGGTGTATGATGGGAAACGACTTGGAGGGTTTGCAGGCAAGGCGTGCCCAAGTCATCAAGGGTTTACAAATTCTGCAAAAAAAATTTTACAAATTTGGAATTTTTTGACAAGAGTGAGGGTTGAGTTGACAAGGAGCAAGGGTGACGAGACACAAGCCCGTTTTTGTGTCATCCATCCGACACTTATTCATCTCTATAACTTGTTATTGTCACATGGTGTAAGTGTGACAAAAAAAAAAGGGATATTATTAAGGGTGATAGGGATATTAACAAAATAATTTTGAACTAGGAAAATCGGTTTCAAGGTTTTGGGTGATAACATCAAGGTGTTCATTAACAAGTGTGATATTATAAAGGGTAGACTATATATTGCTTTTCCCGAATGTATCTTTATGGTACATCATGTTGGATTGCGTAACATGATTTGCACGTTAGTCTGATCCCTCCTTACATGAGTATAAGTCTAAACCCAAAACCCTATCTAAGTCCTAAACCCAAAATATGATCTGAACCCTAAAAATCATCTAAACCCTAAACCCAAAATACGATGTAAACCCTAAACCCTAAATACACCTCCTGTCATGTGATTAACCTCTGAACATGCCTACAAAATTTGTCCTCATCAGTGGGACATTATGTGGCTGCAGCATTTGTGATGTATATGGGAAACTACACCAAACACTGCATATATAGTGTGGACTATATACAAAATACATAAATTAATTCCAGTACACGCAAATTATAGTGGTCCACCTCAATTCTCAATCCACATTAAATCATGTCCCTTAGAAAATAGTGTTGGATGTTTCAAAATTGTTGTCACAAAATTAATGTGGGTTATGGAGAGGTGGTGGTGAGCAA
Organism: Bryoerythrophyllum caledonicum; assembly: GCA_963971425.1. NCBI lineage: Eukaryota > Viridiplantae > Streptophyta > Bryopsida > Pottiales > Pottiaceae > Bryoerythrophyllum > Bryoerythrophyllum caledonicum. The sequence goes on along the minus strand of OZ020525.1, from coordinate 14,399,708 downwards.
CGGTGAGGTGGCGGCAAGTGACGGGGAGTGGAAGATGTTTGGTAGTGAGTGGCGGTGAGGTGGCAAAGGATGGCATGACACATGTTGAAATATGTCCACATCAATTGTGCTCCAAAACCAAAATTGATGTGGTGCACATCATTTTTGGACCACATTACCAATGAATCCATAGGGTATTTAGTGTTTGGTGTATTTGCGGTGTATTGAAAAAGGGAGTCCGAGGCTCTCAATTCCAAAGGAATTTGTAGTATGAATGCAAGGTATCTTGTACAATTGCCAAGCAAAGTGTGCCTTTGTAGGGTGATTGTGCAGGATGCATTGCATTCTCTATAGATTGTAGGTACAAATTCCTTCACATTCTTATGGTAATTGAAAGTGTTGGACTTCCTTTTTCGTATACTGCAAGGAATTTCCAATTGGTGTTGCGTGTGCCAAGACTATCAAGAAGTCACAAAGACAAACACTTTCCAAATTTGATATTTACATGACCAAAGACATTTTCTTGAATGGACAACCATATGATGCATTTTTTGTGTGCAACGGGCTGTCAAAAATGTTTTGGTGCTTTTAGAAGGAGAATATCATGGAGATGACAAAATGTTGTTTACAACAAAATGTTTTGGTGGTCACATTTCTTTGTAATAATGTGTTACTAAAGAAATTTTTGGGCCTTCTTCAAAGAAGAAATTTTACTTTGAAATGATAAAAACTATTGAAAATCTACACCAAAAAGTACCCTTAAAGACTTCGTGCTTCAACCCGCCCCCCTTGAAAGTCTATGGCTACAAGAAGCCCAAACACTCCCTCACTTAAAAGAACAACTCTCAATGAAAATGCCCAAAAAAACTTTTCTTTGGATTTGAAAGGTTTCCCTCCATAACATGCCCCATGTGCAAGTCTTCACACCCTGATACACGGCTACATGTACTACTCAAATGTCAAAATCCACACATACACTCATGAATTGTTAAAAGGCATAACAAAGCAGTATGGGAAATCAAGAAACTACTAGTTTCAACTAAAAAATCCAATTGCTTCACCCTCATCAAGGCCTGTACCTTCAATGGTAACCTCCTCAAAAATACAGTTCCTTCATGGTTGCTACCATACACATGTGATACTCAAAGATGCACTGCAATGCCAAGCTCAAACTAGACATGTTATGTGTCCGCAGTCTACCGTACAATAGCACCTCTAAACAACACCAGACCCAACCTCACCATACAATTCATTGAATTTACATACTCTAACCATAAATTTTCACCAGAAACAATCATTAACAAAACTCATAAATACACATCACTCCATGTTGATATTAGCTCACTTGGTTGGAAAATTGACCCACCCATAGTAATTACGGTGGGGGCCCGAGCCGCAACCCACATCTTATATATGAACTCAATTGAAAGTGTATTCAAAATCTCAAAAACTATTATCAAAAGTACCTTCAAAAATAAACATTATCGCCATCCAATACACCATGACCATACTTGTACACAAGCGAATATTGGAAAACAATCAACCACTTCCCACCACACAAATCCTCCCTTAAACAATTCAAATAAATATTCCACATCATGTGATAACCTAGCCACTGGGCACTTAGCCCTTTGAGTATTTTTGCTGCTTATTTTTGGTTACATAGTGTCTAGCCTCGAAAGAGGGAAGTAGTTCCATACCACCAATCTTTACCTGGCGGGTATAGACATAGTGGCGGAACAAATAGACACTTTATTCATGTCGGCCTCCAATTGGGGACCCGGAGTTCTTCTTCTTCTTCTGTGGTGTAAACCTTCTTATTGACCATTTGGATTTTCATTGTAATACATATAAATCTACAAAAAATAATAATACGTGAATTGGCACTTTTTGAACCTACACTTGTTGCACAATTTTGTTGCTACACCTCTTTTCTACCTCTAAAAATTGGTGTGCAAGGAACTAATCTGAATAAAAAAAAAATGTTAGTTATTTATAAAGAAATCTCACATGTAGAGGGGTGTATCAATATTTTTAGTGTTGCCCAATGTCAATAAAAAATAATGAAAGATAGGGAAAAAAAATCTTTTGGATTGATAAAAACAAATAAAAATTTACAAAGCGTCTAATATCTTCTTGCATTTCTATAGATCGCATTGAAGATTCATTTGCAATAAAGATATGCAATAAAGATGCACATGATGGTTCACTTGATGAGGGCGCTTTGATGTGATAAATGAATTGAGCCATTTGTGCCATATGGATTTGAGCCAAGCATGATTCCATCAACCCTTTACCGCCCAAGGATGTTTATGGAAAAACCAAGATTTCTACTGAGTTTTTTTTCTTTGAACCATATTTGATGGAAATACAGTGACTAATATTTATACCTAACCTTACAAAATTAAACTTAACCCATGACATGAACTTTGGGGAAATTTTGCACAACATCCAACAATTGATGGAATAGATTATAGTGTTTAAAATTACCGTACATTGGTAGTGAAAACTGTAGAATTTGGAGGGTGTACTCCTTCAACCATCAATAGATTCTTGCAAAAAAAAATTACTTTGAATTAGAGCAGTTCACATGTGCACTAGGTTGATAGCTTCGCATTGACATATCATATGTGAAGAAAATATTTATGCACAATTATTGGTGATTTTTTTGCTTTTTTCTATACAACAGAGTATGTGGCATAGTATTTACTGTATTCACTATATTTTAGTGTATTTGGTGTATTTTGTGTTGTTTTCCTAGCTTTTCCAAGAGTTCCATAAATCCAAATCATGATCTCATTGTTGGAGAGTGTTTGTGTAATGAGTGCGCAAATATGAACCTCACATTTTGAAGCCTAATTCCTCATGTATTTCATGCAAATTCAGTGTTAGCACCTCCAGAGTCCCATTTCTTGCTTCCTGACGCTAAAGGGTTAACTCATTTGGCCAACTACCATGCTTGACTTGATACACAATTTTATTTTTTTTGCCTTTTGCATTGGGCTTTGTATCTTTTTCAATCTTACCTGGATTTTGCATTAACTAATTGTACTTTCTCCTATATTCTACCAATCTCGTTTTTCGTTCTCTTTGTAAACCGTATTTCTACAACTTTGCCAAACAATGGACCCCCCGAAATTTGATTTTTTTTAATGATTCATCACCTTGATTTTTGCGGGAAGTGTTTTTTCAACATATTCTATCACTTCATGACTTTTAGAATTGATATGTTTTGAGCAATCTAGCCATGTTTTGCATCCATTGTGGCTTCAAACGCTCACATTATAGTCCATTTTACAACGTTTTTGGCAAGTCTCCAATTGTATCCAATATTTATAAAAATACCAAAACACATTAGAGAATTTTGAAAAAAAATCAATACTTTGCATGCCAAACCACCTACACTGGCAAAAAAATCGAACTCCTAATTCTAAATTCTTCCATAATTCTCACCAAACCACACCACACCTACTACTTGTGAGGAGGGCAAGCTGACTATTATAATGAAAATGACTGTTGTAACAAATGCTCTTGCAAAGTGAGCTGACTCTATCTCTACTTCCTCATCCTTTTTATCACACTTAGGATTGCTTTACACTAAGGTGGAGAAGGCCACCTGTCAAGAATTAAAGGAAAATTCCGGAATATGATTGAGACTTTTTTCACTCTCGGCAAATTATATTCCACAGTTTCCCTTGAATCCTTAGAGAGACCCCGCCCTTTCAAATGCATGGCAATCCCTCCAAACACAAGACTTGCTTAAACCTTTTAAGGCCAAAGAGCTCCCAAGGCCTGTAAAAATCTTCAACTGTTCTAGATCATAGAGAACAACATCTATACAAAGGGTAGACTTCATTGCAACCCCACTTCGCAGTAATCATTGTAGCTCGCCAATGCTTGCACCAATTTTTGTGGCACCCGTCTCAATAGATGCCTATCTTCCTTCACCTCTATAAAACAATTTCTCATGGAGGTGGCCTGTGGCATTTGCAACTGAGATTATCATGCCAAAGCGACCCAAAAATAGACAATAGCTCTTAGAGCAATAAAGGCAACCTCATCATGCACCTACTTCAACACATCACTTCATTGATTGACTTACACACCCTCACCACAAAAAACAAATCAAACAACACCATTCACTTCTAGGTTCACATACCTGCCATGCCTTTGAGGTAATAACAACATGCTTCAAGCTTATGTATCAAGTCAGAGTATGTATGTTGTGGCTTAGAAAGTATGGGTTATGGTTTAGGTGAGCTCTCGGTTGTATTGTTGGAATCATGAATCATGGAATCATGGAATCATGAATCATGGCTTAAAATTGAGATCAATGTGGTTTTTGATGAGCTTGGTGAGCTTGTTGTGTTTGAAGTGGATCCACTTTTTTGAGGGTCAAAAGTGGACTTGGGTGAGCAACATGGGTTCCAAGTTAAAGCTTAGGGTTAGGGTTTGGAAAGGTGGGAAATAAATGGTTTGTGGTTTAGATGAGCTTGTGATGTGAGGGACGCAAAGAAAGGTGTCGCATGTGGAAATGGATCCACACTTTTGAACTCAAAATCTAGTTGTGATGAGTTACACGGGTTAGTTTAGGGTTTAGGGTTGGGGTTTGGTAAGGTGGAGATTTATGGTTTTGAAGAAGCTATGATGGTGTTGTATGCGGAATGGATCCACACTTTTAAGGCCAAAAGTGAACTCAAAATCCAGTTGTGATGAATTACACGGTTTAGTTTAGGGTTTAGGGTTGGGGTTTGGTAAGGTGGAGATTTGTGGTTTGTATGTGGAATGGATCCACACTTTCAATGGGTCTGAGGTCAGAAGTGATGTTGAAATCCAGCTACATGGGTTCCAATTTAGATGGGTGCATTTCTCTACTGGATTAGGGTTTTGGCAATTGGTGTAGGCTTTAGACAAGCAGTGATTGACTCTTGATGGTTGGCAGGGAGCGCTTGATCATCACAGACAACTGGGTTGTTCAATGAGATTCAGTGTGTCATGGACAAATATAACATGAAAACCAAGGTTCGGGGGAGAACCGGAAACCCTCTGCGCTACAAGCTTGGGTTGCCTCAGGTGCTCTTATGTTGCACCATCTTCTTCTTAGCAGGCTATTATGGCTCCATCGCATTCTCCCAGGTAACGAGTTAATTTTCAGGGTGTTGTGTTAAGCTTCCTAGTTAACGTTTTAGGGTTTGGGTGTGGAATTTATGTGTGTTTATATGTGTTTTTCAGCCTGAAAAAGAGAAAGTGGTGAGTGATCCTCGTTTCCAAAAGAAAGTGGTGATTGATCCACTTATTTCTGAGAATCCGGTGCTTGATCATGGTCGCACTGGCGACAATTTCCTTTCGGACATCCCGTTTCAGGTACGGCTTCTTTTGACCCAAGGGTGTGTGTTCTTTGATCAGCACTTTTAGACCCCTTACTGTGTTTTCTTTTTGTTTTATAAAGCTACCAGGTTATAGGGTTTAGGAATCACCACCTTAGAAATGAATTACCGCCTTTGCAGAATCAACAAATGTTTTCCCTCGCATTTCACTCCATAGCACTCTAGAATCAATGGTAGGGCGGTGGATTTCTTTTCTTCATTTGACACACATCTTCTTTTGGATGGCCACAAACTTTATTTTCATTAGCCTCTTCTAAGCTTATTTAGAAGTCTTCCTCCTCAAAGGGGATTCTGAAATGGAGATTGGCCGTTCTAGAATGTTATGTCTGATGAAGAATTAGCAGGTATGGTTGGATTTTATGAATGACAGTTTCCTCTCTGAGATCCCCTTTCATTTTGATTTTATGCTTTCAGAAGTGGTGTATCCCTTACATGAATCTCCTTGTTGCTAATACTATTGGTTGAATTGATGGCAACCTGGAATTCTTGTTTTCTGCTGCAGGTGTTGAGCTGGAAACCACGGGCGCTTTTGTATCCCAAGTTTGCCAGCAAGAAACAATGTGAAGCGATAATCAAGCTTGCAAGGACTCGTCTTGCTCCCTCTGGGTTGGCTTTGAGGAAAGGGGAGTCTGCAGACACAACCAAAGAGATCCGAACCAGGTGATAAATAGTGTCACAAGGTCTGGTTCTCTTGTTTAATACTGATTGTAACTGTCACGAAATGTCACTGATTGGTTCAACAAGGAAATCAACACGCATAGTGTTACGAATGCAGATAATGTACAGTAAATGTGACACGTAATGCTATATGGTGCTACTTATCATTTTTTAGTGTAGTTTTTTATGCTGAAATTCTCATGATGGTGGACCGTGGGATGCAGTTCCGGGACTTTCTTGAGAGCCAGCGAAGATACAACACGGAGTTTGGAGGAGGTTGAAAAGAAAATGGCCAGAGCCACCATGATACCTCGCGCCAATGGGGAGGTTTGTTGATCTTTCAGCACTGATAGCATATTGCCTCGGAACATAATATGTTTCTTTCGCTTACTTCGTTGCAGTCCACTTACCAGCCTCTCTCTGTTGCCTTATGCTTTTTCTACAGGCCTTCAATGTGCTGCGGTACAACTTGGGTCAGAAGTACGACTGCCATTATGATGTTTTTGATCCGGCTGAGTATGGACCTCAACCAAGCCAACGGGTATTCCAGTCTTTCCTGCAAATTTCACCTTATACTTTTTAGGGCTTGGTAAAGTGAGGCTAAGATGCCGTGAGTTTTGACCTCTTTTCTCATTGTTTATCATTAAAATCAGCCCTCAATAGCTCTGAATCTCTCAATAATCAGCTCAAAAAGGAAAAACGTGGCTAAGATTCATGGTACAACATGACCTTAATCTCAAGTTAGAAGTAGTTTTAACCACTTGAAGGATTATTGTTGAGAGACCACCATATCTATCAGCTATTACGTGTGAGGAAAGAGTACTAAAGAGGGGTATCTTATTGAAATTTTGTATGACTTTACAAATTACTGTTATCTCTTTTACGTATTTCTCCGTTAATGTGAGTCTTTCATGTGCAGATGGCTTCTTTCCTCCTCTACTTATCAGACGTGGAAGAGGGTGGAGAAACCATGTTTCCATTCGAAGTAAGTTTTTTTCTTTTTTTTTTCCTGTTACTAGATCTTTTTCCAAGTTTCTTAGCAAAGGTTTGAATAAATCATCTCACATTGATTGCCGTGATCATGGGTGACGTGGCAGAATTACCAAAACATGAACATAGGCTACGACTACAAGGACTGTATTGGACTGAAAGTGAAGCCCCGCCAAGGTGACGCATTACTCTTCTATTCGATGCACCCTAATGGCACATTTGATAAGGTAAAAAAGATCTTCGGCTCCTTTAGTTCTTTCTAAATTCACCCGAAGTTTCAACACCCCTGATTTGGTTTTTAATACTACCCTTCCTCTTTAATTAGATCAATGGAAGAGCTTGGTGGTTAATCCTTCAATCAAGTATGGAAGGGCTTAGTGGTCCCTAAACTCAAGTTAGAAGTAGTTTTAGGCGCCTTTGCGAATGAAGAAAGAGAGGTTATGAATCTTCAGGTTGATTTTAATTACTAAAACTGGAAAAAGAGGTCAAATCTTGCTTTTCAAATAACTCTGCCTTGCTTTACAAATAACTCTTTCATGAATCTCTACCTTTTTTTTTACTTTTAAAAAAAAATTCTGGTTCTAATTTTGTTGTTCTATACCACAGACTGCCTTGCACGGAAGCTGCCCAGTGATCAAAGGCGAGAAATGGGTCGCCACAAAGTGGATACGGAACACTCCCAAGTTTTAGGTCAACTCCTAAAAGTGCTTTGATGAATCCTTTGCAGATAATAGTACATATTAGTTGTTCTTCACGAGGCTCTCTTTACAAAATAGTTGTTAAGTTTGTGCATGGACATGTTGGTATTTTGAAGCGAACAGAACGAGCACCGCTGTTGAGAAATTTTACGGTATTTGAACTTATTTTGAGCTCTGTAACATGAATGTAATAGTACTTTTTGCTGATCTCTTAGCCCTTAAAGGTTCGAGAAGCCCGAATAAGGTTGCAACACGATGTTTTCTGTGCATTTGACATACAAGGTGTAAGAATTAATGTATACATTAGCAACAAAACCTGTATTTGTGTTGAGCCCAATCCAATGATAATACATGGCATTTCAAATTGAGATCATTACTGCACCTGAGATTAATTGAAATGACCTCCAAACGAAGGATGTTAATTGAAGAATCTTCACTCCAGAGGTGTATGTCTTGCTAAACTTTTAGATTCTGACAGTAAAATATGTGACCGTATATATCGTTCCCAACAGACCTTCAAGGGTCGACATTGACATATGATATGTGAAACACACTCTTATTGCAAAACACTGCACTACTTGTGTGTACATTCCATGAAACATTCATCGGGTTTCCATCAAGAGTCAAGAGAAGATTGCCTCATGAACCATATGGTTCGGCAAGGATTGCGATGAAAGTATATAATGTTCCTTGGTGACCTGTTGTGCATGAATGGCAGTGACTTCAACAAGGTGCGATCGGGAGCGACCTGCTTCCCTTATATCTGATCTACGGATGTACCGAGCACCTCAAGAGCCATTCCTTTTTTCTCATTCCTTGCAAAGATCATATCAGAATACACAGGAACACATTTCCAAATACATCATGCGTAATTTGGGTCGTTTTCTTGCATCCGAGGGAGCTGCAGTAGCAGTCACAACGAGTCTCATGAGAAAACGGAATACAAAAGAATACCAAGAAAGAGAGAACCAACAACTGTCTTTACACCCCAAAACGGTGCACTCTGTAGTTTTTTGGGGCTTCTTGGTAGTGACGTTCTCTGAAGAGAAATTCATGTTTCTAACACGAGCGCAAATCAGACGAGGTTCGAAAGACCGTTGTGCAGCCTCCAAAACAACACAACATTTCTATATCAAGAGAAATCTGTATCGCCAAGAAGAGGGATCCATGTTTCTGACAGGAACGCAACGGTATTTATGTCTATACCAACGCAGAGTAGGGGACCTTTTACAACAGAATAGGGAGCGAATGCGAAAAATGACTGAAAGAACCTTCACCAGCAGAGTCTTCTTTTCCTGAACACAATAATCTGGAAACCATCACAAAACACAACTTAAATAACAGATTACATGGTCTGTAGACTCTTCCCAAGCCAAGAATTAGTTGATAAAACCTGGAAACCGTTACAAAACACAAATAGGAACGAAGTTGCACAATGTATGTTTCAGGCAAGGAATCACTAACATGCTCAGCGTTGTTGGATCGCTTCGGCTTCTGAATCAACAAATCCTCGCTCTTCGGGTCGTCGCCGTACTTCACCCGGAACTGGTCCTTGTGTGAATTACACGGCGAAGGAGGTTGTGAACGGCGAGTGTACTATTACTTTCACCAGAAAAGAATGATTCATAGAATCTCACACTATGGGTCGCAGTCCACATAAACTACAGTCCAACACACACAGAAACACACCCTCGAACGACGACTCGCCTTGTTCTCATTACGCCGTGCTCCTACAACAATTTCATCATCAACATGGGCCACAACGCTGAGGTCCTCATGGTCCTCGTGCTCTTTGCAACCGTGTTGCTGATCCGCGACCACGACTCCAAGGCATCGCCCAGCCTCTACATTAGCTCGCATCTTCACAAGGAGCCTCACCAAGCGCTGCAGGTAACGTCTTCTGAAGTTGGTCATGGCAACCTCACGATGTCGCCGCGGGTGGCGCTGTGTCTGGTGGGAGGCGCGCGCGCGTTCGAGCTCACTGCGGCCAGCATCCGGCGTCACGTGATCGACGGCTCGGGATGGCGCCCCGACGTGTTCCTGCACGCGCCGCTAGATTCCAACGCCCACAAGTTCACGCTGCTCCAGAACGTGAGCAACCTTGCCGCGGCGCGGATTTTCCACCCTGAGGTGCTGCCTGAGACGGATCTCCACCGCGAGCTGCTCTTGGGCGCGACTTCACCCCGCGGGGTTCAGGGGCTGCTGCAGTACTTCCGTCTCGTGGAGGGATGTTTGGCGATGATCACGCGGCACGAGGAGAAGTGGGGGTTCCGGTACGACTGGGTGGCGCGCACGCGCGTGGACGGGTTCTGGAGCGCGCCGCCCGCACGCCTCGCGTCGCTGGACGCGGCGCGGTACTACGTGCCCGCCGGGTCGCATTTCGGCGGGCTTAACGACAGGTTCGGGCTGGGCAACCGGAGCGCGGCCGTCGCGGCGATGTCGCGGCTGGCGCTCCTGCCGCTCCTGCACAAGCGAGGGCTGCGCGCCCTCAACTCCGAGTCCGCGTTCCAGGCGCAGCTGCAGGCGCTGCAGGTCCCGGTCGCTACCATTCCCGTCCCCTTTTGTGTGCTCTCGAAGCGCAAGTACCGTTGGCCTGGAAACGTCCCGGTGGCGTCGATCCTCACCCCGGGCACACTGAACGGAGCCAAGTGCCGGCCCTGCACGCCTGCAGTCACAGGACGTGACGCGGCGCGCGCCGTGACCAGGATGAGCAAGCAGTGGGGGTGGCCGGGGCGCGTCGCGGGCCTGGCGCTCTGTGATGGATCTGGCGACTGGGAGCACGACTGGGAAAAGATTTACGCGGCAACTGTGCCGGGAGGGAGTTACAATCCGAGCACCATTATGGCGAGGCCACGGGAGGAGTGCATGAGAGATGTCTCGAACTTCGGGCGGCAGTGGAAGGATTGGGACGCACCGCCTGCGAAGCAAATCTGTGCATTCACGTCAACGTGATCAGATGGACATCGTGGTGATGTTCACGTCCATCTCCGCGATTACCACGTTAGCATGGATTACGTCGGTGTAATTTTCACCGATTGCTGATTGTGATGTCGCATTTTTTTATTCTTCGATCAGTTTGTATATAATCAGACTCTATTGATGTTCCGATTAATCTAAAGTGTCGCCGTTGCATCTACAGAAAAACCGTGCGTGTAACAAGCGAAAAAGGGAGGTTTTTCATATCAACACTTAGGTTGTCTTTACCAAAAACTCTATTATCACTTCTCAATTCCCATGAAATAGGATTTTCTTTCCCTGGTGATGAAAGAGTAGAGATTTTAACAGGTCCAGAGTGACCCATCTTACAATCATAATTTTCCTACAGATTGATTGGAGTATAATACGCTACCGACAGGCCGATTATGACTAATAATGAGTGGCTCTACTTCTTTGTTTTGGCTTATTGCCCGGGCCACGACAGCCGCGCATATGCACCTGCAATGACTCCGGCTTGAACGTCCTCCCACATTGCCTGTGCACACCTCAATCAAATTACAACTTCCTCCATCTTCTTTTTCAGACTAGCATAACGACAACATATCCTCTCTCGTAGCTACGCCCATGATATTTCAAAATATCAATTGAGCCTGTTCTTCAACTCTTGCTTATAATGTCACACTCTCAACTCCATCTTTTATGTCACCTTTCTCTGTCGTTAGAAACACATACTTCCTCAAAATCAGGATACTACATCTTCTTGAGCTAGTGATAAGAAAGAGCTTTCTGCGTACCACCAAAGCATATCCTCATAGCCATGGAAGTTCTGAATTAGCTCAAAATTGGTCCTTTGTTGTAATGTCTTCTCAATTGGTTGGCGTTTGATAGTGGAGACCTTGGGTTTTGTAATATCCACTCTTTCATAAGCTTAATATAAGTACTGAGCAATAAACCATGTACAATAAAGTTGATCATTCGATATGAATTTCGCTCTTGCAGTACCCAGCTGTGGCAGCAATCACATGGCTCCCTCTCATGGCGCTGCTGCACTAGTTGTGTCAAGCATGCCATGAATTCATTTTTTTTAGCTTCATTGATTTAGACATAGTTATCTACAGAATTTAGGCCATAATTTGAGTGGGAAATCGAGAGAAAGTAGTTAGTACGCTTACAAGCATTCATGGAGGACCAAGTTTGCAGGGGGCTCGCTGTGCAGACAAGCTTCCTGAAGCGACTTCTCCCAATCCGTGGTGGTTAACCCTGGAATCAATGGCCTAACAAAGGAAACAAGGCGAATAGATACCATGAGTTTTCACCTCTTTCCTCAGCCCTCAATAGCTAAATACAGATCAAATAGGAAAAAAGTGGCTAAGATTCATGACCTTCCTTTCATTCTTAAAGGTAGCTAAAACTAGCTCTTCCATTAACTATAATAAAATATTATACTTAATCTGAGAGTGAAAAAAGAGGTGAAATCTTCGATGAAAAAAGTTTGAGCGACTTTACAAAGAATTCAGGTACACACAACTCACCTGTCTTCTCTGCTTTTGAAGTCTCTTGGTCTGACAGTAGGCTCAAGGGGCCACCGACGAGTGACAACCTCAGCAGCAGCAGCTTCTACCAAGCTATTAGTTGCAGGTGCCACAGGCTTCAACCCTTGTTTATTCCCATTGTGCATGGCGCGAGAATCCATCTCTGAACACTGCAACTTGGTGGAATCCTCCACTTTGTTTCTGGGCGCTGCTTTTATCCTCCTCTCCTCAGATGGTGTCTTCACTGTCGCCTTCGCCCTACAACTGATGATCTAGAGGTCAATATTTCATATAAAAAAAAACAGCAAAGAAAACCGCCATATTCAGTATATTGACCACACCTGACAGTGGAAGCCTCAAAGCTGGCCATGGTGGCTTTCTTCATCACGCTCCGTGACCTCGGCTTCAAATCCCGGTCCCTCGCTTCCGCCACAGGTACTGGAATATCATCAACATCATCGTCCAGTCCATGGATAGCGCAAAAACGGGAAAGGAAATCGTCATGTGGATCATGTAATTTGGAGTTCTGCAAAGACATGATCATCATCTCCTGCTGCTTGTTGCCCTTGGATTCTCTCCTTTGCGGCGTGACATGATCATGATCGGTGTGCACTCTGGACGCGCCGCGAGAATTCGGCAGCTTCGCCAAAACTTCCATGGTTTTCCTGTATGAAGCGTCCAAAGCCTCGTTCCCGAAAGCCTGGCGCCTTGGAAGAGGAGTTGCCGAGTCTTCGTTGTCTTGAACTGCGGGTGTTGAGGCGGTTCGAGTTGATAGTTCCTTGGATTCGAAATACTCCTTAAGGCTGGCAAAGCCCTGCAAAGGCTTCGATTCTTCTTCTTCTTCTTCACAAGGATTCAGTTCTGGCACCGCTGGTGCTGGTGCTGGTGCTGATGATGATTGATCCTTGGCAGCAGCCTTGCTTCGGTAGTACAGCTTGGTTTTGATGCGCGTCGACTCGATCACGTCCACGCCTCGGCACAGCCGCGGCCGGAAACTGCTCCCCAGCCTGGTCGCCTTCCGCAACACGCCATAGAGAAAAGGGTCATCGGGTCCAGAAGTTGACACGGTCTCTTCGTAGATGCCACTGCTAGACTTGCCAACGTCCTTCCCCTCCCTCGTCGCCTTTCTCCTCAAACGAGGCGGTGAAACGGACGTCGTCTCGTCCTTTTTGCTCATGGTGCCGAAGTTGCAGTCTGTGGTGACGTCCTTGTGGAGCTCCCTCACGTGTGCAGTTTGCGAGGCTGCATTCGTGTGTGACCTCTGGGTGGAGACGTCGCTGTGCTCTAAGGTGCTGAAGGCTTCGGTGGCTGCGCCTCCGCCTTTGAGGTTGCTCATCAGGAGGTTTGTCGACGACGGGGTGATGTCGGCGGGCGATGGCGGGATGTTGATGAGCAGCAGGCTCTTCTTGATCGCCGCGGACACGTCGTCCTCCACGTGAAGGCGCTCTGGCTTTGATGCGAGATGCCGTGAGCTTGGCCTCGGGCACGGGCTGGAGGCTCGAGGAGACTTCAGGCGCGGCAGCTCTTCGGGCGCCACTGCCACCGCTTTGTCGTCTGATCATGCAACCAAATCATCACACAAACTTTGTCAACGTCAGAGGTTCTCACATTGCTAGTTGTACCAAATTGTCTGCTCATGTAATGAATTCAAAATCCTAAGTAGAAACTATCTGGAATACAGAATTGATCTCAGAAGTTGCATCTAGAAAGGTGCCCATGATACTGAAAATTACTGCCATTCTTTTTGTATTCATGAACCTACACAATCTAGAATATAGAACCGATATCAGAAACACAAATATAGGCACTAGGTTAATTGATTATTTATCAATTCCAACTCACTTGACAGGATTCAGTCACACCTTTTGACGCTGCAACCTTGACGTCGAAGAGCTTCACGGCTTTGAGCACGTACTCTTCGCTTCCAGGAAGAGGCACGATGAGGTCGTCGTCGAACAAGTCACACCAGATGAAGGTGTTCCTATACTTTCTGATCGACACACCAAGAGAATGTACCATCAGTCCTTCAAAAAAAGAGGATGTCTCAATTCAAAGACTGCATATGAGTGCATACCTTTTGTATGACCAGGAAAACGAGTCCGGCATTCCTTTGCCTCGCAATGCAACCAGACGAGCCTTCACATCTGAAAATCAAGCACCAAATCAATGATCCCAAGAGGGCTACACTTCTTATGTTGACAGCTTGAAAATTCTAACATTTGAAAGTATCTTTCTGTCATTTGTAAACGAGGCACTACTTTATGAGTAGAAAATATGAGTCAAAGAGAGTACCACTGGCATTGTGAAAACATCCCAAGTTTGAAACAAGTTTAGATTTATAATGGAATTTAGAAACAAGATAGCTATTGAATGGCAGGTTTGTGACGGAACTTTTAAAGTGCAAGGTTTTTTTTGTTTGTTATCATTTCTTTAGCCTCAATAGACACTAGAATTAGAGTTTATCACATGAGGAGGAGCACAACTGGGAATGAGAAAACCGCCGACGTTGAGGTGGAAGAGGAATTGGCTGACGAACCTCTCAAGGTGGGGCCTAGTTGACGAGCGGAGTAGTGGACGTTGATCATGTGCGGATGCTCCAGCTGCGCACCATGGCTGAGCATGTACAGCACCTCGGCGGTGCGGGAGATGACCACCTCCTGGGCGGTGCGGGAGATGAGCACCTCGGGGGCGGTGCGGGAGATCAATGGCGGAGACTCCATGGCGGCCGCGGCGGCGACGGCCCCCGGACGCGGCCTCCCCGCCCTCAGACTCGGCATCCCACTTGACTCAGGTCACCTCCATGATTCTGCACCTCTCAGAAATCATGTAACAATCAATCCATCCTGCAGCCAGCTGAGAAATGCCAGTCACTAACCAAGAGATGATCCAATCTAATCTGCAAAGCGAAGGCAAAGAAGCACGCCTGTCCTAATCCATCAAAACAAGCTAAGAAAACATGTACCTCTTCCCCGTAGAAATTGCAAACGAATGATCAAAACAAGCTACCAATTGAAGAAGATGACCTTACTGGACCCGAACCGAACACAATTCCTCTGGTCCACCATAAAACTTGCACCATTCCAAAAAGCCTGTGCAAGAGTAGATCACCTCAAAGATGACCTAGTGAGCCTGGCCACACTGAACCTGCTTCATCAGATATATACACACTCAGGCGATGATCATCACCACCAAAAACCAACAACTTCCACCAAACTCACCCTACTTTTCCCCCATCAATGTCAAATTCAGCTTAGAGAGATGACAACCACTCCTCCCAAGGGTGGCACCTTTGGAGGGGATTCCAGAGAGCAAGCTCCTCACCAGCTGACCTTTGAGCCCCACTGAGCTTTCATATCTCTATATATCTCTACAAACCTCGGTGATCACTGTTGCCAGAATAAGCTGAGTGGCGCCTACTGCTAGTTAATAAGTTGGATCTCTTCATGCCTGCGCCTAGAAATACTAGGATGTACAAGTGCTAAGTTAAGTTAGTCGTGTGAGGAGATGCCTGAGCCTTTGGTGAATGCTGCTGCTTTTCTGATGGAGATGATGCGCCGGCTTTTGAGAGTGGACTGTGTGTGACTACTGTGCTGTGCTTATTCACTGTTAGCGGCGCTAGCTGCGCAGGACATGTCTAGATGCGACGGCGTCACTGCCCCCACATTCTCAGCTCCCCATCCATGGATGGATTTATGGATGGATGGATGATGTGAGGATTGGTACACTAAATACCACTTTTAGTGTAGCGCCCAGTAAATGACTTGTAAATGCCATAGGTTTTTACTTTAAGTGAATATTTATACCAACTATGTTTATAATGATCCTTTTATTTGAATACTATAGAGAGTTATGCTCTTGGTAAAAATTGGCATCAAGAGTAAAAACTTATTGCATTTACAAGTCATTTACTAGGCACTACGCTAAAAGTGATATTTAGTGTACCGTAGTTGGTTTATATACTCCTTCCTCCCATAAGTTATTGCCAAATAAGGTAGGCCCCCTAAAACCGACAAGTTAAGGAATGTGCATATATAGAGAGAGGAGATTTTTATACTATTATTTTTCGGTGATAGCGAATAGAATTATTATTCCAACCCAAGTGATTTCATATTTTTTCGATGAAAACTGAATTAGTTATGAATTTTCAAACTGTGCAGCCATGTTTAGTGGGTGGCCAGCAGTAGGTACCTCCATGACCAATGACTGTAAGTAAGGGTCTTGACTAATAGCAAACCTCCATTTGGAGCTCAGTTCGTGGTAATGGGATCGAAGAGGGTTGGATTTACCCCAATTTTGTAGGCGTTGGCTATGGGTTTTTGTTGGTTATGGGGAGGCTTACCTTATATGCTGATGGATGGAGGTGATAAGAATTTGGTAGAGGTCATATAGTTAATAGTGGGTTTAGTAGCTTGGAGTTGGTAACTTCAGCCCGATTGCCCCTCCATCCACTTGCACCATCTAGAGGCGTAGCCGTCATCCTACTTTAGAGGTGCAGTGAGGTTGAGACAAAAGGCGGAGCACTGGTGACAAAAGGCGGAGCTGTCAATAGTGGTAACTAGTTAGCTGAGGTTATAAGTTAGTAGTCTCTCTAAGTTACACCACTTATAAATTCATTGATCAATGCACAAATCATGTAAAGACATGCTACATTTCCTCCCTAAAATCTAGAAATGGTATTGAAACAAGCCGTACTAGGTCGCAAGTTAGTTTTAGGTTGTCCTACCTTAGATTGGTTGAAATTTTAAGGATTTGGCTGAAATTTGAATGAATTTTGTGGAACTTAAGCAAGTTTATGTGCTAGATGTACTATACATAATTAGGTTATGATGGCCTATGTCATAAATGTATAATCTCCAAAAGACTCTTTACTCACGTAGGTCTTACTAATAGGAGTTTTCTTCTTATAAATAAAAAACTTGGTGTTTAAGATTGGTTGACTTTAGAAAATGTAGGATTACTACGCTAATAGAGTTTTCCAAAAAGTGCAGAAGGTAGTGGCCTCAAATTTAACCATGTATCATGGAATTGATAATTTGAGCTGAAAGTCAAATGCAGTATTTGAGAGAGGAAAAGACAGGACACACAACACTTGTTAGTTTAGATATAAGAGAGGTTGGAGGAAATTAAGGATTGTGGGCCAATCCATGTGGATGGCCATCCAATAATTTCTTTGATTTTTGGACGATGTTGGTGAATATGAAGAAGGTTCACTGGAACTATGGTTATCAAATATATACATTTGGACAACTGAATACATGTATTTAGATGTGTTAGTACACGTTGTTGTTGACGCCGCATTTCTTGCTGATTGCCGCTATTATGTGCCTCTCAATCATGTATTTGGGCATATTTAAAAATAAAAAATACGACTAAATGCATGTATGTGTATTAACCCCTAAAGGACCAAGTGTTCCTTGGAGGGATGATTTTGATTTTGGGTAGGTTCCTAAAATTCAATTTTATTACGTTTTTGGAGAAGCTTTATACTAGATTGTCTCTAATAAGAATTGTGTGGAAGTATTTTTATTATTATTTTTTGAATTCATGGTTTGAAAGCTAGTACCACTTGAAGTTAGAAATGGGGACTTTGGGCAACTTCAAAATATTGCTAGAAGTTTCTAATGACATTGAGATTTTTCAAACATATGGAGAATATCACCTTCTTTGAAGATGTCAAGAAAAATTCTTGTAAGAAAATTCTTGTCTCTAGTGTGAGAAAAACATTTTAACTCAAGTCAAACATTTTTACACATTTCGGGCAAGTAGGGAAAAATCTTCATCTTTTCTACATAAAACCTAGAGATCTTCATATTTTTCACTTTTATTTTCTCAACAACAATATGTGGTGTAAACCTTCTTATTAACCGTTTAGATTATCATTCTAAAACATACTAAATTCACAATAATATAAAACGTGAATTTACAATTATTGTACCTCCACTCCTTGCACACTTGTTTTGAATATGCTACATCCCTTTTCTACCTCTAAAAATTTGTGTATAACAAAACTAACATCATTCCTAACACAATGGTAAAAGATTTAGACTTTGTATAGTGCAAAAATTTGATATCAAGTGAAGTCAAAGTCTATTGATCCACTCAACGTAGGAAAGAAAATGAACCATTGTCTTGACTTCAAACACTGTAATTTTTCAATCCTTGTGGTCAAAGTTTTTGAAATTTTGTGAGTATGTTACCAAGGTCAAGAGGCTGTTGGTTTCCACCAATGAGATTGCAAGAATGGCCAAAGTTTGGCCTCTTGGCCTTCACACCAAAGGCCAAAGCCCTCCATTGACCCTATTTGGCAGCACTTTTAGAGAGTTTTGGCACCAAAGCGACGGCCTTTCAAAACTTGGGTCGCCGTTTTGGCTGACCAAAACTTCTTTCAAGAGGCCGTCAACTTCCTTCAATTTAATGTATGTTTTTAGCCAAGGATTTGGCCTCTTGTCATTGTTTGGGCTGAAATTTTGACGGTTGCCTCTCGACTTGGCCCAGTGCAAAGCGGTCCTTAGTAAGTCTGAATTGAGATCCTACGGTCAAAACTACAAATATAAGGTTTTGTTTCCTTCCTTACTAATTGCACTAGAATCAACAATTTCAAAGTGTTTTTCGTGTGAAATTGTCATGGTCCTTTAGGGGTTAAGAATACAAATACAGGTACTCTGTTTATTATAACTCGGTGGGATGAAAGTACTACACTGATTTTGATGTTTACTGTCATGGGCACTAAATGTCTTGTAAATGCTATAAGTTTTTACTTTTGATATAAATTTTTACTAAGAGCACAACAATCTATACTACTCAGAGTGGGGGATCATAGTGGACATGGTTGGTAAAAATATTCATCAAGAATGAAAACTTATAGCATTTACAAGTCCTTTACTGCCCATGACACTAAACATGACACTAAACATCAAAATCAGTGCAGTAGGGTTAGTGACATGGTATCCAAAGATGGGAGGGGGCATTCAATGAGGGCGGGGGTTGACTGTTCGATTTTGTGCATCATGAGGACAATGTGGGGATGCCGGGATTAGGAGCCTCGGGTTGCGGGCAGCCGGGAAACTGCAGTTCCTGATCATGGGCAAGTCTTCTGGAAGTTGATGTGGGCTTTTTGAAAGAATGTGCCCAATGAAACATGACCCACCATTGTAAGAGGTGTTTTTGTGTGATTCGGCACATCCCCGCATGATTTGTTTTTTATTAGCATATTCTAATTATATATGTGCTGAAATTGCTGCTGCTTCTTTTGGCTTGAATTGCATCACTACGGAACATGGTTGTAGAAAGTTACAAAAATACTAAAAATAAGATTGCTCGTTTGACTTTCCCAATGTAAGCATCAGGAATTACCAAGTTCTTCCTTCATTTTGAAATAGAAATCTTGGACTCACACCCTTTTAACCTCATACCCCCTAAAGGACCAAGGCATTTTAGAGCAACTCTACTTCATTGATTAAAATCTGCCAAGATGCAATTCTTGAGAATGTAACCGTAAGATCTTCTTCTAAACTTATACGAGATGATGTGGTCAACATTTTGTGAATTTTGAATGTATGGATTGAATGAAAATCGCCATAAAAATGAATGAGTATGTTCCCCAAATGAACACTTAGTTCTTCAGGGGTTAATGACAAGCTAACTCAAACTGAATGGCTATAGCTATTTTTAGAGAGTAGCAGTAGATGCCTCACCGTAGAGCAAACTAAATTTATCTTGCAATCCTTGTGTGTCCACATTTGCCTTTCCCCAATTGGTGTTGGCCGGGTGAATTGAATTGTGGCTGCATACAATTTAGCCATTTATAGATTAAAATTCATATCAAATTGGATGGAAATGACAATTACAAATGTTTGTGTAAATACATGATTCTTATTATTATTTCTTATATATTGAAAAAAATCTTTAAAAATAACTTGTCGTACACTAGGGAGTCCTTTCAAGTTCCACATCCACATGGTTTACCAGCAACTTCAATGAAGACATTGTGCACGGTGATGGAAGGACGGTCACATGAAAACCGATGAAGTAACAACACTGTCTCATAGTGAGTGGCTCTGGCACTGGAGGCGAGATTTGGTCAATAAGGTTCCCGGCCTCAGTGCAATGCAGCTCCTGGTACAAGACAATTAGGTTAACTCTGCAATTCTGCAGCAATGCTATGAACCTAAGTTATTGTAGGCTGGTGCCATGAGTGCAATGAGGTACCAAATGTTCATGTACTAATAAGGTAAGCCCTCCCATAACCAACAAAAATCCATAGCCAACGCCTATAAAATTGGGGTATATCCAACCCCCTTCCATCCCATAACCACCAACTCACCTCGAAATGGAGGTTTGCTTTAGTCGAGACCCTTACTTTTGGTCGTTGGTTATGGGGGGTACCTACTGCTGGCCACCCACTAAACATGGCTGCACACTTTGAAAATTCATAACTAATTCAGTTTTCATTGAAAAAATATGAAATCACTTGGGTTGGAATTGTAATTCTATTGGCTATCACTCAAAAATAATAGCATAATTATCTCCTCTCTCCATATATGCACATTCCTTAACTTGTTGGTTTTAGGGGGGCTTACCTTAATGCCATGTCCATAACATTTATGCTATTAGTGCTATGGATCTTTAGGTGTAGGGACTAAACATTCAAATATGTTGTTTTGTTTTGTTTTGTTTTTTTCATTTAACGTCTAAAGCACCGAGGCATTTTAGAGGAATCTCTGCTCCATTGATTAAAAACTATTGGGATCAACTTCTTGAGAATGTAACCATAGGATTTTCTTCTACACTTACATGAGGTGATGTGGTAAACATAGTGTATATTCACACTGATACAATTCCTACTCATAGGTCACGCAGGAAAGACAGTCTTCAAAGTTCAGTACACACCACAGTCCCTACGACAAGGATCCCTGTCACAACCTTGGCGATTGTGAGGTCTAGAGATTTCCTTGCAGGTGAAATTTGACTTTCCAAAAATGAGAGTAGCATAAGATGATGATGAGACATACAGAAAGTGGTACATCCAACGTCCGAAAGGGATCATGCTTCCACCACTACAAGTGCAAATATCGAAGGTTTTGAAGACTTCCGGTAATTCCCGGACTTTTGAAAAGGATCTACTTGCTATGTGTGAAATGTGTGTGCATATCCGTTTGATTTCAGTATCAGTTGGAGGGTTTGCAATATCAAACACAACAATTGTGAGTGTACTTGGACTATGATTTTTCTTAGGCGCCAAGGTGGCTTGTGGGGCTTGATTTTCAACGCGTAGTTTTTGTGGGGTCCCTTGAGAGCCACCACCACAAGGCAAGAGTAGTGATGAAAATAGAATGAAAACAATTGGGCTTCTAAAGAAATTTAGATAACCACACTAGAAATATCAAGGGGTTTGACCTATTTTCTCTTTTTTAACTGCTAAAAGTAGTCCTATCATAATCATAATTTGCGCACTAAACCATGCATCAATCAATCGTAGAGTCAATTGTGCAGTGAACTATATAAACGCTGCAGTCAACCGTGCAATCAACCATGTAGTGAATCATGTTACATTTTTATATAAAAAATTTGTAATATAAAAACTACATTAAAATGGTTGGACTTCTGCGTTGCAAAGCAAGCGCCAATTGCTAGTATAGATATACATTTCTATGATTGGGTCGAAGAGGAAAATAATAGTTATGATTTGTGGAGCTCTCTTTTTCTATCTCAAATGTGGCAAAAACTTCTTCTAACCCGTAAAAGATAAAATGTTTGTTGGGGGGACAAACGTTTCACTTTGATTTCAATTATCATCCAATCTGGACACTCAAGATTCACAAATTTTCACCACATCATCTCACAAAAGTTTAGAAGAAGATCCTAAGGTTGCATTCTCAAGAAGTTCATCTTTATAGTTTTTCTTTATCAGTAGAGTATAAAGCAATTCAGGTAAGCTCCCCATAACCAACAAAAACCCATAGCCAACGCCTATATAATTGAGGTATATCCAACCCTCTTCCATCCCATTACCACCAACTTAGTTCCAAATGGAGGTTTGCTGTTAGTCAAGACCCTTACTTCTGGTCGTTGGTTATGGGGGTTACCTACTGCTGGCCACCCACTAAACATGGCTGCACAACTTGAAAATTCATAACTAATTCAATTTTCATCGAAAAAATATGAAATCACTTGGGTTGGAATTGTAATTCTATTGGCTACCACTGAAAAATAATAGTATCATTATTTCCTCTCTCCACATATGCACATTCCTTAACTTGTCGGTTATAGGGGGGCTTACCTTAGGTGGTCCTTTGATGTAGGACGGTGGTAGAAAAATTGCTACAGTACAGTCATTATTGTTGTTCCCTTGAGTACATGATCAGTGCCAGTGTTACATGATTGAAATAGCACACCTGGAATGGTAAACAAGAGAATTTCAGCAATAACAGTAGAATCAAGGAATCCCCAAATTTTAAACAACCAATTCTGTTGCCGCTTAGTGCCAGTGATTTTTAAATATAAAATTTGAAACTCAGGCAAAATACAGTATATAGTTGTGGAAATGCCTTACATTGGATTCTCATGGGGATGAGTGTTTGTACATTTGAATTTATACTATCAAATGAAAGGAAAATGTCAACGACAAAGTCGAAGACTCAAATGCTTGATACAGTGTACGTTTGTCTGAAAGAACAAAAATTCAGTGCCAGGAGACCAAGTAATGGTCTGTTGTTGCCATCATAGAGGAAAAGGCTGATTCTATCACTCAATCATCTACGTGATTTTTTGGGGATACCTCATTATAATTTGTGTCGAGCCCAATATCTCCACTAGAAGAGAATTGAACTTTCACTAATCATACCCAAATAATTGACCATAGCCTTCAGTCCCAAACCATGCTACTTTCATAGGCTAGTACGGTCTGGAAGGAGAGCAATGGTGCATGTTCCTTAGGTACAATAATTTGGACGACTTCCCGATTAGAGAAACTTAAGAGCACTTTTACTTTTGCTGGTTAGAAACATCGGGATGACCCATTTTGACCATATTTTTATCATTTGAGAGAAGATGACTTTGTACAACCATTTATCTTTTAACACCTAAAGTACCGGACCTTGTGCTTCACCGAAATCACCCCAAAACTGCTACTTTGGCATGAGATATTATTAGACTACTTAAATCATCCGTTGCTATTTGAAACCATGGGATCTTCAAGCTAACTGCTACAAGAAGACACCCAAAATATTTCCAAAAAGTTGATCGTGCGGATTGTAATGTACATGCATAGTGCCCAGACAAGGCCAATGTACTTTGACTCAAGATAATAGCATTTTTTCCCACTACACATTGCATAAGCTCAATGGATTTATGTTCTGCTTTGTGTTAGGTCATTGCACTCCAAAAATCATAAGTAATGGAGGTGTTTACAGAAAGAAAAATGGACATGTAACAACTAGGGGTATAGAAAGTGGTCCTTTACTTAGGAAAGCAATTTTATTTTTTGATTAGAGAAATAATTGTTGAATTTAAAATCCAAACGGTGAATAGAATCATCATGACTTATTCTAATAATATTAAAAAATAAAAAAGTAAACCCTTAATTTCTATGGGTTTTTTTTAGTGAAACAATGAAGGTTGCCAAGAACTTTCTTCTACTACTACCCGCCTCAAAAAAAGTGCAATTGTCAACTCTACAACAATACTATTCATCTCTATAGTACCCTACTCAACAGCCAAAGTGAACATTCTTCTTATATTTGAAGCACCATACTTTTTTCCTACAAAACAAGAAAGAAAAAATTCCCCACAAAGATAACCGGTATTTCTATTCTCACTAAAAATTTCAAGAAGTTATTTTCAAAAATGGATTTTTAAGTTCGTGCCCAAAATTGATTGGTACCGCACGGGTACAAATGGTCCTTTAGGGGCTAAGGACAACAGTTGTGACCAGGCCTAGGAGATGCAACGAGTAGGTACATTTCACCGTGACTGGTCACTTCACCATCTATACCGTGGGTACATTTCATCGCGGTTGGTCACTACAAACATCACTATAGTTTGCCCGTCAGACTCCAACGCACATTCTTACCGCATTTGTTGGAAGTGCAAGGATCCAAGGAACTTAAATTAGGCCGCAGATTATATAAAGGTGATGTATCGGTCCACCAGTTTGCAAATTACTCCAAAAGTGACCACGTGTGGGCCTCTTGTCCTTCACTCCTAAAGGACTCACAATTTCACACCAAAAACACTTCAAAATTGTTGATTCTAGTGCAATGAGTAAGGAAGGAAATCAAACCTTATATTTATAGTTTTGACCGTGGGATCTCATTTAAGACTTACTAAATAACATACTTACAAAATTTCAAAAACTTTGACCGCACATGAAAGATTATAGTGTTTGAAGTCAAGAATTTTTTTCATTTTCTTCACTGCGTTGAGTGGATCAAGAGACTTTGATTTTAATTGGTACAAATTTTTGCAGTGCACAAGGTCTAAAACTTTTGCCATTGTGTTAACCCCTAAAGGAAAATTTGTAACTACAGAGGACAAATTGATTTTGGACAGTTTCTAAAAATCCATTTTTGAAGATTACTTCCTGAAATCTTTACTGCAAATAGAAATATGGGGATTTTTATAAAAAAAATCCCGACTTACAGGGAATAAGTTGTGGTGCTTCAAACATAAAAAGCTCGACTCTTTTAGGAGTTGGGCATGGTATTATAAAGATAAATAATGCTGCAATAAAGTTGACAATTGCACTTTTGAGGCGGGTAGGAGTGAAGGAAAGTTCTTGGCTACCTTCATTGTTCTCACTTATAAACATATAGAAATTAAGGATTTATTTTTTTGAAATATATTTTTCTACTGTTAAAGATGACATATTAATTCTATTCACCATTTGGATATTAGATCCAACAATTATTTATTTGTTTAAAAATAAAATTGCTTTCCTAAGTAAAGGACCACTTTCTATACCCCTAGTTGTTGCATGCCCATTTTCTTTTTGTAAACACCTCCAATACTTGTGATTTTTGGCATGCAATGACTTAACACAAGGTAGATCATAGATCCATTGAGTTCATGCAATGTGGAACGGAAAAATATGCCATTGTCTTGAGTTAAACTATAGTGAACTAGTTTGGGCACAGTAGAAAAAACAATTTTTTACGCTTCAAATGCATTTATCTTTTGATCGTATGGTCAAAGTTTACAAAAAATTTAGGGTGTTTTTTTGTAGTAGTAAGCTTGAAGATCGAATGTTTGAAAATAGTAAAAGGAGTTTGAATAAGTCTAATAATATTTCATCTCAAAGTGGCAGTTTTGAAGTGGTTTTGGTAGAGCACAAGGCCCGATCCTTTAGGGGTTAAGCATGATGTTAGGTTCCTATACACAAATTTTAGAGGTAGAGTAGGGGTGTAGCATATTCAAAACAAGTGTGCAAAGAGTGGAGGTTCAAAAATTGTCAAGCCATGTTTTATTTTATTGTGAATTTAGAATGTTTTAGAATAATAATCCAAACAAACAATAAAAAAAATTCACCACACATTGTTGTTGAAAAAATAAAAAGTGAAAAATATGTAGATATCTAGGGTTTTATATATTAAAGAGGAATTTTTTTGCCACTTGCCCAAATGTGTAAAAATGTTTGACTTTAGTTAAAATATTTTTTTAACACTAGGACAAGAAATTTTTTGACGTTTACCTAGAAGGTAATATTCTCTATATGCATGAAAATCTCAATGTCAACAGAAACTTCTAGCAAAATTTTGGATCTGCTCGGAGTCCGCATTCCTAACTTTGAGTGGTACTAACTTTCAAACCATGAATCCAAAGAAAGTAACAAAAATACCTCAAGGATGATCTTACCGGGGACAATCTAGTATAAAAATTTCAAAAGAAAGAGATTTTTTTCCGAATTTTAGGAACCTACCCTAAATCAAAATTGTTCCCAAAGGGTCAATTGGTCCATTAGGAGTCAAAGGGTTAATACAACTTTGGATGTTACTTTAGAACCAAACTTTATTCTCAAAATGACGAGAGAGAAGTGTGAGAGCTCTAGGTGCCGTTTCTTGACATCTTGATGCTAGGGACCAAAAGCTTGCCTGTGAAGCCATACAAATCAATGGAGTATTGGACTAGCTGGTCATGGACATAGGGAAGCCGAATGCAATCACCGCACAAAAGAAACCGAGAATTGCCGTTAAGGGTTTCCCTCACAAAAAACTCACCCACACTCACAACATGTGTGCCCATAGTACAGTAAAGCAACGGCCAACCTCCACTACATCACAAAACATCCAAAATACGCTTTATTCACCCCCATTCTACTGTAGAGCATGCATGTGGTTGTACATGTAGAATAATTACAATAGTTGTCATTCCACATCCAATACTATATGTTTTCTCGTACACATCATCATTTCCATTCGCTCGAACCAATACATGAATGGTGTTGGTTACAAACCGGGAAGGCGGGGTTGCTCTACGAGGTTTGCAAGGTTGCAACCATCCCTTGCAAGGACAATCTTCTCTAAACGTCGACTCACACGACCTTGCCCATGATCGACGTACCTGCCATGCTCAAATAACCACGTTGCAGTAAGTTCACAAGGCACGCTCCAATGCCTCTTGAGGTCTGAGCAAAATTTCTCAGTGTCAATCCAAGAGAGAAGCTCACAAGACGTCGGAGAATCTATGAGCGTAATAGAGCGGAATATCATCTACACGACGGATACATTTTATTGCTACCCCACTTCTCAGAAATCATTACAGCTCGTCAATGCTTGCATCAATTTTGGTGGGCTGATCGAGGTAGATGCTCATCTTGCTCCCCCTCTAAGTCACATTTCAAAGTTTTCAAGGAGGTGGATTGTAACGCTTTCTGTAGGGATTAACATGCCCAAACGTCCCAAACATGGACGTTAGGCCTTAAAGAGTTAACGAAAGAGAGGGAGGATGTGAAAACCAGGGTCTTTGACTAAGTTTGTGGGTATTCAAAATATGATGAAAACTTTTTAACAAGAGAGAGGAGATTTGAAGTTACACGAGTAGCTTGGAGAAGAGTATGTGGGAAGCTCGTCTAGGATAGTTTGGAACACTTCTTCTTCTCCAAACTCTGCACATGCCAATGTTCCGCGAGTGATTATTCACATGTTGATCATTCAGGGCAAGCTGTTGTTGCTGGCCACGTCGTCCACCATCTAGCACCAAATTAGGGTAGGACGGCGTACATACATCCACAAGCTGTGAGATCAATGTTGTTTATGTGGATCACTCGCTCTACAACATCATACTGCAAATCACAGGTTCCTAAGTGTGAATGTCATTTCTATTGGAAACTTTGGGTGACCCTACAAATACCTCAAAATGTAGAGGAGAATTAGAGGGGTAACTTCAGGTAACTTTACAAATACCTGAAATATTGGGGTGGCTCTAGATTTAACCCTTAAACGTCATTTGGGAATCGTATACACCGGCACGTATTTTACTCTGTAGAATATAATAAATGTATCAAAGTTTAGCTTGAAGTCTTACACCTTTGGATAAAAGATTCTTCAACTAACATCTTTTGTTTGGAGGTCATTTCAATATGTGAACCTTATCATGTTCAAATACAACACCGTACATGTAGAATATTGCGGCCACCGGTGGCACTTATGATGCTTAAGGGTTAAAGATTGTGCTGTGGATGGCCAGGGATGTTAACCTTTGCCATGGATGCCTAGAAATGTTTACCTTTGGTTTCGTGGTCAGATTTGCTAAGGTAGAGGCACCCAATTCCAATCAATAGAGTGTGCATGGCATGGTGCATGAAAATGGCAAATGCTTGAAATGGTGCATCAAGTGACCCAAAACCTGAAAACAAGAGTCATTATCAGCATTGGGTCATGATGTGTGCAATTTTGGGTTGCTCCACCTCAATTGAGCTCTCATTGGTAGCATTGAAAGTCGAACAAGGCCGATCGGCATTGGGTACCCTCCATGAGTTGGTTATCCATGGCATGTCTTCTCTCTTTTACTCATTCTCACTTATTGGCATTGGGTGAAGGAGGGCACCAAATCTCACCTACTCTAGAGTTTGATTATGGGCTTCGGTGGTTTTTGGGCTTTTAGATTCTATATCAATTCCAAATCTTTGTGATTAAATTTGAAAAAATATTTGTTGAGTATCATTCCTAATTCCCGCATCTTTTTACATAAATGTTTTTGACATACAATGTCATTTGAGTCACCAACTAGCTTAAGTGATCGGAATTGGGTGCCTCTACCTTAGTATTCTTCACTCCCTTCTTAACACTCCAAAGGTACAATCACCCAACTTTTCAACAGGATATCCCAAGTCTTTTACACTATGATTTCCCACTCTTCATTGCTACTAGTTTCACTGTCTATCCTCTTTATGGAAGAACTCTTGGATGGTCTCTAAAGTACACTCATTCCTCCCATAAGTTATAACCACATGCATGGCACCGGTGGATGAAGGCGGTAAGATCTTAGTATAGGTTACAAGTTAACAATGGGTTTAGTAGAGGGCTTAGTAACTTCAGCCCAATTACACCTCCATCCACATAGCCGTTCAGATGCACAACTGTCATCCTACTTGCGAAGTGGAGGCCGGAGGTTGACACGGAGACTAGAGTGGTTGTTAAAAGTTAGCCGAGGCTATTAGTTAGTGGCAATGTAACTTATCGGAGGTATAATTTAATATGAATGTTGTTGTTTTTGTTGCCTTTGAGAAGGAAGATGGAGAGGTTATGAATCTCAGCCGCCTTTTTTCCTGTTTGATATGATTTTAGGTTTTATTTAGGGCTGATTTTGGTATGTTCAAAAATGAGGAAAGAGGTCAACAATCATGGTCAATTTCCACGTGTTGGGACGGATGATTAAATCCTGATTCTTGTTGGTTGTTGATGGAGTAGAGGGTAACAAGAACATGGGGAGCTGCAGGAAGAGCATGGCGAGAAACAAGTGGTGTTGTTGACGCGACATGCGCCCGTGGGTTGCATCCAAATGCCAACCCTGGGCGCATGTGAAAGCACATTTGCTGGTTGTTCAAGGACACAACTAAGGTAGAGGAACCCAATTCCGATCACTTAAGCCAGTTGGGGACTCAAATGACATTGTATGTCAAGACCATTTATGTAGAAAGATGCGGAATTAGGAATGAAACTCAACAAATATTTTTTCAAATTTAATCACAAAGATTTGAAATTGATATAGAATCTGAAAGCCCAAAAACCACCGGAGCCCATAATCAAACTCTAGTTGTAGGTGAGATTTGGTGCCCTCCTTCACCCAATGCCAATAAGTGAGAATGAGTAAAAGAGATAAGACATGCCATGGATAGCCAACTCATGGAGGGTACCCGATACTGATCGGCCTTGTTCGACTTTTGAGGCAATGCCACCAATGAGAGCTCAATCGAGGTGGAGCAACCCAAAATTGCACACAGCATGACCCAAATGCCGCTTCGGCCGCAGCAGCGACGACAACCGGGCGCTCCTCCGCAACTTCAATCATTTCATTTACATTTCTAAGCTTCGGCGCGGGCTCCTGCCATATGTTGTTCTTGCTATAAGCATGTTGTTGTATATATAGCGAGAACTGGAGCTGCATCACCATTATTTAGTGAAGGTTTTATGCCACACTTACAAAGATTTTCACGTCGACTCATCGCCCACAACTTGGGTTTGGCGTGATCTTTTGAGCATCATCGTTCATGACAATTGCAGTGGTGTCCATAATCATGCATCCGTGGTTTGGACTGCCGCATGCACAACTTTTAAAGCTTCAATCTCTATGTGAAGTCAACATATATCATCACTGCTACATACAAATCAAAGATAGAGATCATGTTCAAATCACAAAAAGCGGCAGTAACTTCTTTACCTGACAAATCAAGAGTTTGAGAGAAGCTGGCAGGTTTTTAACAGTTCCATAAAGTCGCTGCATGCATGCATGCATAAAAATTAGACCAACCTCGCGCTCGACTTCCACAAACGTTGCCATGGATGCTCGGCTTCCAAAAACTAAGCTCATCAAAACGTGATGAGCAAACTGAAGAAGGCGATGGAAAGAGCAGGGTGATGAATGATCAAACGCAGCTTTCTCTTTCTCTTCTTCTAACTCGAACTCTCTGGTACTCACCAATAACTCCAGCGCCTGTCATAATTGAGACATACTGTTGCACACACAGTGGTCCAGTTGTACTACAGTACTGTAACGGTGAACCTCGTGCGCCATAATCCTTCTCTCATCTGTTCAAAGTTGCACTTTTTCGTTGGCACTTGTAATAACTTTGTACAAATTAATTGACCTGGTCGCAATTTATAGTGTACATGATTAGTCGCTTGTCAGAAATTGTCACTTCTCTCTTGATTGCCGGGTTTGCAGAATGTCATACTCGGATCAATCTGAGAACAATGACATGTGAACCTGAAGACTGATTGTAGAACGTTACAACTTCTTCATCATTGTGTCATACTTTTTCACAGCCGAGTCACATCAACGCCTTGAATGGCGATATAGTAGGAACAGCTACAGCAAGAAATCGTTTCTTCTTTGCAAGGTGGATTAATAACTTGGTGTGCAAACCATCAAAGTAATTGATGCTACCCTGTACGTCGACTTGCTTACTCTTTGCAAGTTGATAGAATTTCTGTATCCACTATGCGCCGATCATCATCTCAGTGAATTCAGGAAGAGATCGATGCTACCGTAAGGTTTGAGGTGGCGAGCTCCGTGCTAAGGTGTAGGCTCTTTCTGGAGGTGTCCATAGACTGTCGGGAAATTATAATGGAGAAGGCGGAACCAGGAGTGAGCAAGAATTTGTTGCAAGTGCTGAATGAACTGCAAGCTGAGATCTGTTTCGTAAAAGAAATGACTGCCACGAATGTGCAGCCATTGAATCCAGAAGGCGAATTCCGACCTTCTCGTTCGTGTCAGCTGGTGCGTTGCACACAATCCTCTAGATAAATATATTCAGTACAATGTACTATTTTCTGACAAGCCTTCTGAATTCCTGTGTTTCTAGTTTCTGCCAAAACCTTTCGTCGCCGCAAACAGAATGAAGATAAAATCGAACGACGTCGTCCTTCATTCTTGTATGCTCGACAGAGCGTGGAGGCTGCCTCTTGCACACTATCCTGCCCAAGGAAAATTTGCTTTTATCAGCGGATGGAGGGGATTCGTCACTGATAATGGCGTCCTGAAAGGCGACATACTCGTCTTCGCCTTGACGGCCATATCCGAGTTTCGAGTCTACATATTCGACAGCCAGGGACTCCCTAAGCCACCTCCAACGCTGCAAGCGTCGAAGAGCTCCGTAACCGAACTCAAGGTTTCGCAGCGGATCCAGAGAGTGCTCGAGTCCCTCGGAAACAAGCGCGAAGAAGTCACTGCTGAAGAGACTGAGAAGAAGTCGCGTTCAAAGACGAAAGCTAAATCAGACGATGAAAGCGCAGATCTGGCTTCCAATGCAGCTCGCCAATCCACATTCCGCTGCGACGCGCGCTCCACGAAAGCGGTAAGTAGCTGAATTGTTAATCATGTTCATTAAATCCTTCGTGACTTCAAACGATGTTACTCGTGGCCTTTGTGGTGCTCTGAATCTCGAGCAGAAAACGACGGGATACTCTCCCGCGAGGACCTGCCATTGTATAGATTTTTCCGATGAAGAGGAGCTTGTGAAAGAGGCTGAGCAAGAAGCACCAAGTGTGATGCGCCTCACCAGGAACAAGAAAAAGGCTGAAGTCTCTGGTAGAAACTTGAAGCCGAAGATCCATGCGAGCTTCGATAAACGATTGTCAAGCCTAAACCCCATGTCCCACACATTGGTAAGCTCTCAAATCTAAGTTCATTCAAATTGGAGCTGTGGAGAATGAACTCGAACATCAGGACCTTCTCTAGACAGAGTTGGTCTCTATTCTGAGAAGAAGTTCAATGTCTTCGAGAATGACCTGTGGTTTTTTTGACGAGGCAGGAAATTCCTGCAGCTTTCCTAAAGAAACATGGCAGTCGGATACGAGCGCATGTTCAGCTTCAGGGAACTCTCCGAGACTCTCCAGTGAGAGATGCTACTCTCTACTTCAGCACATGTGGAGGGCAATCTAGATGCTACTTTCAGAAGAGAGGTTGGCGTGACTTCGTGAGAGAGAATATGCTGCAGTCAGGGCAACGTATTTGTTTCACTCTTACTGCCGATTCTTATTTTGAAGTCAGAGAAGTGTAAGGGTTCGGATATTTTCTTTGAGTTAGAATCGGAGACACCGAAAACTAGATGGCTCACTTTAAACTGAATAGTTTCAATGTAAATGACACTGAAAATTTCAGAATTGTAGCCCGGAACAGTATCAACCAAGTTCTACGAAGAATCAAATGACTTTACCTGGAAATCATTTGATTACGAGCGCATCCACACCAGAGTGACATCGCCGAAACCATGGCGTTAAAAGGAGAAAGTATCGAATCATGATGAGTTGCGTAAGCTGTCACTTTCAGCTTCCAACCCTCTCAGGGTTGCATTAATTACCGCATCGTAAGATATATCTGTCGACGATTCTGTCAATCATCACTACCATCAGTGTTATTTCCTTCGACGCAATGAAGTTATCATGCTCGGTCTGGTGATATTCTCAGACACAATGTTGATCATAGTCATTGTGCTGATCCTGCTTGCAACGATCGTCGTCTAGCAACGGTGGAGATAAAAGTGAAGGTCGAAAACCTGTACGAGCAGCGTCTAGGCTGCTTGCAGGGCAATGTCTACTTTGAGATGACTCTCCGGGTGTCGCAACTGTCGGCACTTCACGCAAATCCGAGGATGGTGAAAAAAAATTATTTCTTAGTTGAAAATTACTAGGAAGAAATACTACATTTTCACGTCATGGCTGTCATTGAATTGTTCGACTTTCTTTTGCTAACCTTGCTGGCATTATTCGTGTAACAGCAATGTGACTAGATACGATAATCAGTCGAGCTTCGGAACGTGGACGGTGCAGCTCGCGGTTTACAATCCTCGCAAGGCCACGCCAGTTCTGCTGTACGGTAAGAGTCTGACCAGAATGACACTAGACCGCCAGCAGTGTGGAAAAGCAAATTTCCGTCGTGGATAGAGTGATGAACATTCCATAGTTATGTCGGCGTTAATAGAACACCGTGGGTCAACCCTTGATGGGCATGTGGGTCAGTACCGAAGAGCAAGAACCTCCTCACACTCAAGCAAGACCATCACAAGTCCACCCCGCCTACCAAACGATAAAAACATATTTACAACATGTACAAAAAAACGTACCTTGGATTTCTTACCTGATCCGGTTGAGGGACGTCAAGGCGCTTCCGACCTCCTTGGTCTGCTTCACGGAACTCACACTCTTGGTCTCCGGCGCGCCGAACACCTGCCAGAACCGCAGAGTCTCGTCGCCCGCCGCGGACGCGACTGTGTACCCGTCTGGGCTCTGCGCGAGATGCAGCACGCGAGACGTGTGCCCTGTGAACTCCGCCATCTTCACCATCGACGGGTACTTCCACAGGCACAGCTGGTTCTTGCTGAACCCGTGCGAGCTCAGGATCTCGCGCTCGTGTTTGCTCCACTGCAGCGCGCACACCTGCGACTCCGTGTCGATGCTGTTCACGCAGGCGCCAGTGTGTGTGTTCCAGAACTTGATGCAGCGGTCCGCTGTGCCGCCGCCAGAGGCCAGCAGGTTGCTCTGGAAGGGGCACCACGCCAGCGCCTTCACCGCGGCCTGGTGCTCGTCCAGCCGGTGGAGCGAGCTGGAGGTGCGCGTCGAGGTCGAGGAAGAGTCCCAGATATTGAGAAGGTTGTCATTGCCGCCGCTAGCGAGCTGTTGCCCCGAGGGCGACCACTTCAGCCCACAAACCTCCTGGTCGTGGCCCGTCATATTGCCGATCACGTGGTCGCGGATGCGCACGTCGTGGTTCAGAATTGAGCCGTCGCGGCTGCCGGTTGCGAGCGTCGGGCCGTTCCATGCGAGGGCTCCCACGCGAGCCGAGTGACCACGTAACGTCCTCAACTGCAAGAAAACGCTCAGGTTATATTGCCGATCAAGTGACGAGGAATTAGATGATGGATTCATGAGATGAGGTAGCTGGTGCTGGTGTTACCTGGCGAAGAGAAGCGGAATCCCAGAGCTGCACAGTGCTGTTGTTCAGCCCCACCGCAAGATACTGCCCGTCCGGCGCCCACGAGACGCTCGTCACGGGACCCTCCTCCTCCACCGTCATCAGCTCCTCAATGGAGCTCGTCGCGGCGTCCCACAGGTACACAGTAGTACCCAGAGCAATCGCCAGAACATTCCCCGAGCTCCAGTCCAGAAGATTAAGGTAGTAGTCGTCCAAAAGGTCCGGCGCGTCCAGGGTGCGCTCTGGCGCCTGTGGGATGTGCCGGAACATCTTCTTCGGCTTCGCCATGGCCGCGACGTTCTGAGAGAACAGACTCTGGCGCCCGTTCGCGAACCCCTCAGGCGGAGGCGGCGGCTTGCTCTTGAACGCCAGAATGCGGCTCTGCTTCTCCCCGTTCAGCAGACTCTCGGCGAGCTGCTGTCTATACACTTCCTTGGATGGAGAAACCGCCGCGGAGGCTGACTCCTTTGACAGCAAGTAGTTGGCAACCTCGAAGTCCATCGCGCTTCGGTCGGTGATAAAACGATCAGTCTGAAAATCAGATCCAACAATCAGAAACAGGATCCACATAATTTCAGACAACTAAGCACAGGTTTGATGATTTACAGATTTCCCTGGAGTCTTGGCTTTCGGCGTCTTGGCCTTGCTCACAGGCTCCGGGCTCGTGCGCTCTCTCAGTGGAAACCGGTCCCATCGGCCGCTGTTAGCGCTCTTGGTCGGGGTGTGGAACGATCCCTTGGCCTGCGCCATGTCTGCAACAAAATGTTATGGCTTGGGTCCCTTACCTAGAGCGGCCCCAAACCAGTACTTCGATAGCTTGGATCTCAGCAACGACACAGCAATATACATGTACAGAGTTGTAACAAACACTAGAAATCAACACAAGTAGTATCGACAGCCACAAGTCAAAAAGCGAAAAAAATGATATTCAGCGCTAGTACAGTGAGCGAAGAATGTGAGCGCATGGTGGTCAACTCGAGCGTACAGAGGGTGTTAGAAGGAACACTGAAGTGTGTGGAGAGGATGCGGTGACGGAGGGCAATATAGTGCACAGGCTCTGCAACGGTCAAGACTGGAATAGGCGTTCACTCTGACGGCTCTGTCGATGCTCCGTTCATCGGTTTCATTCACGTCGAACTGCGATCGTTTTCATCTGGCTAGCTCTTAAAAAAACACCAACTTAGCACGTGATATCAAGCACAGGATCCACTTCACAGGCTCCAAGCAATGAGATCATAGGATTTACCTGAAACACATAAACTAAACCCTAAACCTGGTACACATGGACTTAATCCTGAACCTGTATTTCTGAACTGCTGGAGTACAAACATGTTGAAGAAAATTCTGAAACAGCTAGAAGTTATGAGTTTTTCTGATTGGGATGCAGATGAGTTTTCCTGCAGTTTCTCCGGATGGCCCTGGTTTCTTTCAACAAAAATGATGCGGCAGGCTGGATCTTGACGTCGTTTTAACGACAAGTTATTGTTCATGAGTGAAGCGGATGATTTGATGTATGTGGTGAGCCAGTTCCCCACAACTCTGCCTTACTTTCAGTAGTGCGTCGTCGTGTTCGTTCAGAAAACAACCCCAAGTTCCTCTTCCAGTCTCTCATTCCGGAATCACCAGTTTTTCCAGTTTGGTCTTGATTTGGGTCAGGGTGAGGGCTGCGCCGGCCAAGGAGGTAGTGCAAGACCAAGGCGACGCTCGCGAGTCCGGGTAGCAAGCTACCGAATGGACCCGCACCCGAGAAAAATGAGGTTAATATCGTGAGGAGCGATGCCCCTCGTATCAGATATTAAGCTGATAAGAACAGATACTACACTTGATCTTAGCCAAAAGGCCGAGAACGGTATGCTTCTACCTTCCAACCCCGGCTCATGTGTATCGCAAGCTTAGGTGGAAGCTGGGCAAAGTGTATGGGACGCTCTCATCAGCGCTTTTAGGATTGCGGAGACTGCTCATGATCGGCGCTGCAGCTCATTCACCGAACCTGGTCTGCTTATCTCCGCAAGCGGAAGTTTATATGGAAATTAACAACTGGCTGTTCGAAAATGCGGTATTGAAGTACGAAATGTGATGGACGAAACGTTTTGTTGCAATGAATGGACAAGAATTTGTAACAACCGATCATATGGTCAGTTGCCTTGCTGCTCTTGTGCATTTGCAGCACTCCTTATCTTATGCCAAACTAGTAAGCAAATGCACATGAGTGCGGTAGAGGTGGCTTACAACCCCCATTTAGGCATGGACCTGGACCTGGACCCCTTCAGTCTATCATGTTGAACCGATCTAGTCATTTAGGTTCTGATCCGGGATTCTAGGGACCAGATGGTGGTCGAAAGCCACCCCCACCGCACTCATGTGCATTTGCTTAGAATACTAACTCGTTGCCCTTAATGGGGCAACCTAGCACCTTTTTTTCTTTTTTTTTTCGGTCCCCATCTCCAACCCCTGGTCCTCATCTCCAACCCTTGGTCCCCATCCCAAACCCTCGGTCCCTGTCTCCGTCTCCATCCCCGTCCTTTACTCGTCCCCATCCCGGTCCCCTTCTTTCATATGTCCATGTCCCCAAAATTTTGTGAATTTAGTGGTATGGATTGTTTTGATCATCCTGGTAGTAGTAAATCGTGTAAATCATGCACATGAGTCAAGATCGGCAAAAATCATCAACAGAAATCACCCGTAGAAATCATCCGCCACTTGTCGTAGCGTGCTTGCTTCAAAGTTCACTCGAGCCTTCACCTCCTCGCTTCTAGAGGAGGTTGTGTCTTCACCCCACGGTTTTGGGTGGCCCTTCTCTACTTAATATAAGTTTTAATTTAGTTGAATTTAATTTGATTAACTCCTTGCTATTAAAAAAAATCCCATCCTTTCTACGGGTGCTCTCATGTTTACTCTTTGCAGTAAACAAAACCCATTGTTTTACCCTCAAAGTAAAAAAAATCCTCTTAGATCCTCTTTTAGGCTGTTACAAGGGTATTTGCGAGGATATCTCGATTGTGGGCGAGGGTGTTGAGTGGATCGTGGGCAAGGGCGGTAAGTGGATCCGAGACCGGGGCCGTTGAGTGGATCTCCTAGCTTTGGGTTGCCCGCAGCCCTTCTTCTCTTCCATTGACATATGAGCTCTCCGTTAAGATGGCATCACCCGCTCAAGACAAATTGCTCATGTGGCCTCACACCACAACTTGGGGTGCCCTTCTCTACTTAATATATAGGGTGATTGTTGCATAACCAATTAGTAAATCCATCAGATGTTCATCACTCGCCCTATAAACAACCTTGTTGCTTATCACTCACAATTTCAAGCATTTAAATTAGAAGTTGGTGAGTCAGTTGGGTCTCAAAAGACAAGAAAAAAAACCCTTTTCTACATTCTACTTGAGTGAAGGGCAACACTTTTTGAGAAAGGAGCGTCACGGTTTCTAATAGTGCGTACAATACTTCCAAAGGAGCTTGTCAGAATATCTCAAAGTTGCAATATCCCTGTCACCTCTATATGATGCCAACCGCTCAACAGAACTCCCTTCTAAATTGCGCATAAGCTTCGTTGTTTCGTCCGTCCGCATTGTTGTGAAGTCGCATCAAGACTATTAAGAGCATCCCCACCCTACCTGACCTTAGTCACGGTGTGGCAAAGATAAAATTAGAAGGCCCGCTAATGATCCTGAAACTTGTCTCACCCCTACCTGGTTGCGGAGTTGCAAACTTGCACATGGTGAACTTCAAAAAAAATTTCCATCGTTGTTGACATGAGACCTGCACATAAAAGAGAATTAAAAAAAACCACCAACCACATACAACCATGGAGCCAATCTCGACTTGTTGGCCTCTCAACAGAGGAGTGGGCAGAGGGCAGCTAGAGGCCCTCCTAGAGCCCTCCTGTGGACTCAATTGCAAACTGGTCGGTCTATTCCAAGGTAAAGATCCTACGCCATCAATCGGGTATGCCGATAGTTGGGGGGCTCTAATAACATATTTGTCTTCATTTCACAATGATTACGGTTTGGTTTGAGGCTTTGAGATCCTTTGAATAAGAACATCAAGTTTAGGGGCAATTTACACTATGGACCAAGAACTCGTCCCATGACCCTCTAAAATCTGTGATTGGCTCCATCAACTCGTCCCGGGATGACTTGGGTTTAAACTACGAGGAAAAAATAAAAGTGACCAAAGGAGTTGAGGTCCTCAAAAGGCCTAGAAATAGGCCTAATGGATAATGTTGGAGGGTCCCCTGGATTTTGCCGTGAGAGAGACTAAAAGGGTTCTCTCATTGCTGAAACAAGGAGACCATGGGCCTGAAATGTTGTTTTATTATTTTTAAATTGTTTCTTTTTTGGAGGGAGGGAGGGGGCCCAATGTTATTGTAGATACAATGGCGGCCACCCTTTTGTATTTTTGGCTTGTTTTATTTTCTTTGTTATTTTAGGCAATACTGCCCTTTTTAGGCATTCATTAAAAAAATGAGCACGCCTACTTTTTAGTACATGGTCATTCCTCCTGGTCCAAGTTTGGTTTACACTTAGTCAGAGGCCCAAGGGCCTTAAAAATTACATTTTTATAAAGTGTGACCATAGAAGTGTGACCATGAAGTGTGACCATAGAAGTGTGACCATGAAGTGTGACCATGGAATTAATCCATTTTCCTTGGTCACGGCTCTTGGTCTGTAGTGTAAACCGCCCCTTAATTAACCCTTGAGGACCTAATGTCTATTTTTGGGTCATTTGGGCATGATGACATTTGTAGCAAGCGCTATTAATCACCTCCAAAAAAACAATTGAGGAAAATGTAGAGGCGGAGCTAGATTAACATCTAGTGGGGCTGGTGCCACGAAAATTGATGCACACATTGGTCAACTACATTCATTTCCGTGAATTGGGGTCGCAATGAAATGTATCCGTTCTGTAAATGATGTTTTCTATAATCCTTGGGGGAAAAAAAATTGGACACTATCCACTTAGATGGGACCGTGGCTTGAAGGAAAGTTGTATCCATATTCTTCAATTTTGCTAGCCATGTCCACACAACCCCTTATGTTATGAATAAGACATACTACTAACCCATGTCCGGTCGGCATGGACTTAGTTGTGGAATGAACGGACACTTTATTCAGGCCGGCCCCCCTTCAAGGACCGGCATTCTTCTTCTTCTTCATGAATAAGATCCAGAGCTGAGTTTTTACTCTGTTTGGAAGGCCAAAAGCCCTCTCTCAGCACTGAACCTATTTTGAGTCTCAAACTCTCATTTTGGAAAGCCTACAATTACAAAATCAGTGAGCATGGTCATTGTAAGAGAGCCCCTAGAAAACTTGTATTTAACCCTTGAACACTAGAGTGAACTATGAGGCACCCGAAGAATCTAGGGTATTAGATTATGCAAAACATCATCTAAAGAGTAGGTACATTTCATCGCAACCTCATTTCACATAAATCATTGTACTTCATCAATGCGTGCATCGACTGGACATTAGAGGTATGTGTTGAAAAGCTCTCTTAGAGCTCCAAGTGCATTTGTGATGAAACAACAATAGGCAAATATGGTGGAAGTTACAACACCAAAAGCTCAAAAAGTGACCCTTTAAGGCGGATGATCCTTTAACCCTTTAAGGCTGATGAGCTTTTTTGGCTTGTGAGGATCTATGAGTGTTCTAGATCATGCAGAATGACATTTACGCAATGGGTGTATTTTAGCACGGAAATCTACAAACTCATTTCACAGAAATCAATGTAGCTCGCCGATGCTTACACTGATCGTTGTGGCGATGGTCTCTACAGATGTCGATCTTCCTCCACCTCTAAGTCATGGTCTATTTTTTCCTTAGAGGTGGCACGTAGTACTTTCTGTAAAGATTCTTGTGCCAAAACAACCCATATATGGTCACTTGGCCTTAACCCCAGCGACGCTATCTGTGAGCGGTGAGCAGCGAGCGGCGAGCGGTGAGCATAAAAAATCCTAAAATCTTGAATTTTTTTGTCATTTTTTTGGGAAAAAAGTGAAATTCGAGGTTTTTTCAGCAGATCATCAAATTTTGGTGACATATTTTTCATAAACTTCTAATTTTAGAAAATACCCTATAGCCGTGGTATACTGCGAAATTGCGTGTTTTTCCTTTGTTTCGGTCTTTTAGAGTTCCCTATTTTAGTTTAAAGGTGTGTCACATTTTTTTTCGATAAGTGGTACAACTATGAAGTTTGGCCTTAAATGTTGCAAAATTTACTAAATTAAGAAAGTACCCTATAGTTGTGGATACATTGACAATTGATAGTTTTTTTTCCATGTTCTTATACATGTCATGGAATTTTAATCTTTGTGCTTTTTTTTCTTTTGAGGATTACATTTGTACTTTTATATAGGATGGCAATTTATAAAACATAACCTTCTAATGAAGAGCTAAAGTACTAGATGTGGAGTAAGATAATTTATTTTTTGAAGCAATAAGATAAGATGTTTCTATAGAAATATCAACGGTCTATGAAAACCTTAAACTACTGGGTGATGGTGAGAGTTTTCCAACTTCTCCAAATGGAAAGGTGTAGGGTTCAAATCCCCGCTGTGGTATGCTGGCTCTATCTAACAGAACTATTGGAAGTTGCCAACAAAACAACTCCTCTGCGCTTTGAAAAAAAAACAAAAATAAATAAACTACCACCTACAGTCACGTAGTTGGAATATTGACACCACATTAGCTATCTAGATATAGAAAGAATATTAAAATTTATGCCGTGATGCACATCATCATGCGATTTCTGCAATATTAGCAAGCTCTAGTATGCGTATAACTTCATTGAAGCTGTAGCTTGGAGCATGCATGAACAGGTCTTTTTTGTAGTCCAGTTTACACAAGTAACGTAAGATGTAGTACACATGCTTACAATATTTCCATTGCCCCTTCTTTCCCAACGCCTCAGCTGACATCTTCAAGAAATCTTGGCACTACATGCGGGGTAGTCCGTGATGGGAGCGACGCTATCTCGTGAACGGTGAGCGACAAGTGGCGAGTGGCGCATTTCTCATCAATGTGAGCATACAATGTTTGGCATATTTGCGTCAATTTCTTCGGCACGCGAACAATAAACCACTTTGATGGATCACATACCAATTCCACACTCAAGTTGTATGTAGAACTGTTGAATCTAGTCCATTGAAGGCCTCTTCTGTACTTGTTCGAGTCACTCTTGTTCCATCTTGTGGATTAGAGAAATTCACCGTATCCAATTAATGAAAATTGTGGCCTGACATGAGTGGCATGTCAAGCTTGGTTTTGGTAGACTTAAAGATCTCCGCACGTTTTAGTCTGCATGTCTTGGAAGGGCCTAGGAAAGTGTTGAACAACTTTTGCAATAAATCTGGAGTCACCTAAATTGTATGGATTGCTACCAAAGCGTACCTATGTTGTGACCTTTTTCATCGTGCCATGTTTTAACCAGGCTCAATATGAAGTGATTTTTGTGAAAGCTCGGAT
Source organism: Bryoerythrophyllum caledonicum (assembly GCA_963971425.1). Classification (NCBI taxonomy): domain Eukaryota; kingdom Viridiplantae; phylum Streptophyta; class Bryopsida; order Pottiales; family Pottiaceae; genus Bryoerythrophyllum; species Bryoerythrophyllum caledonicum. The sequence goes on along the minus strand of OZ020525.1, from coordinate 14,357,943 downwards.
GATATTGTCCATGGTAGCCGCATACAAACACCTCATGGTGGTTTCAAATTTTACGAGGCAATGATAATAGAATGTATCTAAAAGGCTGAAAGATGGCATGCCTGCTCTTTCATCAAGCGTGAGATCATGCAAGGACACAACAATTCTTATGTAAATTCTAATTAGATTTCTAAATAGTTTTTAATTCCAAAATGTACAAGGCATTAAGAGTACTTACAAGTTGCATTGTGCAGTCCCATTGTCTATATTGCCATCCAATCCTCAAGAGCAAGACACTTGCTCTCGGCAGTAGCACCCAAAGATAACCACCACTTTTATATGACTTAGTATTGTGCTTCAGCCTCCTCTTGTGTCTTGGACTCTTTCCATACCTTGTACATGGGAATGTGTTGACCCTGGGTACTTGAGAGAATGTTATTGTTGGTGCCTTGTTGCAGGCATATAGTTCAATGGAATAAAAATGTCCATTTTTTATATTCTATAGGCACGTTCTTATTGCTACTACCATCAAACTGCTAGATGGCCTGCTAGCTAAGAAGCCTTAAATATGAAATTAAACCCAAAAATTTAATCAAAAATATCAACTATCATAGTTATCATCAAGACACAAAATTTGTTTGCCTCTGTTGTTGCTCTGTTCAGATAATCTGAGTCAATTTATCAATTTCATTTTTTGAATTTCTTTTTCCCATAAGAGTATAAATGTATTTTTAACTCTTTTCAACCTTTTAAGTGGCCCAAAGAAAGCCTTTGGATCCAAAACTCCCCTTTGAGCTAGTGAAAAACTTGGAAACTTTAGAAACATTGTTTGATAAACAAAAATGAATATGAAAATAAATCCAAAAAATTCTTCAAAAATAATATTCATCTTCACTTTCTTACCTTCAACCATCAAGTAAATTTTCTTTGTTAAATATAAATTATATTTTGGGATTTTCTTTTGTTGCTAGATTGAGATCTTTCAAGTTTTTTGTGAACTTTTGAGGGCCTCCAAAATGGCTTTCGGATCTGAAAGCCATATTTGGGGCACTCCAAAACTTTTCAAAAGTTAAAAATCATGCCTTGATTTTCAAAAAATAATTTAAAAAAATAGAAAATAGAAAACATAGAGTTTGTCTTGCTTCTCTTGTTGTTTCTTTTCAAGTAAATAAGTCAACCTCATAATTTGATTCTTGTTTTCATCATCCGTAGGGTGGTCTAGTTAGGTTAGACCGAGGTCAGGTGTTGTCGGGAGGGAGGGTTGGTGGTCGAGATGAGGGAGGTGAGGAGCACGTCCGAGTGAATGGTGAGGGAGTGCATGTCATGAACCAGGCTGTTTGGAGGGTGGGGTGATGTATGTTAAGTGTGTGCTCGTGAATTGGGAAGGAGTACTGAGTGAATGGTGAGGGAGTGTGTGCAGGGGGGGGGGATCGTGAATTTTTACCAAAATCAGTGACCCCTGATTTTGGCTTTCGGATCCGAAAGCCATTTTCAGGGGTCACTGGTTTTGGTAAAAATTCAAGGATCTCATCTAGAGGGGGGAGAATCGTGAATTTTTACCAAAATCAGTGACCCCTGATTTTGGCTTTCGGATCCGAAAGCCATTTTCAGGGGTCACTGATTTTGGTAAAAATTCAAGGATCTCATCCAAAGGGGGGGAGAATCGTGAATTTTTACCAGAATCAGTGACCCCTGATTTGGCTTTCGGATCCGAAAGCCATTTTAAGGGGTCACTGATTTTGGTAAAAATTCAAGGATCCCATCCAGAGGGGGGGAGAATCGTGAATTTCTACCAAAATCAGTGACCCCTGATTTTGGCTTTCGGATCCGAAAGCCATTTTCAGGGGTCACTGATTTTGATAAAAAATTGAGAATCCTCTTCCAACTAGAGAGTTCTTCGACGCGCGCGCATATTTCTTCTTCCGTTAACGGTCACGATCATGAGATTGTGTTCACGATTTCTATATTTCTCTCTGCCTGATCCTCGTGAGAGTGCTGAGGGAGTCCAAATGCGAGAGGTCGTGAGGGTGGGGAGTGTGGGTGGGAGGGTGGGGAGTGTGGGTGGGAGGCTGGGGAGAGTGGGTGGGGTGGGAAGTAGTGAGTGAGTGGCTTAAGAGGGCTAGGCTGGGGTGGGGGAGGGACATTGCTTTATTTCGCCCGAAGTTTTTTTCATGACCATTTTGGCCATACTTGTTGGATTGCATGAGCAGGACTTTAGTGTACTCGTCTATTCTAGATTTAATTCTTAATTCATTTCAAGTTTCTAGTTCAGGTGGATGCAATTTGTTGCTTCGGTTTCTCATGCATACTTATTGCAGGTTGAGAGTTTAGGACCTACAACAACTTCTTCACGTGAGGACCTTGAAATTATGGAGGACAAAGCACGCGTCACTGAACTTGATGAGCATGGGCTGGCTCCTACACTTCAATCTTTGCGGAGGTCCATCCGTGGGACCTCATACGACATCCTACATAGCAGCATGTGCTCTTTCGCTGGTGATCTCCCAATTCCTCTCTGCCGGATGGTGCCCATGAGTGAAGTGAGGTCACCTCTTAGAAGTGATGTCAAGAAATTGAAGGGGGAGTTCGTCAATGGGTATCAGCCTGGTTCTGCACGTTTTTATGTGTCGGTGAAGAGTTTCTCCCTTGTCGAGAAGCGGGTGCAACCATGAGTGAAGTGAGGTCACCTCTTAGAAGTGATGTCGAGAAATTGAAGGGGGAGTTTGTCAATGGGTATCGGCCTGGTTCTGCATGTTTTTATGTGTCCGTGAAGAGTTTATCCCTTGTCGAGAAGCGGGTGCAACCACTAGATAGGTCAACGTGGTCTAAGCTTTGGATTGAAGAGGACCGGAAGTTCGAGGAGTTGTTGAAGACTCGACCGGAGTACTCGGCGTTTTCAGAGAAGTTCTTCTTTGAGCCGTATGGCAATCATCGCCATATGGCTTGGACCGAGGTGATTTCCCAACTACACCCATCCGATGTCACCTTTCACGTGCCCGTTAGAGCCGTGGTTATTGAGCCAACTATCGAGAACCGACACATCTTGCTCAACGTAATGACCTACATAAACAGGTGCGCTTGAACTTAGATACTCTGAAGTTTGTTTGTTTTAGTTGCTTTTACTATTGTACTTCATTTAATGACACTGAAATTTTCTTTTGTCGTAGGCAAAAAGAATCAGATCACATTGTGCAACACCTCACACACGACATAAAGCGTGTTCAACATTTCGGCCTCTTAGAGTTTGAGCAGTTGAAGGGGCTCATCAGCGATGAAGATTACGAACTGAGTGTCCTTGAGTGGTCAAAGAAGGGACAACGAAAGTGGTATTATATGACTCTCGAAGCATTTGTGAAGCTCATGTATGAGGTATGTAATGATCCCTTTGTCCAGGTAGCACTTGCCATTCCTCTCCTTTTAATATTCCAATTCAAAATATTAAAACTGATCACGATCTTATGTTGTCCACAGCGGGACCTGATTGCTGTTCAAGAGGAGTAGATCCGAAAATTTAAGGACAACTTGGTCATGGGTGTTAGTGAAGATCGGCGTGGAAGTGCTGCAGAGTTGGTGAGCCGTTGCATTGAAGCTGTGCAAAAGAAGAAGACGACTTCCCAGACCGTGCTCACTCGGATGTTGGCCATTAGAACCAATGTCGGGTCATGGGAGGGCCCTATAAGGCAGGTCCGGGCAGCACCTTTAAGTGGAATTTTCGGGGCGGGTAGTGCGCCAACAAGGACCAGGGAGTGTGGGCAGCTCCCTGGTAGTCACCATCCGCATGCCTCTGATGGCATGATGAATGGGTGAACATGGGCCGTGGGCTGACGCGTGGAGCCTCGTGGCCAACGCTTCCATGGCAACCGAGGACCCTGGGTGACTTATCATGATGGTGTTCGCATTTAAAAATAACTTGTACAGAGAATATTTAATGCGGAGGCGGGGTGACCAGATTCGCGCCAAAGTCCACATGTATGAGCCACCTCGGAGCGATTTAGGCGGGAGAGCGTGTAGATGAGCTGCGATGTAGTAGCCCGCGTGGACTTCAGACCGTTATGAACGGCGGTTGAGGTAATGCGGCTCCAGTTCATTGCATGAGTTCTGCATGAAGCGAGGTTGTAGGCTGGTTTACACTTCCTTCAGCAGGCTGCAGGCGCCCGCGGGACCCTGCGGCAGGGTGACTATTTCTTGTTTAGAGCTCTGTGTGTGATTAGTAGTGGATCTAGAAGGATGGCCTTGAGAGATGTCACGAATGGAGTGCCAGGTAGTTATGCAGTGCAGATTTCGATGGACAACAAGTATGCTCCGGCCATTCGGAAGGGGAGGATTATTGAAGAACAAGCGAGCCGTTCAAGTTTCCCTACACGGAGAGCAGCAGGCGAAACACACATTGATCTATGGATTGATGGGAGCTTGTACCCGCCGGATCCTGCGACTGATTCTCCGCCAGAATTCAAGACTACCAAACAGTATTTAGAGTTCCTGTGCCATGGTGAGAGTGGGATGCTGGGTTATACAAAGCGCTTGAAGATTACTGGTTCGGACAGTGATGGAAGCATGCGGTGGAGGCCAATGGCTGAATCATTGCAGAGTATCGTCAGGTCCTTAGAAGAAAGAGTGAGAGGCTACGAGAATGAGATACAGCAGCTGCGAAGTCAATGTCATCAACTCCACGAAGAAGTGAGGACCATGTCTACTGCTGAAGCATGTCACATAGAGGAACGTCAGCAGCTAGAAAGTGATGTGAAAACACTGGAGTCCGCATGCTTAGAGTTAAAGGTGTTGCTAACTCAAGCAGAAAGTACTATGGGGGCAGAGGGCTTACAATGCCAGGAGGAGGTGCGGGTGCTCGAAGAGAAACTTAAAAAGTGCCAAGCTGATTATGATAGGGTCGAAAAAAAATTTAGGTAGATGGTGAAGACCCCTCTAGGTTATCGCGAACGGATTCGGAAGAGAATGAAGAGTCTACACGAGCTTGCGAGTGGGTCAGGACATGCTAAGCGTCGCAGGACCATGGTAAGAGCACAATTGCAACCATCTATCGTTGAGAGCGTGCAAACGAGTAATAGACTTGGCGGGTCAAGGAAACGGCTGATGGGAGATTCATTTGCTCAAGGTATAACTGCTGCAGCAGTTGCGAGCATCTTATCTCAAGGTGAAGCCAATGCGCTTATCGACCAACCCAGAATGAGCCAAGCAACCGCCGGTGTAGCGAAGAAGGTTCTCCAGAAGATTGGCGACAGTGTGGGGCCTGATGCAATGCTGGACGCATGTGATGGAGCAGGTGTGACTCATCGAGGATACAAGGCGATCTATCGAACACTGAAAAACCGGATTGGGTTGATTGGTCCTGGTATGACCGCAAGCATTTTGCCTGCTCCACATCGACTAGCTAGTTTGCGACAAGATATGAATGCTAAGTTGCCTCAGTTTATCGGTAACTACTATAGTATTGAGGGTAGACGTGTGATTCCAGCAGTTCGTCAAGGTAAGAAGGAGATAACGGCAGCAAAGGAGGTCATCCTTCATAGCAAGAATAATTTGTTTGTGGACCTCGAAGTTGTTCAACGATCTATGGTTCTGTTTTACAACATCACTGTTGAAGGTACTTTGCTGCGTCAACTCGACTTCGCTGTTCATTCATTTCAACGTATAAGTTCTGCCATTTCCATATTCACAGTGCTGCCCAGTTGTGGATAAGTAGAAGTTGACTTACCAACAGTAGAGAGGGTCTTGTTGTCCTAATTTTATGATTTATAAAATATGTGATTATAAAATGCATATTCAGTGTGTGTAAAGGAATATAAACAACATTTAAAATTTAAATATTAGATTATTCAATTACTTTGTAATCACACTTTTGCATTACTATTGAAAAAGTGAAATGAAAAAATTGTAATGTAAACTTCTGATAGTGCTTCGGAGTGTTGCAGAGTGCAATGGTGGACCGCTTATCTTTGTGTTGAAGCTGGACGAAGCGGAAGTACAACAGGGCAAGAAATATGAGCGTGTCAGCTTAACGTTGATGAACCGGGCACTCGATCCAGTGATCCAGAAGAATGATGAAAGATATTTCTCGGTGCAGTCAGAGCAGGAGATATGGCCAATTGCATGCTTCCAAGTCGGTAAGGAGTCATTTGATGTGCTTGACTGGGTTTTTAAAAAAACCAAGTTCCCAGAGGTAATAGAAGCACAGAGCAATGGTCAGGAGCTGTGCGTGGATGGTGTTGGATCTTTCACCGTGGAATGGCACATGAGTGCAGACATGAAAACTATCAAGTGCATGCACGGGCTTCAGCATGGCCCTTCCAGCAAGATGAACTGCATTTATTGTAAACAAGTTAGAGAGCAACCGAAGAAGTGTGCCAATGCTTCAGCAGCACATCGTGAGCATGCAAGTCGAGAAAAAGGTAAGTGGCAGGGTGGACTATTTGCAAGCGGAATCGAAGGAGAACCATGTGATGCCGCCACTCACCCTCGGTGGAAAATGGTGCTGCCAATTCCTCTATCAAGAACACACATGTGTACCTTGCATGCGCAGGTTCGCATGGTAGAGAAATTACTTCATCTCCATTTCATTTTTGTATGGAACATGCAGAATGAAGAAAGGAGGGCCGTGGCGATCGAGTCTATGGAGAAGTCTCTGTCTGCCATTGGGGTGGAAGGAGGGAATTGCCAACTGAAGAAGGACGAAAAACTGTCTGGTAAAGCAGGTAACGTCGTGATGAAGCCGAGCTTGAGCGGAGTAGTAGCAAGCAGGCTTTTCCAGCCTAGCTCTTGGTCAAATCAGGATAGGGCATGGAAAGATGTGGTTATGTCCGAGAATAACCACCTCGAGAATGGTCAAGCACGAAGGAACCGTTTTCAGGTGTGGGAAGCCTTGGAAGAACTACAACCATACCTCACTGGGCTTGTGCTGACAGCGGAGCAACGAGGAGCTTGCAAGGCTAAGCTGGATCAATTCGGAAAGGCTTTCTTAAAAGCATTTGGAGAAAACCATGTTACACACTACATGGTGAGTTGGAGCTTGATGTGAACGTCGTGATTTCTTTCTACTATGTACTAATCTGCGAAGGGTCCCAGTCAAGTTTTGTTTGAAGCAAGGCTATGGTTAAACATGTGACGGCGTTACTTGCTATGTTGATTTGTTTTGCAGCACGTAATTGTGCGGCATGGAACATGGTTTGTGGAAAAATATGGATCCTTGTCGGTCTGGAGCTGCCAAGGTATGGAGAAGTCGCATCATGCTGCAAAGGCGGCCAGTCAAGCACATACACAGCATGGAGGTACGAAGGATCGAACAAGTATTATAGTGCAACAATATCAACATTGGTACAGGAATATTCAGCATAGATATGCTAGGAAGATCGCACAGCAGTCGACGGGAAGTGCCTGTTCTGCTGCGGAAGCCAGCCACGTTGCGGAGGAGGCGCAACGTCGACATAGGGCGTGGACCAGTTCTGGAGCTGCAGCAAGGCTCAGTGAGTGGCGCGAAGGACGTGTGCGGCAAGGACGGAGGTGGGTGCGGATTGTTGAAACAAATATCCGGCAAGAGGACCTAGACACAGGTGACACTATTGATACAACACCTGCGGCTTCGACGGAAGATCATCTTGCATCACAATGGAAGGATGAAGTTGGTCCAAGTAGGACAGTAGAGTATGCGGGGAGTACAGAAGAGAGTCAAGAAACAGAGTACGGTGAAGACCATGTTACGAATATTAATTAGCTGGTCTATATTTTCAATGTGCACATAATTTTCCCTTACTTTAACGTGCATGGTATAGAAATTCAGAAACGGTGGAATTTTTTTAAAAAATGGTGTCAAATTGTGAACAGACATTAGTTTGCATGGGCGTCACCGTTGTGAACATGTAACAGAAGACTTGTAGTATTTGTTTTTTTTTTTTTTTTAAAATTGAGGAGACAATACTTTTCAAGACAAGTAGCCATTGCATTTGAAACTTTTGATTAGCTTTACCCTGTTATTTCTTATTCTGATTGTTCTAATTAAGGTCGAATCGTTAACTGCAATTCTATAACCAAATTGTCTTGGGACTGGACTTCGGTAAATTAACACTCCTGAAATCATAAATACATGCATAGATTATTATGTACTTCATCAGCCAGCATAGACGCTCTAGCAGGCGGCTACTTGAGTTTCGTAGTTACTGTTCCCAGGTGGGAGCTCCCGCGACGAATATATCTATGTAGATATTCTTTACGAAAAAAAGATGTGGATATTTACAGATGATGTAGATGTATTTTTATTCTGTTTCATTTTTCCTCTGCTTTACTATTTTCTCTGCTTTAATTTTGGTGACAAGTGATTCGGTAACTCCACTGAGTCAGTGGAGCTTACCTCTCCCGGGACTTCAAAGAGCATGATGTGTTGAAAAACTTCTATGGTTCCAAATATTTCAATTGCATGTGTAATTTCAATTTGATTTGTTTCATTTGCTTAAGCTTGCTGTCCAATTTGTACAATTTGCTTGGAATCTGATTTGCTTACTATGTTCAATTTGGTGTCCACTACTTAATTTAGAATGGAGTACATTATGCAATTCCGGATTTGGAATATGGAAATGCTTATTAGTTCTGCAAACGTAAGATTAAGCTTGAAGCCTGATTTGCTTGGAATCTGATTTACTGACCTTGTTTAATTTGGCGTCCACAGTTTCACTTAGAATGGAGTAGATTATGCAATTAGAGATTCAGAGTTCAGAAATGCTAATTAGTTATGCCAATGTAAATGGTACTTATGAAGATAATGAGGAACAGGGGAACTGGAAAGTACAAGGTAAGACATCTGGAAAATACAATTTATTTACTTTTAAATAAATTTCAATAATTATGCGTTGATAAAACGTTCCAGGATTCAACAGAATGTAACTTGGAATATTGAAATGAAAATGTATTTCTGTTTCATGTATCTTAAAGGCCAGTTACATTCATCCCAAATGATACAGTCTAAGGGATGAAGCCCAATTCGTTTGCTGTTCACGGTTGCGGGCCCAAAGAGACGGGCATTGGGCTCGGACTGACGGTTAGAAATACAGAAACCGACGTCCATGGGGCAGGAGGTTGCGGCCATGGGACCCAATGCGGTGGTCATGGGGCCGAATGCAACAGTCGTGGGGCCAAAAGCGGCGGTCTAGGGCTCAAGGGAACGGTCATGCACTGATAGCAATGGTCATGGGTTATTTTTAATATTAGCAAATTCCACGTCATCAAAGACAACGGAGAGAGAGGGAGATAGAAGAAGGAAGATGAAGGGGAGGGAGAGGAAGAGGGAGAGTAGAAGAAAGATGAAGAGAATAAAGGGAAAAAAATGAAAGGAAGGAGAAAGATGGAGGGAATAAAGGAAAATGAAGGGAATAAAGAAAGATGAAGGAAAATGGGAAAGAAGAAGGGATAAAAAAAAAAACCCAAAACAAATAAAAAAACTATATATCTCACTTTTATTTTTTCATTTTTTAATACGATGCAAATTCCACATCATCAAGGACAAGGGAGAGAGAGGGAGATAGAAGAAGAAAGATGAAGGGGAGGAAGAGGGAGAGAGAGAGAAGAAGAAAGATGAAGGGAATAAAGAAAGGTGAAGGAAAATGGGGAAAAGAAGACGATAAGAAAAAATAAAAATAAAAATAAAATAAAGAATGATGAAGGGAATAAAGAAAGATAAAGGGAATAAAGAGAGAGAAAGGGAATAAAGAAAGATGAAGGGGAATGTGAGGTAGAAGAAAGGAATAAAAATAAAGGATAATAAAAATAAAGAATAATGAAAATAAATAAAATATGTTCTATAGCTATATATCCCTTCTTTAATTCTTTTAATTTTTTTAACATGGTGCAAATTCCATGTCATGAAGATGCGGGTAAAAAACTAAAAAATTAAATAACCAAAAGTAGAGAAGCCAAAATAGAAAAGCCAATATATCTTCTTTAATTTTTTTAATTTTATGATATGTTGCTAATTCAACGTCATCAAGAAAAAGGGAGAGGGAGAGGGATGATATAAGAAAGAATAAAAAAATGAAGTCAGAGTGGGTCAAAAAAATTACTTTAATTATTGAAATTTAAAAGAAACTTAAAAGTGAACTAATCCTTTTGGTGGATAGTTTCAGTGAAACATGGATGAAAAATAAAGTTTCAATGAAACATCAAGGTGAAGTAATCTTTCCATGCACTAGTGTGCATAGAAATAAACCCAATAAGAATCAAATAAAAAAAAGGATTGAAGCTAGGCAAGCTGAATAACAATATCCATATTTATTGAAATTTAAATGAATCATCAACTTCTCCCAATTTAAAAATGGATGGATGAAAAATGGATGGATGAAAAATGGATGGATGCAAGGGTTTCAAGCAACTGGAGAACTTTCACATTAGGAATTTGCAGTATCGACAGTGCCTGACAATTATGCGATTTTTTATTTTTTAATATGTTGCTAATTCCACGTCATCAAGAAAAAGGGAGAGGGAGAGGGATGATATAAGAAAGAATAAAAAAATGAAGTCAGAGTGGGTCAAAACAATTACTTTAATTATTGAAATTTAAAAGAAACTTAAAAGTGAACTAATCCTTTGGTGGATAGTTTCAGTGAAACATGGATGAAAAATAAAGTTTCAATGAAACATCAAGGTGAAGTAATCTTTCCATGCACTAGTGTGCATAGAAATAAACCCAATAAAAATCAAATAAAAAAAAAGGATTGAAGCTAGGCAAGCTGAATAACAATGTCCACATTTATTGAAATTTAAATGAATCATCAACTTCTCCCAATTCAAAAATGGATTGATGAAAAATGGATGGATGCAATTTTTTCAAGCAACTGGAGAACTTTCACATTAGGAATTTGCAGTATCGATAGTGCATGACAATTGAGAATACCAAACCTGCAAGGAAGGAGTATCTGAACTTCAAGTGCATCTCATCTATACATCAATGGCAATGTCACTTTTAAATTTTCAACCTCCGACATTCCAATCTCATAACCATGCTAATTACCTTGAAAAATACCATTGTGTACAGCGGCTTCTCCAATACATAATCCACTACTACCAGAGAATTATAAAATACAATCTCGAGGACGTTGTCAAATTTTACTAAACGTCAGAGCTTCCTAGTGTCAGCATCATAAAGGCGGCTTCAAGATTGAGGTGATAATGGTTGCAAATTATCCACTACGCTTCTTTGAGTCAAATTCCTTTTATCACGTAGTACAAGGGTTGACTAATGTGATAAGCATAAACCAGAAAGTGGGGTAGGAGATCAAGTTCAGGACACATGAGACCGATTGATTGGGGCGTTCCCATCAAGCAGCAATACTTCATGTCCTTTCCAAGGGGAGAGCCGACTTTCAAAACGGGATTCGCGAATCAGTCCAACATACTTAAAAAGTTTAATAATGCTGGAGCCCAACTAGCAAGGGCGGAACCCACATTTCGAGTGCATTTTCTAGGCTCCACTAACAAGGACCTTCTGAATCAACTTGTACATGTTGCTGTACACAAGCATGGGCTAGGTTTTTTAGACACACCAAATCATGATGGTTGAAGGATGTGTACCGAAAATACTGACTGGACAGGAGAGTGTACGAAATTCACCACTCTAATTCATCGATTGAACTTACAACATCAAGAGTACAGTCCAGGACCCTCCTTCATTGTTTATGTCTTTACATGACATCTCAATATGACGGGCCAAGGAATTCAATCCATGAGATCAATACCTCACACTTTCAATTTTCATTCATAGTAGTGCCTCGAAGAATTAGACGCCGCAACTCCGCTTCTCACTTCAAGAGTCTTCCGCAACCTGGCTGTAGCTATCTCCGATGGAGAAGTCGAAGAAACAACAGAGAGTAGTTGTCCAGGCGAGTTCTTCAGAGACTAGTAGTTTTGAAGCGCCTCCCACATCCGACTTCATGAATCCGTCTATCTGGGCAGAGGCATTTGACCTTACAGGGATAGGAGAGAATTTGAGGAAGCATTTGACCACCGTTGCACCGTTTTTGCTTGGGGACGCAGCTCACTACAACGTGGACTTTTTCCATGACGTAGGCGGACTGTCCATGAGTGGCGTACCCTTCAAGCGTCTGAAGGAGGAACACAACCTCCCGCTAGAAGCAATGGTTGGGACTTATCCCCTCAACAAAAACGAGAATCGGCACCCTCTCCGCCACATGACTGATGATGTAGCCGCGAGAGCTCTTCGAATGTACCAGCGTGTCTATGGCGGGACTGCTCCGGACAATGGAGTATTCGGGACTGCCTTCGTTAGGGGCTTGATGCTTGATGCAAAACGGTGGAAGATCAACTGGGCTGAAGGTGCGGCAGAGATAGCAAAGATATGTTTCTTGCATACAGTTTCGCATACATTCCAACCAGTACCTCAGCCGTCGATGCATATTCATGATTTTCGTCTTGTTCATTTTGATTTCATGTGAGCCTTGACGTCTGGTCAACATAACCATTTACTAACTGCGAGTTTTCCTGAAGCAGAGCCGCCTCAAGAGCCCTGTCCTGAATCCAGGGAAGCTGACCCCACCGTGCTTACGTGAGCAGATCCAGGCCATGTTGAAGTTGTTCAGGGCGGTGGTCGACAAGATGGTCCGCAAGAAGAATGCGGCAGCGAAGGCCATTTCCGAGGGAGGTGTGCCGCGACCCGTAGGCATACAACGACAACCACGTAGTGCAGCGCCGTTGGAGGAAGCACGTCGCAAGTCCCCGCTGGGCCGAATAAATGTGGTGGTGAAGGGTCCCACCGAAGCAACACATCAGACTCCCCCAACATCACTAGCGCAACCACGTGAGAGGAAGCTCACGGAGAGGAGTGTAGATGCTTCGCTGGAGAAGCCTTCAGGTCAGGAATCTGAACAACTGCGTAAGCAACGTTTCATAAAAGAAGCCGCATTAGTCAAGGTCAAAGACGAGCTAGAGCATGCTGAAATCTCGCTCGCTATGCGGGAGACCAACCGCCAGGAGTTGTTGCGCTTGGAGCAATCAAAATGGGAGGAATTTGCCGGGATCCAGCAATCCAAGCATGGCATGGTACTGGACGACGCCTCAAAGAAGGTGGTTGATACACGCCTGCGATCTCTCATGGAGGATGCAGTTGCTGTCTCAACAAAGCTCTCAACCTTGGTCCCCGAGATATCGCATTGGACTTTAGAAGCTGCAAACTTGCGATCGCAGTTGACCTCGCTTCAGGAGTCCGTTAACGATCTCAGCGCCAGAATTGATGTCCTCGTGGTTCAAGAGAGCTGCATACGCCCACAACAATTCTATTCAGCATTCCCAGTAAACCTTGATGAAATGGTGCCGCTGAAGATGAACCTCCCATGTGCAGAATGCGGTCGCTACTGGGCTGATATGGCTCTAGTGAACCTACCTTGCGGCTGTCTTTTTCACCCGAGCTGCCTGTTCCAAGTTGCTTTATCCTCCAAACCTTGTTGTCCTGGATGCAACACTAAGCCTTCTGTAGGCTGGATGGGCCAATGGGGCTTTAAATCGAACCTTGCTACAGCGGAGGCAACATCATCGGCCGTTAACAGATCAGGCTGGGCGCCTCCTTTGACTCGCATCAAGGCCATGGCTATCACTACTAAGCGGAAGATCGTTGACGCATCGCCCAGCAGACTTTCCTCCCCCAAACGACTCTGCCATGCAAGCATGTTCACAAAGCAGCCCGACGTTGAAGAGGACACGCACATCGCCTTGGCACTTGATATCCCTCCACGTGCTGCCGTGGGAGGTGTCAACACTGATGCTGTGACATGCGATCTTACCCTTCATAGCAAGGTACAGGTTGAAGTGGGAGAGGAAGTAGCAAGTGCCAGCCCGCACCATGCACCGTGTACAATTACAGCAAAGGGAATAGGAAGTGACACTGTAATACACGCAAGCCAATGCGCTGTATCATCTGGCCGCACTGAACCCACGGATGCACAGGAAACCTCGCGGGACGGAACTGTAGATGAAACAACTCGTATAGAGTATGGGGATATTCTCAACATCGCAAGTGCCGCGGCAGCAGAAGCAATTCCAACTACACCATCATGATCATAAGAGTGAGCGTTGTTTAGTACAACGTAGAGGGATAGTCTTAACAAACCTGGGGGGTTTGGTGCAGCTAGAAGATGAAAAAACACCAGAGTCTGTGGCTCCTTATAACACCACCGTGTGATAAGTATGTATCCGCTCCACTTCAATGGAACTTGAAACGCTGCTTTTTTGACAACATCGACTCAAAACTTCGTGAATGTTGTGTATCTCTAAGTCGATGGTATGAATGGTACAATAATCAATCCATGGTAATGGTGACTCTTTTAGGATGCAGTTGCTAGTATCACTGTATCGTCAATGCCAATTCAGGGCCGCTGCGGCTTGATCGTCTCCACCGTCGTGTGATTGAAATTATGTATCAAACCCAGATGTTTTCTCCCTTTTGTCTCTGGCTATGTAGTGTCTTAGTATAGAATACAAGCAACGTAGGTCTTTGCAATTTTTTTCTCCAGGATGAAGCTCTTAGCGGATGCACGGCTATACTTAGTTTCTTGCCAAATGCATCGAGCCATTAGCATGAGAGATGGTACTTGATACTGAATTCCACGCCATGGACAAATACCTCACTGGGCATCGACATTTTCAGTAAATACCTACTTCCAAAATTTATAATATGTACTACGGTTGTCTGTTTAAGTGCACAAGTTCTACAAAAAAATGGATTAATGTTTACAGAGTAACCACCCGATCTGTGATCTGAGCTGAAAATATAATCCTGCATCGACTTAAAGGATGCATGAGTTTACAATATATTAAATTCGAATAAAAAGAGAAGACTGGAATCAGATGTGCACTGAAGCGCTTTAGTATTATCAATTCCAGAGCTTACCGCAAGAGTACATGAGATCGACTGCTAAAGCAACCAACATATTCGTTCATCTTGTATGATAATGTAGTACTCCACTCATATATAATGCATGCATCTGTTTAACTTCCCTTTTGATAACTTGAAAACGAGTGGTCATGTAAGCAGCCGTTTTGATAACCCGAATACCAACAGTACGCTAGTAGCAATATATATAGGTAGCTCTGTGCCAATGCTGTAGTATGGTCGCCTGGAGGGGAGATTGGTAGCATGCACCAAATTAAGTTACATGCCATAGCAATGACCCCAGATAATTGGTTCTAGTGATAGCCTACTGGTTTAAATTTTTTTAGTTTTTTTTTTTCCTACTTCGCTCTTTTCATGGCTTGTTAACTTCTTAAAGTCTCTCAACTTTCTACTCGCACATTTGTTTATTTTCTATGACAACGTGAACTCCAATTGTATTATGCTCCTATCTCAGGCCGCTGCTTTCGTGATTTCTGACTCCTGTTTTAAACACATATATGCATTAATCGTTTTCTTTCTTTATTACTTGCTGAAGCAAGCAAGAGAAGCTACGTTAACCCAAAGTTCTGTTTTCAAGTTCTTGGGGAAGTTCTATGCACACTTTTGAAGAATGGATTAGCTTACTTTCTGATATCTTCAAGTTTTTTTTTTCGGATTTTGCTTGAATCCACCCTTACTTGAATCCTTTTTATTTTTCCTTTCTTCTTTGTTTTTCGGTTATTTACCACTACCTCTTCTCTTAATATGTCTTACATATCTTCAATTTTTTCAATACAGGATCAGGCTGCTGGCTCAAGATTTCAAGCACTGCCAACTGAGTAGCTCCTTCCTCCCAGAACTCTGCTTCGGTAATTTTCAGTGGCATTATTTATTTCAATTCGTGATCAAATTAATGGAAGAAGTACTGTTTCCCCGAGTTCTGTGCACACTCTCTACGGAAGGAGTAGTCCACTTTTTGGTTTTGTTTTAATTTTATATTCCATGAATTCTGTTTTAACCCACCTTAAACCCAATCCCTTTCTTTCCATTTTTTGTTCTAATTTTCTGCTTGACCGTCTTCTCTAATTTAAACTCTTCTTTTTTCCAATTTTCGAATGAAATCGTGAACTCCAGTATTTAATATTCTTTTATCCCAGACAGCTTAAGTGGTGATTTCAGACTCCTAACAAAACATATACATGCATAACTCTTTTACGTGATCCCTCTCCCTGCTGAAGCAAGGGAGCGAATCTAAATTAACCGTATCATTATGCTTTCAAGTTCTTCCCTAATTTCTGTGCAATCTTTAGAAGAAAGGATTAGTCAACTCTCTGGCTCGTTCAAGTTCAATTTTGAGGATTTCGTTTTTTTCCACCCTCGACTGAACCCTTTTTCGATTTCCCTTTTCCTTTCGGTATTCTGCTACACACTCTTTTGCTTTTTAATTTCATATATTTTTAATTTCTCTTGCTTTTGCAAAACCAGTGAATGCTTTAAGCAACCAATGAAGCCATAAACACAGGCGATAACTCTCGATGGTAAGTGATGAATTCACCCTTATCCATACCGCTACATCCCTGCAACTAGAACTAGCTAATTTTGAACCAAGTGCTCATTCTTCACGTGCATTAAGCTTCGGAGCTGAAATTGCATGAGTCTTCAGAAGATTGCCTCCTTGGTCGATGTTTGTCAAATGAGAAAAGAATATGCTGAAATGGACCTTTTTGTAGGTGCAGACGTTACAGCGTTCAAATGTTGTTACTGATTCAAGAAACATATAATTAGGAAAAAACAATTTTTTTAGTTACAAATCATGCTCATACTGTTTGCTGAGACCATCCTGCGCAGAACTTGCTGGATTGATTTGACATTGCTACATCCGGACTCTGTATGGGGCTACAGCCGACTAATATTTCCAAACACTGAAATGACATATGAGGTACGACTAAATCTTCTCATATGTCACAATACTACTTGTATTATGCCGAAATCATTCTCATAATCCCATCTGCCGGTAGCACTTGCTGTATTTCCATAATTCGCTCGCTCCTTGCATTAATCTGAAAGAGACACAAGTAGGTTCATCGATGTCAGTGTACACCCATTGCCACTTCAAAGACAATATTCGCTAAACTCGATTGCCATCAGGGTGCTAGAGTTCTACGGAGTCATTACCTTGACACCTGGAATACCTGGTCGCTCAACGAAGAGATCGTACTCATCTGGAACTCGGTCTCTGCCCAATACAATGGCAATTTCGTATCGAATGTGACTCACTGGCCACGTCTTACCAACCTCGAACGATGGCAATTCCATATCACCAAACTTGACCGTCATGTTGATCATGTCTGGGACCTCCGCTTGATCTATGGCAATCCATGTCTGTCTTGGACCGGACCTGAACCTTGCGTACTGGAAATTGGCGTATAGAACCTGCCTACCAACGTGATACCTAAAGACGATGGATTCTCTATTGACCACGCACTTTGTAATGTCTTGGCCAATCACAATCTTCTCGTCCCAACCAGGGTCCATGAGGTCGCTTAACAGTGTTTGGCTGGGATCCTTAAACACGTACATGGTTGTTGTCCGCCGCACATTCTCCCCTGCTGTCGCAAAGAGGTCGACCATAACATGCATGGGCAAGAACCACTGGATATGAGCCACCTTGCTTCCAGTGGTGGGTTTCATTGCGGCCGCAAAATCATTGGTCAGTCTAGAACGGAATGCCTCCGAGGTTTGCATGTCGGGTACTGGCCAAGCAAGGTCATCGAAGGTTGGCAACGGGATCGGCTCTAGATGTCCAAAGAGTTCAATTCCTGCTGGTGGCACATACACCGCCCTCAAATAAAAGGTGCCATTCTGCATCAAATCCCGATGTCGTCTCTCGTTTCTAGTAGCCTCCCCTACTTCGTGATGCACCACTAGAATAATGTCCAGTATCGAAGAAGGATGCACCCAGTCTTCCCAAAACGATGCATACAAATAGTTAGCACAACGCGGCTCGCTGTGTGCAACCTCAGGATCTAAGTGGATTTGCTGACGAAGGTAAGCATGCCTAACTAAGACTGCCTCCAGCTTAGGTGTGCGGGTACTAGTAGCATCCTGAGTGCTCCATCGAAACTGTTTGATCTGAGCCTTCCACGCTCCCACGGCAGATTCCTCGCCATGTGCCCGAGCGTCCCTTCCCCAATGTCCTCTGGTTGCTGCTCGAAGAGTCACCCACGAATCCATCTCCAACCGCATCGGTATCCATCTTCCATCAACATCCTGGTCATTGTAAACCACCACTGTACATACTTCGGGCCTTGGCACACGTCGTCGCAGCATTCTACTAACTGTTCTACCAATGTTGTCACACAACAGCCGATATCTAGAACTCTGCAAGCATAAAGTCGGTTGCTTCTCAAAAGCTCACCTCCAAAAAAGCAGTCAACTAACAACTACTTACTTGCACATAACCATGCTGCCGCATCCACAACTCCCCGCCAGCAACCGGCCAACGACGTCACTTTGATCTATGATGCCACGAAGTCAACCTTCCCGCCGTTTCCAATGCTGCGGTGTCGCCCTCGTCCCTCTGCCTCATCCACCGTGGCCAAATTTTCTCACATTTTATATCCCTCGTCCTACATGTCATCTGCCGTGGCCAGGCTGAACCACATTTAAAATCGTAGTTATAGATTAAACAAACAGAACGTTGACGGCCAACGGTACAAGGTACCAAGTGTTGTGAGATAACCAGGGACATTCAAATACATTTCAATACTCGCACCACTCCTCTGAATAGAATTCTTTATGAGTTCAAGCTGAGTACGCAGTGTACCGAGCATCCATCCTCTCTTCCACGTATACTGTACACAGGAGCCGGTGATTGGCTTCACCCTCCATATTTCCTTCGTAGCAGTCCATGTCGGCACCATTGGTGCCAGCAACCAGTGTACCCCAATTTGACCCGGGCAATGTCCTTGTGTCCAGAATGGATCGAATTCAAAGGGCCCTCCCATGACCCGAATCTAGTTCTAATGAATTGCCAATCTGACTAATGGGGAGGATTTCTTCAAAGAGGTAGGGTAAATGTTTTTTTTCCATTCCTTTTCATATTGAATTTCTAACTTCTGCTCTTGTAAATTCCACTCTAATTCTTGATATTGTGATGTAGGTGAATCGTCACTTTGATGTTTACCAGGTGCGGCCCGAGATGACTCCCGAAAAACTCCAGCTCATCGCCACGGCTAGGGTAGCTGCGAAGTTCAAGTCGTGCTGGTGCAAGTGGTGGAACATGAACAAGGGCAGCATGATGGAGTATAACTTCCCCGCGTCGCCAGCATCGGATAAGGTTCTTTGTGGCGGGATTGACAATGCAACGTTCTAGGCTGAGGTAAGGTCCAATCTTTCTTGACATTCACAGCTTTTTCGTATGATTGGTCTATGATAATTTCCTAACTATGTGGATTTCGTTTTACAGCTGGAAGAAGAGTCTCAGAAGCTCTACGCAGAGATTCTCCTTGAGGACAACATTGTCCTTAAGACTGAAGGGCTTCCAAATCCCATCCCCTCCATTGGAAAATAGATTGAGGCAAAGAGCATGACGTTGTGGACTAAAGTATTTTCTACTCACATCAGAAATGGGGGCTCTTACACGAAGAACGAGGAGTTTATGGCGCATGACGATTGCGAGAAGGTCCTGAAGCGAGCAGTGATGCGATATTTTTGGAGAGTGCTCGTGGCCCATGGAGCCTTGTTAGTCGGAGATCTACCCATCCGTTTCACAAATTGGATAGATACTTCTGCTCCCGAATGTATCTTCACAGATCTTTACTTAGAGGCGTCGGTTTTTTGTGCACCACCTCCTCCAATGCCCGTGGTACTTGGAGATGCGGGAGGTGAATCCCACCCCTGGAGACGAGGTTCAGCTACAAGTGGCCTGCGAATCCATTGCAGTCCCTCCTGTTTCCAGCAGCATACTTCCTTGTTGGCGGCTCCGTTGGCAGCGTCTGAGGAGCAATCCGAGAAGGCCAAAGCCAAGGCTGTTGAGAAAACGGCTAAGGCAGTAGTTAAGGAACATGAGAGGGAGGCTGCTAGGCTGGAGAAGGAGAGTTCTAAGAAGGAGAAGAAAAAGACGAAGGAGAGGTAGAGGGAGTTTGCGGCCTTGGCGGCAAAGGAGGGGCCTCAAAAGTTGTTTACTCAACTAGGGGGATTTAGAGGATTTGCAGTCCCTCCAGCGGTGACACTGACGATGGGCGTTTCACCCTCAACTAGCTGCCGACCTTCTACATGTCCCATCGTGAGTCATCTTCATTCATGTCAAAATCCCATTCTTTTCACGTATGTCTATCAAAAAACATCGTATGTCATGCTGCGCGATGAAAAGATTTCGTTCTATCTACGATTGAATATATGATTAATTATAAATATCCTTTGTAACCAAGTTGCATGTCCTCTGAGTTTACATGCTTTGTATGTTAGGCATTGCTTTTTTTTAAACAACCGAAGTCGAAGAATTGGAATGTTTCAATTTAGAGTGGTTCGTACACAACGGATATCTCCATGGTATCTATTTTTTATCCCCTAGGTATTACATGGATATCATCAAGGTATTATAAGGGTATGAACTACGTATCACATGGATACTGCGTGCCACCCTAAACCATATAATTTCGGTTTTTTCCATTGTATTTCCTAGTCTATTACCTTGTCGCAGTACCCTGAACTCTAAATCCTCACCCATAAGCGTCCCTTCCAATTTCAATTGAATTGTTGCAATCAATCCTAAACTACTCATAATTCCTATGTCCAAGCCCATTGTCGTCGTAAATTTCTGTTACTTTTTCATATGTCAACACAGTTTAAATAGAACCCACGGCCATAGGCAACCCTTTCCAATTTCATCAAAAAAACACTACCAAAAAAATTTCAAAATTTCAGTGCTCTTTGCTCACCGCTCGCCGCTCACAAGATAGCAATCCTGACCTTAACCCTTAAGTGCCCAAGAGACCCAAAATGAGACTCTAGAGGTCATGAAACTCAATTTGCATGAAATCCATATAGAAATAGGTTATGAAATGTGAAGTACAGATTTGCGCACACATTATGTGAACATTTTGCCAAAATCAAATTATGATTAGGAGTCATAGAACTCCTGGAAAAGCAAGGAATACAACACAAAATACATCAAATACACCAAAATACAATGAATACCATGCCGCATGCTATGTTGTATTTCATACACATGCAAAATGATTTTGGTCTTAAATTTTGATTGAAATTTGTCTTCCAAAGATTCTTCATAGTTTTGTGATTGTTGATCTCTCTCATTGCGTACCAAAGTTGTGTTTTAATTTGTGTTAGTTTGGAACATTTTTGTATATAATCAAGTAGACAAAGGTAAAAAAAATCATCAATAATCATTTATAAATTTTTTCTTCATGTATGATATGTCAATGCAAAGCTATCAACCTAGTGCACATATGAACTGATTTTATTCAAAGTAAAAAAATTATTGCAACAATTTGTTGATGGTTAAAGTAGTACACCCTCCAAAATCCATTGTTTTCAGTACCAATACACGGTAACTTTAAACACTATAATCTATTCCATCAACCGTTGGATGTTGTGCAAATTCTCCCCAAAGTTTAGGTCATGGTTTGAGTTCAATTTTGTAAGGTTAGATACTAAAATAAGGCATTATATGTCCATCAAATCTAGTATAAAGAAAAAATTCAGCAGAAATCTTGGTTTTTCCATAAACATAGCTGGGTAGTAAAGGTTTAAAGGATTAAGAATCCTTTGAATATCAAGTCCAGTGTTTATGAATTGGTGGCCTCATTCCAACCAGTAAGTCATTGTACAAAAAAAATTGTCAAATATATGATGGGATTCAAGTTGGGATGGCAGTTATTGGTAGTAACTAATGGTCATCTGAATCTTTGAATGAATGCTTGTTTGCAGTGTTGATATGAGCAGCGCTGAAAATGATGGTTAGTGTATCCACACTAGATAATTTAGATATGCTGTAGTTTTTTACTTTTGGTAAAAAAAATTTTACGGGAAGCACAACTCTTTGTACCACTCATAGAGGCGGATCATTGTAGATATAGCTGATAAAAATATTCATCAAGAGTCAAATTTATAGCATTCATAAATCAATCAGTGTGGATACACTAAACAACATTTTTTGAGTAGTGTTTTGTGTTTGTATTTGTATAGACCTCCCTCATGGATACACACAAAATCAGATTCCTTCCCTCTTCAAGACACTCCAAAGCAGCCCTTAATTTTTGTTTTAGTAGGATAGCCTATCACTTCTGTAAGCACTTCTGGCTTTCTCTTGAAACCATACAAAACCAAATTTTCTCCATAAATATCCATTTTGGAGAATTCATCTCCAGAAACATAGAATTGTACACCTCTTTGGCGATAGGATGGAGTCTGGGCTGTTCATTAGTGGCAATATGGCAATATAGCAATGGCCATTAATGAAATTTTGGCAACATGAAATCATAAATTTTCCACTTTTTCGGGGAATATTCTTTCTTGAGGATTTTTTTTGCAATTTGGCTCCAGATCTATAAATAAATAAATAAGTAAATAAATAAATAAATAAGGGCTGCACCAAAGCATACCAGAAAGTTTGATTTTCTTGTGCAAAAATAAAAAAATAAAAAAATTGCCAGAAATATCATGCTCCTCCCACTATGGCCACCAACATAACATCCGCGTACAATTTTGAAATGGTGAGTGCAAAGGATTACAACTTTCAATTTCACTTTATATACAAATGTCACATACATCAAGGACATTGAATCAAACCTGTCCTTGATCTGAGATTGATGATACACACATCATACATACTAAAATGGATACAATAAAGAATGGCCTCTGCTAATGAAATGGTGAGTCTAGGCACTGGTGAAACCTGCCACCAAAAATAGCTCACCACCAGCTCGACGTACAATCCCTGCAAGCAAAACTTCAGCATCACTCTCATACTTTGTCACACAAGTAACAAAAACATAAATATAAATTGGTGAAAGAGAGCTAATGTGAAAACCACCAATGTAACAAACAAATATAGCCATTCACAGTTCTACTCCTAGTTTAGTGTCACAACGTCCTGATAAAACAAAAGCTACTCTAAATTTGATGATAAATTTTACAAATTGATGGCTTATTCAATATCATGATTCTTGACGAAAATTGACATTAACTTAACGTAAATATCATGATTCTTGACATTAACTTGACGCTACTTGTTTGATATGATTTTCGCCAAAACTAGTTAGAGAGAAGGGTGTAGCCAGTAGCTTACATCAATTGAATGCTGCAGACCTTGCTCCTTTTCTTGACACTGCCGCTGATATCCTCTCAATGAATGGCAACCCTGAAGTGATACCCACACAAGCAACATGAAATAAGTGTCATGAAATAAGACTCCATCAAACTCAAGTGATGTTCCAGAAGTGAAGACAATTAGAAGTGTGTGACTGAACCACAACACTGTCAGAACACTACCAGGGAATTATCAGCATAGTATCAGAACACAAGGAGCTCACCTTACACGAGGGAGCTGGAGACCTCAATCCCGGCTTCGATGTCCTTGAGCATCTTCACGACGTGCAACATGGTGGGCCGCCGCGCGGGCTCCTCCGCGGTGCACAGGTTCGCGACGTGCAACACCTGGGTGCATCCAAAGGTGAGCGTCACACTACAAGAAAATCGGGGGCTGAACAACGTCTGAGAACCAACATCTGCCCAGGGAATTCATCGACTGAAAAATGCGAACAAGCCGTTTTTTTCTGAAAGAGAGCAACGTTTCGTGTTCTCGAGGACTATTGCATAAAACAGAAAGCTTAAGGAGCAGGGAGCGCATGTATCACTCTGGATAGGCTTGTGAGTTTGGGTTCATACCTGCAGCATCTGGGTCTGCCACGGGCCGTCGGCGATGACGGGGTCAAGCACGGCGGGTGCGTCGCCGCGGCGGATCATCTGGCGCACACAGCCGACGAGGTTGCCGCCCTGCACGGTCTCGTACTCCTTGCCCGTGGGCTCTTTGCCCGTGAGGAGCTCCAGCAGGATGATGCCGAAGCTGTAGACGTCGCCGCGCGTGGTGGAGCGCGCGCACTGCCCGTACTCCGGCGGGATGTACCCGAACGTGCCCGCGATGTCCGTCGAGACGTGCGTCTCGTACGCGCTGATCAGCCGCGCCAGCCCGAAGTCCGCCACGCGCGGCTCGAACGACGCGTCCAGCAGGATGTTGCTCGCCTTGATGTCGCGGTGAATGATGTGCGGGATGAACCCGTGGTGCAGGAACGACAGGCCCTTCGCGGAGCCCGTCGCAATCTTGAACCGCTTGCTCCAGTCTAGAACCTGGAAGTTTGGGATTCAATCAGTTTTTGGTGCCCAAGGAAAACTTTCATAAGGAAAAGATAGCACAATTGGTAGAATGAAGTTGCCTTACCTCTACGGCGTCCGCGCGGTTGCGCAGCCAGAGATCCAGCGACCCGTTGGCCATGTACTCGTAAACGAGCAGCTTTTCGCCGGCGAAGGAGCAGTATCCGAGCAGCGGCACCAAGTTCTGGTGCTTCACCTTCCCCAGAGTCTCCATCTCCGCCAGAAACTCCCGTGGGCCTTGCGTGGTGGACGCGCCCAGCTTTTTGATGGCCACGACGCGGCCGTCGCCGAGCGTCGCCTTGTACACCGTCCCGAACCCACCGTCCCCGATGATATTCGTCTTGCAGAAACTGTTGGTCGCGTGCAGAATATCCGCCAAGGTCAAACGCATCAGGGGGCGCTCAAACATAGCAATGTTGATACTGAGCGCCTCCTTGGGCTCCATCACCATGGTGAGCTTCACACGCTCCAGGTCCGTCGTCACAGCTGATTCCTGCTTCCTACGCAACCTACGCGACACCATCATGACGACCACAAGGATCGCCACCGTGCAGCCGATCGTCAGCCCCGAGATCGCGCCCGTGGTGAACGTCCGCCCCGGGTGATATAGACACTCTCCGTCACCGCACATGTTCTCATTTCCCAGGAACGCCGCGGCCGCGCAGCCGCCTTTCTGCCCTCTGAGGTCGCAGTTGGAGCTCAGATTCAGAAACTTGAGTTCCCGGAGCTCGCAGAGGGAGGCAGGAAACACGCCACCCAGGTGGTTATTAGACAGATCTAGGTAGCTCATCTGGGTGAGCCCCGAGAGAACCTCCGGGATTTGACCGGTGAAATTGTTATGACTGAGATCCAGTGACGCGAGGCCTGTCAAGGCGCCGAGATCAGGAGTTAGCGCGCCGGAGAGCGCGTTCCAGCTGAGGTTGAGGCTCTGCGCCTGATGCCACACCGTGCTCTCCGAGAGCAGCCCCGTGATGCCACCAGTGAGATGATTCTCCGCCATGTTGAGCCCCACAATGGAGACGAGATTCGCCAGCGCGGGAGGGATCTCGCCGCTGAGACGGTTTTGGCTCACGTCCAAGCGCGCCAGCCCCGTCAAGTTGCCCAGCGTCGCGGGAATCGGCCCCGTGAGCAGGTTGCCGGTCAGATTCAGAAGCGCCAGGCGGGTTAGGTTGCCGAGATCGTCCGGGATAGCTCCTGTGAGGCGGTTGTAGGCTAGGCTCAGGCCCTGGAGCTTGGGGGAGGCGCCCAGCTCAGGCGGGATGGCGCCGCTCAGGGCGTTGAGGGAGAGGTCCACGGCGGTGAGATTCTCCAGGCGGGCCAGCTCGCGAGGGATGGCGCCCGTGAGCGCGTTGCCCGTCAGGATGAGCTCCACCAGCACCGCGCAGTGCGCCAGGGACGCGGGAATGCTGCCGTTCAGGCGGTTCCAGGAGAGGTCCAACGTGCCGCGGTGCTGCAGGAAGGAAGTCTCCGGCATGGAAAGTATCTGTCACAACAGAACGCGAAACAGGTGATCAATCAGATTGGCCAATTGTGTTTATCTCTCTTTGACCAGTAATCTATGAGTTTTTCCTCAACTCATCTAACATGCAACACCATACGCAACCACAGTCGCCAGCATTTCACAAACTTTTGTCAAACAATCAAACTAACATCCACAGCGTTCACAGATTCCAAAGTTTGTGAAACGCGTCCAAAAACGTACAAACATCTTGATCATGCTGAAACAACTTAAATTGCATCTAGAAAGTACGTTTTACGCAAACAAGTAGTGAAAACCACCAATGAAAGGAATTTACTATTCTAAAATTTCTCGCCATGAAATTGCCTAGAATGTTAGGCATACCTGGAAGACGTTTTGGATCTCAAGAGGGATGCTGCCAGTGAGCTGATTAGCGCGCAACACAAGGTTATCCAGATTGACAAGCTCTCCAATCTCCCTGGGAATCACCCCCGTGAACGCATTGTTGCCCAAGTTGAGCGTGGTGAGCTTGGTGCACTTGAAGATCTCCACCGGGATGGTGCCACTAAAGCGGTTCCCCTGCGCGTCCAACACGTTGAGATTCGCAAGCTGCCCAATCTGAGGCGGCAGCTGGCCCTCAAAGAAGTTATCCGCCAGCATGAAATAAGTGAGCGAGAGCAGCTTGCCCACTGAAGAAGAGAGCGTCCCAGTCAAGTTATTCTTGTCCACCTGCAGCTGCAACAGGGACTTGGAGTTCCAGAGCGCGTCAGGCAACCCTCCTGAGAAGAAGTTCTGCCCCAACGACAGCATCACCAAGTTGGGAAAGCCGCCGAAGTAAGGGGGGATCGCTCCTGTGAGCAGGTTCGTGTTGAGGTCCAGCTCCTGCATGCTTGTGCAGGCCGCCAGGGCGTGAGTTATGTCACCTGTCAGCTTCAGGTTGTTCAATGACAGTGTCTCCAGAGGCGCTCGGCAAAGCTCCGTTGGGATGGGGCCTGTCAACAAGTTGCTGTCGAGTCCCAGGTTTCGTAAGCTCGGGCAGTCCCCCAGCTGCGCCGGAATGCCGCCGCTGAAGCGGTTGCTGCCCATCAGGAGCGAGGACAGGTTGCGCCACTTGTTGAACCAGGTGGGGATGGCGCCTGTCAGCTGGTTTCCCTCCACGGAGAACGACATCACGTTCTCCAGCGCGGCCAGCTCTTCTGGAATCGTTCCGCTCAGGTAGTTGAATGCAATATCAATCACCTGCAAAAGCACACCACATGAAACAAGAGTACATGTTGATGATGGTGTGCGTTCTTTCCTGTTTTTTGGTGTTACGGTGATCTCGGAAGAATCCATCCACAAGAGTTTATGGTGAAGATCAATAAAAACCACTCAGAGCACACCACATAATATCAGTTCATGTGCGACTCGACAACGTTCCTAAGAACCACTTATTGACGCCAGACCAACATCGAACAGGAAACAATGTTGAGATATAATGTGATTTACAGTATTTTGTCTCCACACGTGCATCCTGGAAGACACCATTGAGAGAAGAAGAAGATTCAATCAAGAAGAGTATACACACATCGCAAATGATTCATGTGAGACTCTGTCAATGCTACATGCAGTGGCCAGCCATGGACATCAAAGACATGAAACAGGATGTGTATTGAAGGTGATGAGAAGGTGAAGGTGAAGGTGACGATGAAGGTGGTAGTGAAGGTGAACGCACCTGTATGCTGCGGCACTGAGCGAGAGAAGCAGGAATGGAGCCGTTGAGCCCCGTCCGCGGCAAGTTGAGCGTGGCGAGATTCGCCAGCCTGCCAATGCTGTCCGGGATGGGCCCGGAGAGCGTGGTCCCGCCGAGATCCAGCTTCTCCAAGCTGACCATCTGCGCGATCTCCACAGGAATGCCGCCAGTGAGCTTGGTCAGCCCCAGGAACACATTCCTTACATTCACCAGGTTGCCAATCTCCCTCGGCAGCACGCCCGTGAGCGCGTTCACGCCCAAGTCCAGCTCCACCAGCGATGCCATCTTGAAGATCTCCACGGGAATCGTCCCCGAGAGCGAGTTGTTGCTGAGGTCCACCACCGAGAGGCTCCTCAAATTGGCCAAAGAGGGAGAAATGATCCCAGACAAGAGGTTCCCGGAGAGTATGAGCCGCTCCAGCTTCGAGAGCGAGGCAATCCCCGGAATCTCCCCCGTGAGCGAGTTGTCGCTGAGATCAAGGCACACCAGGTTCACCAAATCCGCCACCTGAGGTGGGATCACGCCGCTGAAGGAGTTCGTCCCCAGGCGAAGCTCCACGAGTGACGCCGCGCTGCCGAGCTGCTGGGGGATGGTGCCTGAGAATGAGTTCGCGGTGAGGTTCAACACCTGGAGCTTTCTCAGGTTCTGAACCTCAAACGGGAGCCGCCCTGAGAACGCGTTGAAGCTGAGGTCCAGGTAGACGAGGTCCGGCGTGAAGAGGGAGAGCGGGAGCGCGCCTGTGAACAGGTTCGTGCTCAGGTCCAGGTGCTGCAGCGTGGGGATGGCGAAGTGGGCCGGGAGCGCACCGGAGAGGCTGAGATTCGGCAGCGAGAGGCGCGTCACTTGGCTCTCCTGGTTGCATTGCACCCCGCTCCACGCGCACGGCGTGGGATCCGCGGGCGTCCAGTCCGCGAGACTCCCACCAGGAAACGCGAGCCCACTCTTCAACTCCAGAAGCGCCGCCATGTCGGGAGTGAGCGCGTCAACGCACGTCACGAAGACGACCAGCGCCCATGAGAGAACTCGCAGCGCCATGGTTGCAGCCGAAAACTACCTCAACCACCTCCTAATCCATCGTCTGCAGAAACGAAACCACGAATGTAAGTACCATATCAAGTGCAGATCATTGTAGTACTAGTTCTCTATGTGAGAAGTAGTCACACACAAGATTGCTCTACATGTGTCACCTGCTACAGAGTGGTACTGTACTGAGAGCCCGGGGTGCGATTCGGCCCTCCTCTCCGTATCTCTCAATCCACAAAATTAATCATGTCTCTTCCCACTCACGTCACCACACCTTCAACGTCACTCACGACGACTACCAACACCACACAAGATTCCAACGTGAGAAAAAACGGATCGTGTGCCAACTTACAGCTCCAGGTGCATGAGAAACCAGCGCCTCCAACGGTGGACGTCCACAACACCTCTCTTTTCCAGCTCGAGGCGTAATTATGATGAGTTCGTTGACACCAACATATCCACCCCCACTCTACTCTACCCTACCGACCGATCTCCTCATGAGCTCATCTCCAACCAACTCACAACAACAGGATCACGTCACGGTCAAACATGAAAAAAACCTCTCAAGAGCATGAGAAGATGCGGTGACAGAAGACGACCACCCCCACGACTACTCAATGGCAGCTAAGGTAACGTAGCTTTCTCCTGTGAAAATTCAAGCTCACTGTGATGATAGCAAAAGTGGACGGCGTGATCATGAGGCGCTTGCTCTTGCTCTCTCTCTCTCTTTTTGAAGAAGAAGAAGAAGCTGGAGATTGGCTATCCATAGCCTTTCATGGCGTTGATGAGGCATGCAAGAGACGGTCACGGTGGAAGAGAAATGCTGGCTTTTGCAGTAGACTGAGAGGGGATTTGCAGACTCGGTGTGAGAGGAGCTGCAGCTTGGCACGAGTGTCTGGCCTTTCGTGGGATGTGCCATTAATGCCTGCTTTCATGCCAGGCGGAAATGGTGTTTGCTTGCCTCTTGGAGCGTCACTGCAACTGCACCACCTCTTTGTACAGGATCATGGGATTTTTTTTTTCTGTTGGTTCCGTTTCTGTTTTTGTTGGATGGTGCATCTTTACTTCTGGGAATATTCCAGTTGAATTTGGTTTTTTTTTTACTTTTCCTATGTTTCTTTGAGAGTTCCACTCACTCTTGTACATGATTCACCCTTCAAGGCCAGGCTGGCTTTGGCGGATGGAAAATCTACGTGTGTAGGAGATGATATTCTGTAGAATCTATTACGTTCGTAGATTGGAGCTTCAACCATAGCCAGCTCGGCCTTGAAGGGTTTACCCCTATAGGCCCAAAGCATTTTAGAGGTATTTGTACTCCGTTGATTAAAACTTGCTAAGATAAACCTTTTGAGAATGTAAGTGTAGGATTTCCTTCTAAACTTAGATGAGATGATGTGGTTAAAACTTTGTAAATTTTGACCATACGGATTGAAAGATAATTGCAGTCAAAGTGAAATTATTTGTACCCTTCTTGTTTTTTTGGGGGTTAACTCACACTAGAGGATGTCCCAAAAAATTGGAAAATTCAAGAGATTTGTCTAGATGATACCCTAGGTGATATACATGTAGTGCCTAGGTGATAATTATGTTGTAACGCCTAGGTGATAACTATGTAATGCCAAGGTGACACCCATTATGCTGAAGTCACCCATTGAAGAAAAAATAAATATGCCAAATCCGACCCCTAGGTACAATATTTGTAACTCTGGTGTATTTTTTGACCCAATTCGAGTTATGATGATTGGAGTAAGCTCATTGTAACACTTGGTAGTTGAATACAACTTCTCATCTGATGATGGAAAATTTGGGGTGTAATTGAGTTGTTTCCAAGATTCTATTCATATTTATCCTTTACGGCCTACGAGCTCACGAGATTTGGAAGAATCTTTGAGTGTACACATCTTGTAAAACACCATCTACATAGAAGGTTCATTTCATGGCGACCCCACTTTATGGAGATCTTTGTGGTTTGCATGTTAGACTCCGACGCACATTTTCACGGTATTCAATGGAAGCGCACAGATCCACGCAAGTTATCTGAGTCTGTGGATCTGCTATTCGCATATTACTTCAAAAATGACCATGTGAACAAGACACATGTCGTGTCATCCAAAACCTCCAAACCTTATGTTTGACATGACAGTAATTTTCATTGAAGAAAAATTCAGCATCATCTTCCTGTCAGACTCCCACACACATTCTCACTACATTCAATGGAAGCGCATGGATCTACGCAAGTTATCTCAGTTTGCGGATCTGCTATTTGCATATTACTTCAAAAATGCCCATACGAACAAAACATATGTCGTGTTGTCCAAAAACCTTTGACATCCAAACCTTATGTCTGACATGACACTAATTTTCATTGAAGAAAAATTTAGTATCACCTTCATTAATTTCCCTCCTTCAGTGTAAAACCTACCTCTCTATGATGGATAATTAGTATACTAGAAGTTGGATACCAAAATTATACAATGTGAGATGTGCCAACATCAAAATTATAAAAAATTATCAAACTACCAAATGTAAAAAATAAATGAAATTAACAATAAATAAATGGATGAACTTTCAGCTACCACAGCGTTTTAGATAATTTAACCTTTTCAATGATAGAATTAAAAATAGTTGTCCTTACTTGACCTCACCTTTTCTTCTCCATTTATTATTATTCTCTCATATTACAATTTGTTGAATAGTAAAGAAACTTGCAATGGCTTCAAAGATCAAGGTAAGTTATGATGTGATCAAGATTGTGAAAGTCAAGAAAATTGACAGCTTTTATTGCTATTTACATGTTTTAAAAGTGGTTGATGTTCTCATGGCCAGACAAATAACTCATTCATAGGTTTCTTTCAAGATTGATGAAGGACTTGATTGATACAGCAGAGAAAAACCACCGCGGTGATCATTCTTGAACATGGGCGCTTGTTTTATTTTCATCATACACTACCATACTAGAGGGTTTAGGTCAAAAATGTGACGGCTCAAACCAAAAAAAAATGAATATTCATTTTTGCACGTTATCAAAAATCTTGAAAATCATTGAACCAAAATTCTTAGATCAATATTTAGCCAAATTGGACACTTTGGTATGATACTTGCAAGTTTAACACTGGCCTAAATTACAATAGTAGTGGCGCAAAGGGATTACAAAGACAAAGTCTTCACATAAATAATAAGTAATGGACCATCAAATTAGCCCTTCTTCTTGTACTCTACTTTAGCTAAAACTACAATAGAAATAATATCAGAGAAGCACTTTGCTGCTAAAATGTCACAAGGTGCCACTTGTAGCCACAATATTCTACATGTATGGTGTCATATTTGGGCAAGATAAGGTTCAGATATTGAAATGACCTCCGAATGAAAGATATTAGTTGAAAAGTCTTCAATCCAAAGGTGTAAGTCTTGCTAAATTCTGATACATTTTTATATTCTATAGTGTAAAATATGTACCTATATATACGGTTCCCGATCAACCCTTAAGGGTTAAATAATTTTAAAATTGTCTTTAGAATTATTTTCCTTTCGATTTAAAATTATTTTTTTACATATTGACGTGTATATACTAGGGCCATTACAATATTTCCCTTTCACATGATCGTTTTTGTGATGGAATTGAATGTAGAGTCACATCAGAGGGAAAATACCTTTGATTTTTTGATTTTTTGATTGTGGACAACTGTGTTCAAAGCTGCATATCATTAGCTTTTCGGGACGCACAGTAACTGAACTTGTTAGGTTTATCACGCATCTAATTTACTAGTGATTGTTGATGAAGACCTTCCACACACCTTGAGCCTTAAGCCTCAAGCCGCCTCTCCCCGTCAGAGTGGAGTAGGTTTGGATATCAAGTATGCAAAGGACTTATGTTCCATCCACAATAAAGATGCCATTGCAAGTAAACTTGTTTACTTCTCTAATTACTTTTCACAATCCCCATGGATTGACCAGGCTTTATGTCCTTGACTCTGGAATCATAACAATGTTGTCTCAGGGATGTGCATTTAAACAATGGACAGCAATGAAACTGGGAATAAATTGTATTGTATTTTGGCCCCGAAAGAAAAATCCTTACTCCATTGATTAAAGGACCAAGACATTTTTGAGGAACCTCAACTCCATTGATTAAAAATTGCGTAGATAAACTTTTTAAGAATGTAACCATAGGATCTTCTTCTAAACTTATATGAGATGATGTGGTAAAAAATTTGTGAATTTTGACCCAACGGACTAATGATAATTGTAGTCAAACTGAAAATGTTTGTCTCCCAAACAAACACTTGAGACGTTTATCCTTTAGTGGTTAAAAACTTCCCCAAATGAATTTTTGGAGAATGTAGCGGTAGGATCTTCTTCTAAACTTATATGAGATGATGTGGTAAATATTTTGTGAATTTTGACCGTACAAAAAAACATGTGCCCGCCGAACAAACACTTGGTCCTTTAGGGGTTAGTAGTGATTTTCAAAAAGTAGATTGTGGAAAAGATTATTGTACGGTATTTACGTTTCACATAATCGTAGGAGTTCAATACTTGTATGTTTCTGGTAGCTGGAATCATCATGAACCAAAGGGCTCTACTATTTTCTTTGTGCACACAAGCGAGGCTTTGCTTCTTATGATAGCACTCACATGCCATGGAACTTGGGCACATGGGAATACTGTGGTGGATGGAAAATTGAGGTGTTCGGTTACGCGTGGTGGTAAATTATATTTGAGTGTATGTTAGGGGAATATATAGAGATTGTGAAATTAAATTGACTTGCGGGATGTCTTAAATAAATGGAAATGGATCTTATTATTCTATATTTTAGGGGATATGGGACTTTGTAAGCATGGGACATCTCAAACTTGGTAGGAGGGAAGGGTTTGAGGTTTACTTTCTACATGAGTTGGTTTGGAATGATGGTTAGATGATGTAATTGCTAGGATGAAGAGGGGGGATGTACATATAGATGTATAGGCCTCATTGAAGAGAGGAGTTTGTATGTGTATTGATTTTGAAAAATAATTGCCTTGAAAAATTGAACACTAATCACACAAGGCAGAAAATGGCTCATGGCTCATTAGTGTGTGCAAGTATATCACCAAATATGTAAAATTCTAGGTAAAACATCTGTCTATCCACATCATGATGGACTAGCCCCCCTTTTTTTTTTAAACCAAAACTTGGAGGTGTTTTCATGGTCTTGAAAATAGCCTCAAATGAAAGAAGGCATTACAATGAGAAAAACACTAAACAAGAGTATGATGGGTATGTTTAACAAAGTTGGAGCACACCAGAGGCCAAGTTCCTTATAGAAGAACATGAGGCTACTTCTTTTTTTTAAATTAAAAAACTGAACTGGATAAACTCCCGTACAAAAACTATTGCCATCTAAGCAGCCATTTCATCATGTCATCCATACTTGAAATTTTTGTCAAGTGAGATTTTGATTAATTATTACATGTTTCACTACAATTCTACCAATCACAAGAGCAAACAATGTTATGGAGTCGCCGGGGGTTCGTGAGTACTTGTAGGGTAGGAGTTCAACCCTAAAGTTTGTTGCATCAACAAGAGACAGCTGATTGGTTGAATCCACTCCAGATCTGCCTCCATCACAACTCAAACCATGAGACCCAAGCCTCTTGTTAATCACAGTACTTCTAATCTCTAAGATGTGAAACTGTACATTTGACTTGAGCTTCAGACACTTGTTCGCGTTTCACTCAATTGTCATTACTGCATTATGTTATTACAACACCCTCGGCACGCACTTCCTTAACCCCTAAATTTCTTTGACAATTTCACACCAAAAACACTTCAAAATTGCTTGTTTTAGTGCAATGAGTAAGGATGACCCAAAAAACTTCTACTTCTAGTTTTAACCGTAGGATCTCAATTAAGACTTACTCAGTAACTTACGTAAAGAAATTCATAAAGTTTGACCGCACGGGTTGTAATATTATAGAGTTTGAAGTAGAGAAAAGGGTCCGTTTTCTTCCCTGCGTTTCATGGATCAGTAGACTTTGACTTCACTTGGTGTCAAATTTTTGCATTACACATGGTCTAAATTCATTTTCATCATGTTAAGCATGATATTAGTTCTTTGTACTCCAATTTTAAGAGGTAGTAAAAGGGTGTAGCATATTCAAAAAAATTGTGAAAGGAGTGGAGGTTCAAAAATTGTCAATTTGCGTTATATTTTTTTTGTGAACTTAGTATGTTTTAGAATGAGAATCTGAATGGTCAATAAGAAGGTTTACACCACATAATGTTGCGGAAAAAATAAAAAGTAAAAAATGTGATGATCTCAAAGTTTTACGTGAAAAAGAAGTTTTTTGGTACCTTGCCCGACAATGTGCAATAATGTGTGAAAATGTTTGACTTGGACTTATATGCTTTTTTTTCACTAAAGACAAGAGATATTTTTTGACAATTTGAAAGGAAAAAGTATTACTTGCTGCGTCAAGAATCTCACATTCAATAGAGTATCCTAGTAAAAGTTTTTGGAGTTGCCCGATGTGCCCGCTCTCCCCATCTGAACTTCAAAACCCTATAACTTTTTCATTAAATGTCGGATTTAGGGGAAAGTTGGACTTGCACAAAGCTTTTAGTGATGTCCATCTACATTAAAAATATCAAGAAAATTGTTATAAAATCACACCATAGGAACTTGCCCGAACCTTCTAAAGTCCCCCAAGGGGACTCTTGGAAATTAGGGATTAACCCGTGCAAAAACTCTCTAGAAACCCCTCGTTCTCTAGCTCCTCATCATTGCCATGGTTCATCAAGAGAGAGAGAGAGCGCGCTCCGCCATGAGCCTAGACTCTCTACCCCACATAGAACCCTAATTTGTCCTCATCCATGAAGTGGATAGAAACTTAATGGCTTAAATTTCATTCATCTGATCAACCCTGGTTTCATCCACAGTCAATAAAAAAATTACTACCCTGCCCCATAAGTTCCCCAACTCCCAGTTTAAAAATTTTCCCATTAGAAAAAGTTTTTATCATAAATATATTCTCTAAGACAAAAGCCTCAAGTTTTGCCCAACCATGTTACTCTATTCCCTAAAAACATTATCAATAGATTATAACGTCACGTGCTCTAATGTCCCAAGTTGCGAATGTAGCAAGTAAGAGCATCCTCAACATACGCCTCCAAAACAAAAGTCGTTACGTTGTTCCGCCGCCTAGTAGCCACTACCCCACCTCAATTTGGCTTTCAGGATTCTGAGCTCGCCAAACTCGGCCTCCCACACGGGTTATCAAGAGCCCTTCAAATCACTCTTTAACCCTTTTACGCTGCGAGATTTCAGGAGACAGTGTTGCAAAGGACCATTTTGGGTGTCTCTGGCGTTAAAGGGTTAATCAGAGTTGGAGCGAGCAATGAATCAGCCTCGTGACCTTGACTACATAGCGGCTCAAGAACTTCATCGTAGTTGCAAGGGGAAATGCTCTCACAAATATTACTAGAAAAGGAGGTTGTAAGGGGAACATCTGCAAAAGTCTCATTTACAGGTTGGGGTTGAGGCACAATCTACTTAATTTGATAATCTTTCTAGGCTTGCCATAGAGCCCTTGATTTACCAGTTAATCCCAAAAGGCCCACGACATTTTAGCACCCAAACTCATTGAAAACTTCTAGTTTCAATGCATTCAACACAAAATGCAAATAAACACATTTTTTACATATCTAACCATAGGATATTGTACTAGGATTGTACAAGTGTGTGTGGTAAGATTTTTGTTTAGTTTGACTGCACGGATTGAAAGATATCACCCTTTGAAGTGAAACATAAACTCTTCTTTAGGTCAATCTAAGCACCTTCAACAAACTTCGACCACCTTCTATGGCAACCGTTTGCACTGTAGGCGGTGATTTTCTAATTTTAACTTTAAAATTAGAAAATGTTTATAATGATCATGTTAGGCACATGTGCATCAAATTTTAGAAGTAGAAGAGGGGTAGAAGGTGTCCTTAACAATCCTGCAATGCGGCTATATTCTGAGAAGTAACAATACACTTCAACTTTTGCATATATCATATCCTTCTCATATTTTTTTAAATAAAAGTATCTATATGGTAGATGCAAAGAATTCCAATTTCTTTCCAAGAAGAGTTTTTCTTTTTCTTAAATGGACAAAAACTCAAATTTCTATTGAAATTAGAATAATTTAAAGTTTTGCTACACTGTTTATTAAATATCACACAAAATTGCTGCACTATTTGTGCATGTTACTAAAAAAAATTGTAACTTTTGAACCGTATGTATGATTTCTAAAAAAACTATGTCTACAGGCACCTATTTAAAAGTTGCCCATTCAATCAAAAATCTCAAAAACCATGCCTAAACTTGAGATTGTGGGACCTTACCCAAACTCAAAACGTCCCCCGAGGGGACATTGGGCCTTTAGGGGTTAAGGATCCAAGTTTAGAGCATCCATTGCGGGTGCCCTTATGGTCGCAACTAGGTTACCAAATACATATATTTGGATTATTGAATACATGTATTCCTATGTATTTGTTGTATACATGTATGCAGATGTACTGGCACATTTATTGTTGATTATGGCTTCTCTCTACCTCACTCAATCATGTATTTGGGCAAATTTGGAATATTAAGTACGACTAAATACATGTATTTGTATTAGAATACAATTTCAATTTGATAACCTTGGAAGGCAAGGATGAAAGTATGAGTCTAGTGGTTAGGATCCACATTCATGATGAGATAAATGGACAAATGGTTGACCACGTATACATCAATGACTCCAAACATGATCAAAGTTCAAACGCTAATACGACAGTTGCGCAGGCAGGATGCTATTTTAGCCCAAAATCTCTCTCATGTGCGAGCACTGGAACTGTAACTTAGTAACAGCCACGGGTGGAAGAAACTTTAAAACACATAATTCTTGGCCGTGTTTATGGAAGCAAAATGTTAATTCTCCTTGTTGCAACCTTGCACACAATGTCAGACATTCATTGCATTCATGAAGAGGTTTGACTCTTGTATTTGTTGATGAAGCTGAGGGTATCCAAGTTTCCAACCCCTGCAAAGTCTACACAACCATACAAATTTATGCTGCAAGATAATAAATAATCCCTTCAGAACCCACTGTATTTTGGAAAATATTATATGACTTTGACTTATTTGAATCTTAGACTTTGACTGAGTCCAACTTTAATGAATTAGTTTGGTTTATAAATGAAAATAAAAGATAGCAATATGCAATTTTTTAATCTCTAGAGTTTCTTGACTATTTTTAACGTGACTATGTTTCTTTGAAAGTACCCATGCTAGATGAGATATTATGAGACTAATCTAATAAAATTAAAAAATCCTATTTTTAATTGTAGGATCTTGAAGTTTACTACTACAAAAAGACATTGGAAATATTTTGTAAACTTTGACCATGCGGATTGTAATATACATGCAATTGAAGATTGTTGCATAATTTATTTTTCTTCCGAGAGCAAAAAGGCCTAGCGTACTTTGACTCAAGATAATGGCATTTATTCCCACTACACATTGCAAATATTTTATGAAACTATGTTCTTTCTTTTTTTGGCTCATTGCACGCCTAAAATCACAAGTAATACAACTTTTTGTAAGTATCTCCAATGTTGTGGCCTCTCTGTAAAATAGCGTGTGTTGTACAGATTCATCATAATAGGCAGCATGGGTCTAGAACAAAAAACTGCTCTCTACAACAGCCACTTGGTATTACACCAACATCCATCAAACCAAATTGTCACCCCGCATGAGGAAAATTGTGAGTAGCAATTCTTTTTTTAATTGTTTGTGACTTGTAAACAAAATATTCATTAGTTGGATAAACCCTCACTTGTGCAATGGTGGCATATGTGGGGGGCATAATTGAGTTGTTTTCTAGATCAAATTTCTCTTGCAGGTCATTTTTTTGCTAAATTCAAACATAAGAAGAAGGGATGATTCAACGGATTCCATAATTCATTCTTTTTGATAGGGCCCTTGTCTTTTCTCTCCCTTCTTCTAATTTTCTCCTCCACTATTACATTTCAAATCTAAATACAACTTGTATTTAATGTTATGGAGAAACAAATTTATTATTTCGTTCCTATCAACAATCCAAGAATCAATTTCTTAAAATGAACAGAAATGCTACAACATGCACTTTGAAGGAGTTAAGTAAGCTATTCAAGCACATGATATGCGGAGATACCTAGGCCATACCCTGCAATACCCTTAGTATACCTAGAAGATTCCCTTTAATATTCATGTTGAATCGATGTGATACCCATGGATATCATCTCTGAATGATGCTCATTACTATTGTGGCAAAATTTCAGCATTTTTTCAGATTTTTCATAGTGTATAAGTAGCAGCCCAATTTTTCTTGTAGCTTTTCAACTAATTTTAGTCAATTTAGAAATTGAAACAAACAAGATGTTACTTTCACTGCGACAAGTGAAAACAGACAAGCGTGACCCAGAGCATCCTGTAGAATCAACAAATTCTTCAATGTGAGTGTAAGTGTCCCTGTCCAACTCTTCAATGCACATAATTAAGTACGAGGGTTAAATCTGCAAACTGTAACATAACCCAAGGTACATGCGAGCGGCCTTACCAAAGTACTACTGAAAAATGCAGAGAATGGTACCACAACTGAACTTCCTCTTGTTGACGTGAAAGGAAAAGGTACCGGGCTGCCAGTCCCCTAGATTACTCTAACCTAAAAACAAATTCACAACATTGATGAATGTTATGTGGTCGTTTTCATACATAATTAATTCAAAATGGTGAATGTCCAGAAAAATTGGAAAGTTCAAGAGATTTGTTTGGGTGATACCCGTGTAATGTCAAGGTGATACATATGTGATACTCATTGACACCCACTGTGTATGAACTACCGTACCCATCGGTCTCGTTTGGACACCCTCTATACGAACCAATTTTTTTTTAACACAGTGGATATCACCTAGGTATTACAAGGGTATGACCTTAGCATTATATGGGTTTCACCTTAGACAAGTATTTTATATTTTCCAAAAAATTTGGACACCCTCCAGTTTGAATTAATTATTTACGAACCCGACCAGCACATAGGGTACTATGATCTAAAAAAAATGTGTCCAAAAGTGAGCATTTCATGTGGTACTTGTAAAGTGAGGTAAAGATAGTGTGAGTTTTAACCCCTTTTCTTATCATACTACTAAAATCATAGTCCGCGTAGTGAACCACGCAGCGATCAATCGCGCAGTCAACCGTGCAGTGAACTATAGGAACGGTGCAACCAACCGCGCAGTTAATTGCGCAGCCAACCGCGCAGTGAATCATGTTACCTTTCTTTTAAATATAGTTTGTAATATAAAAACTCAATTAAAATGGTTGGACTAATGCGTTGCAAAGCACTAGCTTGAGTTTTTGGGTGTGACAAATTTGCATTTGTGTGTTGCAATTTGTGCTCTTGATTACAAATTTGACGTTCAAAATATTTTTTGAGATAAGCACTTAAAGAGGTTGGCATACAAAGTTGGAGTTGCAAAATTGCATGTTCGAGTTGTGAAGATTGAAGTAACAAGTTTTGAGGTGAGATTGCAAGTTTTGAGATTGTAATTGCAAATTGAGTTTGTGGGTGTGTGAAATTGAGATTGTAATTGCAAGTTGAGCTTGTTGGTGTGTAAAATTTGCATTTGTGTGTTGCAATTTGTATCTATCCAAAAGAAATTTGAAACTCTTGATTACAAATTTGACGTTCATAATATTTTTTTAAATTCTATGTTAAAATGCAAAAATCTAAAACCTAATTTATTTTTTTCTATTTTATTCTATTACATTATTAAAATTCATGCATAGGTTCCAAAGACATATTTATATTTTATGTAGATTGTTGTTACCTTTCTTTTTTAACATTTTGTGATATACAAACTACATTAAAATGGTTGAACTAATGCGTTGCAAAGCAAGCGCCAACTGCTAATAAAATCATAATCCGCGCAATGAACTACTCAGCCATCAATCGCGCTGTCAACCGTGCAATGAACTATAGGAACGGTGCAGTCAACCGCGCACTAAATCATGTTACCTTTTTTAAAATATAGTTTGTAATATAAAAACTACTTGAAAATGGTTGGACTAATGCCTTGCAAAGCATTAGCTTGAGTTTTTGGGTGTGACAAATATGCATTTGTGTATTGCAATTTGTGCTTTTGATTACAGATAGGACATTCAATTTATTTTTTTGAATTAAGCACTAAAAGATTGAATTGTAAATTATGAGTTGTAAACTTGGAGTGAGAAAGTTGTGAAGTTGGAGTTGTGATCTTGGAGGTTGGCATTCAAAGTTGGAGTTGCAAAATTGCATATTTGAGTTGTGGAGATTGAAATTACAAGTTTTGAGGTGAGATTGCAAGTTTTGAGATTGTAATTGCAAATTGAGTTTGTGGGTGTGTGAATTTGAGATTGTAATTGCAAGTTGAGTTTGTAGGTGTGTGAAATTTGCATTTGTGTGTTGCAATTTGTGCTTATTCAAAATAAATTTGAAACTCTTGATTACAAATTTGACGTTCATAATATTTTTGAAATTCCATGTTAAAATGCAAAAAATCTAAAACTTAATTAATTGTTTTCTATTCTATTATATTACATTATTAAAATTCATGCATAGGTTTCAAAGATATATTTATATTTTATGTAATTTGTTGTTACCTTTTTTAAAAAATATTTTGTGATATAAAAACTACATTAAAATGGTTGAACTAATGCGTTGCAAAGCAAGCGCCAATTGCTAGTTTCAATTAAAAAACCAGCAATAGAAAACTCTAAATTTTGGTTGTAAGACTTGTTGTTAAGAATCAAAGTCTTTTTTTGATTAGCCATGTTCATTCATTAGCACATGTGACACATCTACTACCCTATGATGGCCACTTACTTTATTTTCATCAATTGCTTCCAATTTGGTTCCTTAACCCTTTAGCGCCATGAGGACCAATTTTGGTTGTTTGCCAAAATTTCGGAATGTAGATAGCAAAAGATTTCGCCGTTTAAGTCTTTTGGTTGGCTACATTCCATTTTTTTTGGAGACGACCACAATTGGCCCTTCCGGCGCTAAAGGGTTAAGCTCTTTTAGAGATCATCCTCCTCATAGATTTCTAATAATGGAAGATTACCCTAAGAATGGTTCAATAATATCATGTTTCAAGTGATTTTTCATGTAGTATACATGATTTTTTGAATTTTTGTCATCAATCATACAACTTTTGTTTCCCAGATAAATAAATATGCATTCAATTGGGATAAATGACCCTTCTTTGGTGGTATGATATTCACCCTCTAGAGTGACTTCTCGAAGCGATTCACTAAGTTATCCATGTGTGTTGTGAGATTTGAAGCAAAAACCATATGGAAGCTGGGTCAACGATATAGTATTAAGGTCAATTTTCAACACACACTTGAGGTCTATTCAAAGTTGAAATGTGGTGTACAAACGCAACTAGCAACCTCAGGACGGAGATTTATGCAGGGACCAAGAGACAACTGACAACAAGAAATTTGGTATTTCTTCGCAATCTTCCATACGTGAATCCCAAGCTTTTGACAGCAAATCCATTCAACATCGCATTATGCGAAGTGAATTTCTTATTGAAGTGAATTTCTTGTAGACTCCTATCATTGTTACAGTAGTGGATCGCACCATTCTTGTACTCATACCATCAATAGATCACTTGCCACTAAGGTAAGCCCCCCTAAAACCGACAAGTTAAGGAATGAGCATATATGGAGAGAGGAGATAATTATACTATTATTTTTCAGTGATAGCCAATAAAATTACAATTCCAACCCAAGTGATTTCATATTTCTCCAATGAAAATTGAATTACTTATGAATTTTCAAATTGTGCAGCCATGTTTAGTGGGTGGCAAGGAGTAGGTAGCCCCCATAAGCAACGACCAGAAAGAAAGGGTCTTGGCTGATAGCAAACCTCCATTTGGAGGTGAGTTGGTGGTAATGGGATGGAAGAGGGTTGGATATGCCCCAATTTTATAGGTGTTGGCTATGGGTTTTGGTTGGTTATGGGGAGGCTTACCTTATCTTGCTAGTGTTGTAATTCATACTCAAGTACAAAGTGATTAGATTTGGACATAAAACTTTAACTCATGATAACGAGGCTTGGAGAATCTACAAGCATAGTAGATTATGCACAACATCATCTACAGAGTGGATACATTTCATCGCAACCTCACTTCACAGAAATCAATGTAGTTTGCCAATGCCTGCATTGATTGGAGATCAAGGAGATGCGTTGTAAAGCTCTCAAAGTTCATTTTGAAGACCACAATGACAACGGCTAATCAAGAAAAATGGTTCAACACCTTG
The DNA here is from genome assembly GCA_963971425.1 of Bryoerythrophyllum caledonicum. Lineage (NCBI taxonomy): Eukaryota > Viridiplantae > Streptophyta > Bryopsida > Pottiales > Pottiaceae > Bryoerythrophyllum > Bryoerythrophyllum caledonicum. The sequence continues at coordinate 14,315,129 of OZ020525.1, read as the reverse complement.
AGCACCAAAATTGACCCTCTAAGGGCCTTGTGGACAGTAGACGGTTAGTCAGATAGATAGGGTGCATTTGTAGAAGATCACTTCAGGTGATAATATTCTCCACCTTACTCAATCTCTCTTCCGTGCAATATTAGATAACATGAAAGCACAAAGTTTTTATTAGGAAAAAAAGTAAGGATTGTTCGTACTGTTAGGGCCGCTTCACACTGTGCCCAAGTCGAGAGGCCGACCGTCAAAATGAGTGGCCAAACTATAGCGAGAGGCCAAACTTTTTTGCCAAAAAAATACATTAAATAATATAGATTGAAGGTTTGGCAGGTCGTGGTGTGAAGCCCCAAAGGCCAAGTCCAAGTCCAAACCCCATATCATTACGCCAAAAAAAATCAGCCCAAAAAAATCAGCCAATCAAAATCAGCCAAAAAATTCAGCCCAAAAATTCGGTCTCTTTCATCTAACGGTCTAGATCTTGTCACTTTTTGATTATTTTAATTAAAAAACTCGACGGAATCTTGATTGTAGTTTGGGTCGAGCAAAATGGGCGACCCAAGTTTTGCTCGAGAGGCCGTCGCTTTGGCGCCAAAACTATCCAAAAGTGTTGCCATGTAGGACGACGGCCTTTGGAGTTTGGGCACAAGTGTGAAGGCCCAAAGTCCGGACTTTGGCCATTCTAGCAATCTCATTGGTGGAAATCGACGGCCTCTCGACTTGGCCACCAAGTGTGAAGCGGCCCTTAAGCTAAAATACCAGAAGATTTGACCTCTTATCATTTTTAAATATCACAGCAGGATCTAAATAGCTCTCACATGTCATAGGGAATCAAGGTAGCTAAGATTCAGGGTAGAACATGACCTCTTCTTTGTCCTTCTCGAAAGCAACTTAAACTACTTCTAATTTGCATCTGGAAGCTCTTCCATTCACAATTTCGAAGAATTCAAATTGAGGCATTTTCAGGCTCTTCCATGGATCTAAAACCTATCAAAAGTGAATAAATAATACTACTACTGTAATGTATAGGAAGAGACATTGTTTTCAGGGTCTCTTCTGATGTAACGCACCAATAGGAAGAGACATTGTTTTCAGGGTCTCTTCTGATGTAACGCACCAGCCTGGGCTTCTCAGCGTGGCGGATTTTTTCTTGAGATTCTTTGAGGCCCACACTTAAAGATGGATCTCTTTATTGACCCTCGTCCGAGCGTTGCACCAAACCTCAGCCTCGCGTGGGTCCATTTTTCCTAAACCCTAAACCCTTCCAAGCCTGAGGCTTGGTGCAACGCTCGACCAGGGATCCCTAAATCCCTCGGAGACCATTTCACAAAATGAGGGGTTGTGGAAGAACAGGATCCTCTCGGGCCGGGCAATATGTCCCACACAATGTACCCCATATTAACCCCTAAAAGACAATTGTCCCAAAACGGGTTTTTTGAGAATTTGGGCAGGTTCCTATGATGTCAATTTTAGATATATTTTATTGAAATTTTTTTTGAAGGTGTGGTAATATTAGAGCTTCATGGGGATCTAATTTATTCATCATTTGGACATTGGGAAAAAAAGATATGATGCCCAAAGTAAAAATTCCTACTCGTCAGGCACCTCGGGCAACATAGCGAAAACACTCCATTATTTATGATTTTTTTTAACAAGAAGCTAATATTATACTATTTGGTGATTTTGAAAAAAAAAACTACTTTTGGAATTTTTGTCTTTTTTTAAAAGAGAATCAAAGTTCTCACACCTTTTCGGGCAAGGTGCCAAAAAAAATTCTTCTTTGCCATATAAAAGATAGAGATTTTGTTTTTTTGTACTTTTAATTTTTTCTACTTTGAAAAGGAGTATGAAACTTCGATTTCACCGTTTGGATTTCGAATTTTCAAGATCCACAATTTACAAAAAAATAAAATGCAAATAAGCAAGTTTTAAATCCCTTCTACTTGCAATACTAATTTGAGAATGCTACACACTATTATTTCATTTGAAATTTGGGGAAAGTATAGCTTATATGGTCTATTTTTATTTGGTAAAATCTCCTCAAAAGAAAAGATGCAAGAGATATTTTTTCATGAGGAAACATAGTGTGTTGATCCTGTTTTGAATGGTCCCAAAATGACTATGTTTTTCATTTCAAATACTATAATCTTCTAATTCATATGGTGAAAAAATTTGAGAAAATTACCACTTGTTTTTGTCATAGTCTAAATTAAGATATTACGGTTAAAAATAGTAATGGAAGATTTTTTTAACTCTTACCTTCTCGTTTACTAGAATATGTAGTTTTGAAGTGTTTTTGACAAGAAAATCGCAAAGAATTTTAGGGGTTAAATGTGCATAATGGCACGGGTAAAACCTAGTGTGATGCACGTCTCATGTACCATGGGAATTGGACACATACAGCTGGAATTCTTGTATTTGGATGTTTATTTGGAGTAGGCTACAGGTATCATTCGTGTACCTCAGGAGGAGTCAGGCCCATGGATGTACACGTGAATGTGCATCACATGTTTTTTTCTTCTTGCTCACACGAGTTGCTATCACGCATCAGTTCCAAAGAGCACCAAATTTTACTACCATTTGACCAAACTCGGATGGCATAGACAAACTACTATAAATTTTATGTTTAGTGTAGGCACACTATATGATTTATAAATGCTATAACTTCTTACTCTCAATGAATATTTTTACCAACCATGTTGACAATGATCACCCTCTTAAAGTGGTATAGATAGTTATACTCTCAAAAAACTCTTCATCACACATAAAAAGTTGTAGCGCTTTCAAATCATAAAGTACCACTGTAAGTAAACATTAAATTCAGTGTAGTAGCAGGCCCGTTGTTTTACACTTTCTACTAAGAAGATTTTATGATACTAGTAGAAGGTTCTAAAGAACATGGTTTTGTTTAGGAGTTCCAAGAAATGTGAGTCAATTTGGTTACATAGGATAAGAGAAAAGCAATTTTTTTGCATTTACAGTGAGGAAAGGTTCTCCCAATTTTGAGTGAAAAACAACAGGGTTGTTGCACAATTCTCCTTATATAGTGTGAATGTATTAGTAATGTGGGTGAAAATGATGTGTACCTCATCTTTTTTGGTTTTGGAAGATAATTAGTGTTGATAGCTTTCCCCACTGCCTCTCCACCGAAATTCAACCTAAGTATGTAGCTCAATAATCTAGCAAGTCACAAGTCACGGTTTGTCATTGCTCACAAGTCACTGCTCGCAACTTGTAGGTCGTTGCAACTCTTAACCCATAACCGCCCAGGAAGCCCAAAATGGGACTCCGGAGGTGCTAAAACTCAATTTGCATGAAATCCATGAGGAATTAGGCTTCGAGATACGACGTTCACATTTGCGCACACATTACATGAACACTCTCCAACAATCAGATCATGATTTAGATTATTAGAACTCTTGGAAAAGCTTGGAAAACAACACTAAACACATCAAATACACTAAAATACAATGAATGTAGTGAATACCATGCCACATACTATGTTGTATTTCACACACATGCACATTGATTTTGGTCTTAACTTTTGATTGAACTTTGTCTTTAGACATTCTTCATTGTTCTCTAATTGCTGATCTCTCTCCTCACATACAAAAGTTCCGCCTTGATTTGTATAGGGTTGGAGCATTTTTGCGTACAATCAAGTAGAAAAAAGCAAAAAAAAACCAATAATTGTGTATAAATATTTTCTTCACATATGATATGTCTATGCGAAGCTATCAAATTTGTAGCACAACATAGAACAAACACAAATCCACAATATAGAACAAACACATATTTACCTTCATTGTTTGTGTCAAAATAACCCACAATATTTCTGCAGTAAATGATTTAATGTGATTTAAAAGTTGAAGTGAAAATTGAAGGAGGAGGATGGTCAATGAGCTAATTCATTGAATAAATGCTTGAAATAGTAGCAGTTACACAGTGCCTAAGAATATTGCAGACAGTTGTTATTGTCTTGTGGTACACATGGTAACACACATCACCAGCATCCTCACACACGAAGTTAGTGTCTGATGCAGTTTGTCACAGTTATGCACTCAGATTGTGGACGTATGTTATTGCATTTTTATGAAGGTGTGCAAGAGGATAATGCTGAACAGATTACACTGAACTAATTCAATTGCTGATGACAAGAAGAAGCAACCGGGCAGATAATTCTAGTTTCCATGTCCTGACTGGCAGTCTGGCGTCGATGAACAGCTAGGTTGGCTTTAACCCTTTAATGCCCAAGTGGACCATGACAGCCTACCAGTGTATTAGATTGGACAAAACATCATCTCCATATTGGGTACATTTCAGCACGACCCCATTTCACGAAAATCACTGTAATTTGCTAATGCGTGCATGGATTGGAGATGATGTTTCATTTGAAGGATATTCACGTGTGCCAGACACGTTGTGACCGAAAAAGGTGCATCTAACTAACACACAATGAGATGTACTTGGAAATACACCTCAATCAACCCTACTTCAACTACCTCAGCGCTACAGGGTTAACCCTTTGGAGACCACAATACCCAAAATGGGACTCTGGAATAGTTGAAACTTGAAACTCAATCTAAATGAAATCCATGAGGAATTAGGTTGTGAGATGGGAAGTTTAGACTTGTGCGCACATTAAGTGAACACTTTGCAAATATCAAATCATGATTTTGAGTTATAGAACTCATAGAAAAGCTAGATATACAACACAAAATACATCAAATACATTGTAATACAATGAGTACCATGCTGCATACTATGTTGTATTTCATACACATGCAAAATGGTTTTAGTCTTAAACTTTGATTGAAAATTGTCTTTAAGAGATTCTTCATTGTTTTGTAATTGTTGATCTCTATCATTGCATACGGAACAAAACTTTTGTTTAGTTTGTATAAGTTTGAACATTTTCGCATACAATCAAGTAGATAAAAGTGAAAAATTTATCAATAACCATGTATAAATTTTTACTTCACATATGATATGTCAATGCCTAGCTATCAACCTAGTGCATATTTGAACCTCTTTTATTCAAAGTAAAAAAATTCTTGCAAATAATCTATTGATGGATAAAGAAGAACACCCTCCAAAGTCCACAATTTTCATTACCAATATACAGTAACTTTAAACACTATAATCTATTCCATCAACCATTGGATGTTGTGCAAAGTTTTCCCAAAGTTTAGGTCATGGTTTAAGTTCAATCTTGTAAGGTTGGGTTCTTAGGCATTCTATCTCCATCAAAGTTAGTTCAAAGAAACAAATCACCATATAAGGTAAGCCTCCCCATAACCAACAAAAACCCATAGCCAACGCCTATAAAATTTGGGTATATCCAATCCTCTTCCATACCATTACCACCAACTGAGCTCCAAATGGAGGTATTAGTCAAGACCCTTACTTTTGGTCGTTGGTTACAGGGGGTACCTACTGCTGGCCACCCACTAAACATGGATGCACAGTTTGAAAATTCATAACTAATTCAATTTTCATCGAAAAAATATGAAATCACTTGGGTTGGAATTGCAATTCTATTAGCTATCACTGAAAAATAATAGTATAATTATCTCCTCTCCACATATGCACATTCCTTTAACTTGTCGGTTCTAGGGGGCTTACCTTATCTTGGTTTTGCAACAACATGAACTGGGTGCCAATGGGTTGAGTATCTGATGTTGAGTACGTGAGCGACTGCAGTGAGAGTATCTGATGGCCTGCAGGTGAGAATACACGGTCAAAAGTGATGAAAGTGATCAGAAATACTGATATGCGTGATCTCGTTCTGCATCATAGAAGTGCTGCAGTCAGAGTCAAACATGTAGAAGACTCAGAGTCCTTGATCTTCACATCATTACCTTGGTCATAATTAGCTGGCCCTCAGTTTGTATACTGAATGTTGTTGCTTCAATTATCCCTTTACCATCCAGGTATGCTTCTGGAAAAACCAAGGTTTCTGCTGATTTTTTTCTTTGAACCGGATAGGATGGAAATACAATACCTAATATTAATATCTAACCTTACAGAATCGGATTTAACCCATGACCTGAACATTGGGGAAGTTTTGCACAACATCCAACGGTTGATGGAATAGATTACAATGTTTAACCCTAAAAGCCCGTGACAATTTCACACCAAAATTGTTGATTCTAGTGCAATGAGTAAGGAAGGAAACAAAACCTTATATTTATCCTTCTGACCATAGGATCTCCATCAAGACTTACTAAGTAACATACTCACAAAAATTTCATACACTTTGACCGCACGGATAGAAATATTATATTGTTTGGCAGCGACACTATCTTGTGAGCGGCCAACGACCAGCGACAAGCGTACACACTCTGAAAACTGGAAAAAAATTATAGTTTTTATTTTTAAAATGTGAAATTGTGGGCAATTTGAGCAAAATTTTGAACTTTGGAGCATTTTTAATAATTAATAAATTAAGTAAGTAGCCTATAACCGCGGTCACTTGAGGAATAATGTACCTCTAATATTTTTGAATTTAGAATGATCACATTCAAATCTTGTACAACATGTTTAATATTTTGGTCTAGGCACGACCAAATTTATTATTTATGAATATCCATTGATTTGGACACAAGGTATACTGCTGGGTATCACATGGGTATCAGAAGGGCATTGCCTAGGTTTAGAACGGGTATGACCTAGGCATTATTTAGGTATCATCCATGTATTACAGACTCATCACTTGGGCTTTAAATGGGATCACTTACACAAATCCAAAGGGATTTCCGGAAAAGATTGATAGTCCCCACTTTGAATTCAGCTAGCACAAAAGTCTCCATTGCGTACAGTAGTGCATGTGAAGTATGCCAATTAACAAATCATAACAAACTCAATAGGTACATGAGCTAAATTCACGTCCACGTCTACGACTCTGCAACTCTACGTCTGAGCAATCTAAGAATGTATATCTTTCTGAGAAATACAACATCATTGCCTTTCTCACTCTTGTTCAGCAATGTTCGCAAGCTCTCAAATCCGCATGACTTCATTGAAGCAGTAGCTTGGAGCATGCATGAATAAGTCCTCTTTGTAATCCATTTTACAAAGGTAACGTAAGATGTAATGCACAAAACTTCCATTGTCCCAACGCCTCCGATTGCATCTTGAAAAAATCAGGGCATGAACACCTCGGAAGGTCCGTAAAGGTAATGCAATAGGACTTGTTTTTCCATGTGTCAAGAGTAATAACACATCTTGGATACGGTATGGCATAGAGGTTGGAGATGTAACAATTATTCATAAGAGCGGCGCTTGACCACTTGTTGCATTGCTCAGTTGTCGGAACATCTATTGTTCTACAAATCGCATAGCCATTTCAGAATGTGTGGTAGGAATTCGGGTTCGCCGGAAGAGGGAATTGCGACCGCGGAAGAGGTATGTCCATAGACACTTGGAATTGTCTTCGTGGTGAAAGAACTCCATGCTGTTGCAACTGGAAACCTACTTCTTCCAATGCTAGTACCTCCTGCACTGTTTAATTAGTGCCAAGCTTTATAGGTCAAGTCATTGGAAATGTTGGCCAAAAAACTACAAACAGTTTCCTCAACCCCTTCACACAACAACTAATGTCATCAAGACAAAACAATAATTCAGCTAAGACATTCCGTGGCGATCTGTAATCTTTCTTCATACCGGCATGTGTGGAGGCTGGAGTCCCATGACTTCTACGCCCAATCATAGTGTTGCACCGCTCACTAGTGTAAGCTTGCAAGGCTTGGCATTTTTTAGCAGATTTTTTTAGAGGCGGGCAATGTGCCACTTCAATGGATCACAATCCGATTCAAAAATGGATGTTGTATGTTGGACTCTGGAGGCTTGTCCCGTGAGGGCCTCTTCAATACGCACTCGAGTCACCCAACGGCCATCATGGGGAATAGAGTAGTTTAGTGTATCAGATCTGTGGAAATCATGGGTAGATCCAAGTGGCATGTCAAGCTTGCGCTTGGTGGACCCAAAAATTTATGCTCTTTCTAAGCCGTCCGTATTAGTTGGTAGATCCTCGACCCCAAGGAAGTTCGTAATAGCCTCAGCAATCAGTTTAGGGTCACCAAAGCGTTGCGCAGACCGCAAACAAAACGTACTTTTGTCTCGACCTTTTCTAGACGTGCCACCCTTCAACCATGTCCGATACATCGTGATCTGCATGAAAGCACGGATGAAGTCGTCCACGGTTGCCGCGTACAAACATGTCATAGGATTGTTGCAGCCACTGGTTGTGGACTATTTCCGCAAGGTTGCAGAAAGGCATGTCGGCTCTCTCGTAAAGCGTGAGATCCTTAGAAGGTACAACAAATTTCATATAAATGATCAGAAGTCTTGCTTATATTGAACATGTGAGATTTTAAAAGAAAGGGTGAAGAGTGCTTACAAGTTGCATAGCACCGCCCCATTGTCGATATTGGAAGTGCCAGATCGCCATCCAATCCTCCAGAGCACAACAGACGGTTTTGGTTGTGGCACCGGAAGACACCCGCCACACACAAATAACATTGTATTGAGCTTCAGCCTCCTCTTAAGTCTTTGCGTTCTTCGAGATTATGCAAAGGACAATGTGTTGCTTCTTGAAGTTGGGCATAATACTTTTGGTGGTGGCTCGTTGAAGACATTTGATCCAACACGTTTGTTTGTGTCGCGGGAGCCACAAACAAGCCGGATGGCGTGCCAATTCGCTCCCGTGTTGATTGCCAGAAAGCCTTTGAAGTTTATCTCCAACAGGCCGTGGATCTTCATTGTGCCATTCAAATTCTCCCAGAATAGTTTCCGCACTTCAGCGCCCTTCGATTGCATGTTGCACATGGCGATTGTCATGACTCTACGGTACTCACTGTCATACACATGGCATGCCATGGTAGTCCAATCCTTTACTCGCTTTACATGATCAAACATCAACCAACAATCTTGGAGATCCCCCTGGCTTGCATATGCTTAACAAGGTTGACACCACTACCTAAACGATCAACAAACATCTTAAAAACAAAAACTTTACCTTTAGATTGACCCGGAAACTTGTTTTCGTGGATAAACTCGAACTTGGACAATTCCTTCAGGTCCATGATGTTGTCCCTCACACCCTTTCCTCCGCTGTAGAACCTCTTGCATGTTGACACAAGATTTCTAATGTTAAGAGAAAAAAAGTCTGAAATTGATCGAGGACACTATCCATAGATGCTCCATCTAGGCCCATCAATCTAGAGCCCGGACGGATCAAGTAGTCGGTGAGGAACGTCTTACTCACAGCCATGATGATAGCGGAATTAATATTCTTTGGTGTGCGCAAAACTTCCTTTGCAACGCAATCGTGCATGAAATCCATTGCGATATGATCAATGCCTTTTGAAATGTGATGATGATGATGCCCGAGGTGGATGGCGGCACACGTGCATTCTAATTTGCTAGACGTAACGTAATAAACTCAAGCATCACAAAGGGGGAGACAAATTGGAGGGGTTTGACACAGCTTACATCCCAGTGTTGATTTGTCGGATGGTCCTCCGTTCAAGTTGAAATGGGGTGAAGGCAAACCCGCTCCACTTGCTTTGATTTGTGCGACCATCATTCATGCACTTGTAGTCACAATGTAAATTGGGGCATTGAAGATGTCCGGTTCATGTCGACTTTGGATTCGTGAGGCCAAAATCATTCTTGATATTTGTCGTCATAGTGTTGCACCATGTGTGACACTCGTACTGTTTACTCATTCCATCGAGGCCTCCTCCAAACCGCGGAGGAATACTCTCTCGAAGACTGACAAATTGAATATCACCTCTCCATTATATTTTGGAGGCAGATACTTCACTTGCTGTAAATCCAGGCTATCTAAATCAAGAAGTGACAGTTTAGACCTGGACCCTTTTCAAAGACTAGTTGTACGGACATGGAGAAGGATACTTCGTACGTTTCTAGACGTAGGATGGACAGATGGCTTACCTACTGATAGAGATCAAGACATTTCAGACTTGGAAGGAAATGGGGTAGACACATGAAGAGGAGTTGATATTTGGAAATGGAATGGGTTGCTTGACTTACCTTAGTTCAGGCCAGAAAGATCGTCATCCTTAATATTGCTCAAAATGTGGACGCTTGGGTTGAACATAGTGCCAAACTAGGCCTGAGTACAATATCACCGGAGTTGGCTGGAGGAGTCATAACTGTTGTGGATGCATGACGGACATCTGAGATTCCATACACTCTGATTGAATCGCGACATAAATTCACACAAATCCTTTGGCATCACCGTCCTTCACTTGGTAAATGGACTGGACTAAATCAAAATTACTATTAAACACCTCTTCTTCAATTTGAACTGTTCCAATTCTATATCCAAATCGAAGACACAGCAATGACTCGCGGACAACGACAGTGCCATCTTGAGAAACGAACATAACAAGCGGGACGCCCCCTTGATGAGAAGTTAGTGAAGCCATAAACCTCGACTCTCAATGATTGATTCCTCAACTATGGGCAATGACTCAAGAATGCGCAAACACTGAGAGGCTTTCTTAGCATCCTCGTTGAAGTAAAGAAGTTCAAAAGGTGTGATTACGGCGGAAACATGTATTCATGGACATGGCTATTGTCATGCAGTCTTTCAAAAGCCTCATAAATGAATATGACAAAAGGCTTAGGACAACAAACTTTGATTAGCAAAGCCATGAAATTTAATACAGAACAACTTTGCATATGCCTCTTGAAAGTGTAGGGAGTATTGGGTCATTATTCTGAAATTGTTTTGGTAAAAATCAAATATAATTTAATACGATGGCTGATCCATAAAATAGTAAGGGCACGCCATGTGGGATATCATTTCAGCTCAAAATAAAGGCTGACAACATCGTTTAATATTGCTAAAGCACTTGCACTTGCACATGTGAAGGCTCCGATAAGAATTTATTGAATCACACAATGTGTTGAAAGAGAAGCTTCAATATGTTTAGGATTGTGTTAACCTGGTGGGGATGTTTTAGTAGAGAGGACTCGACAGTTTGAGATGTAGTGCTAAGGATGACTAGGAACGTTAGACAATGGAGACCAACTACACATTATTTAAATTCCAAGCAAATCGCTACACAGAAAAATGCAGAGTATAGAAGGCGTTATTGGAATCTCAAAATAGATAAATAGAAGAATCTGATTGGGTTGAGCGATTCAGAGAGTTGAATAGTATGCACGAGGGAGCGCATCGAGTACCGCGAAGGATTCAGGTATGTTTTGATTTAACTGACCAATTGTGTTCTACTTATGTAGTGTTGAAACGTTAGGGTTGGATTCAATCATCCTTTCATCTTTGGCTTTGTTGCTTTACATGTTGTGTAGGTGACAACGAGTTTTGTGCACTCTCTGGAGAATCAAGAGGAAAAAGACTCTTTACAAACAAATTTGATGAGCGGGATAGAGAGATCAATGGCATTGGAGAGCTTGCATCAAGGACGTAGGGATGACAATGAACAAGCAGAAGACTCTAAAATTCAAAGCGGAGGCACGGTTGAAGCTCCCGTTAGCGTTGAGAATCCGTTACGGTCTACAAGGATTAGAAATGGTTCCTCCTCAAGGACAATGTTGTCTTAACGACAATGTCATCATGGAAGCGCGGACAATCTCACAATGGTACTGGAGGAATCAAGGCAAGTCTCACTAATTCAGGTACCTCTATATACAAATGTTTTCAAAATGCATGAATATGATTACAAATGGCATTGCTAAGAGCATGGTGTAGGTATTCTAATTATTATATTTGGATTCATGGTTTGAAAGTAGTACGACTGTAAGTAAGAATTTAGAAATATGGGGAGCATCAATCTTGTGCTAAAACCTTCCATTGACATACATTTTGCTCTTTCATATGAAGAATTTTTTGTTCTTTGAAGATGTTAAGCAAATCCTTTTCTATTATGTAGAAACCATTTTGACTAAAGTCAATAACTTCTACATAATTCGGGCAAGTGCAGGTAAATTGGCAGTCGCCCAATTTACCCGTGGTCGGGGCACGATCGTTCGGCAACTCCTCCGGTAGTCGGGCGCGGGTGCACCGAGCAGGCATCGACCAGGGCAGTAGCCGAACGATCACGCACCGACCGAGCCGACCGTCCGGCGACCTCAATTGTTGTTGACGAAAGTTCATTGTGTGATATAATTTTGTGGCCTTTTCGTTGTGAACAGGTCTTGATAGCAATATTGAGCGCCAAAACCAAGTTCAATTTAGACGGCCATACCGGTATCAAATGGTAAGTAATCCAATTTCCAACATCGACTTTGTTTGTATTTCAATTAATGCGCGCAAATTCAATGTTAATTGTGGAAATCTTTAAGGTTGTGGAGACAAGGTGAGTTCAAGGAGACTCCAGAGTTGGGATGACGACTAGCGCAGGAAGTGACGACAATCAGGTATGTCATTCTCTACGTTGTTGTAAACAATTCTCGTGAATTTGATTCCGCAAAGTTTGAAAGTGGATTGCCATGGAGTTCCATGTTTTCAAAAAATTCTTTGGCCCTTGTAAAGAACCTTCGGGTCCGAAGGTGGTTTTTGAGGGTCACCAAATTTTTTCAAAACATGGAACTCCGCAGAGCTCGAATGTGGACTGCCGTGGATTTCAGTGTTTTGAAAAATTTCCATGACCCCAAAAACCACCTTCGGATCCGAAGGTGGTTTTCAAGGGTCACCAATTTTTTTCAAAACATGGAAGTCCACGAAGCTCAAATGTGGATTGCCGTGAATTTCCATGTTTTCAAAAATTTCCGTTACCTCTAAAAACCACCTTCGGATCCGAAGGTGGATTTCAAGGGTCACTAAATTTTTGAATAACTCAAAAATATCCATTCCTTGTATAAATCTCGTTGCGAATGCATTTTTCTTTCTCGTTGCTTAGCTTTTCTAAGATGCGCCTTGTTCATCCTTACTAATTCTTGCATGTTCATGCATAGTTCATATTCTTTGAAAGCGTGGTGTTATGCATGATTCAAATCCTTGCATTTTGATAGCCTCATTGGTTATCACCTAGGTGTTCATAGATTAACCCCTAAGAGCCCAAGTGTACGTGGGGCGTACGTTTTGGATTTTGGGCATGTACCTTTGAGTAGAAAAAATACTCTGGTTCTTATGAAAATTTTACACTGCATTGTCCTTGATAAAATCTATATGGGGAATTTTTCAAATATGATTTTGGACTTTTAGTTCAAAATTTATTAGCCTACAAAGGTCAAAATGGGGACTATAGGGGCAGCCATGTCAACCAATGCAATTTGAAGAGGAAAATGGGGCAGAATTTTGGGAGAGAAAGGGCGAGGAATGGAGTCCAAACTTCCATGCATGAAGTCCAAGTGGAAAAAGCTTTGAAAATTATTTAAAGAGTTATTAAAATAATTTTAAAAATTAGCAAACAAACACCTATTAGCTGGCCCGCCATCGTCCCGCGCTAGAAGCAGGCCCGCCGATATTTTTTAAAGTTTTTTTTTTTTTTTTTTTCCCCGTCTAGCTGCGAGGGCTCTCAACGACAGGACAAATTGTCCACCCAATTTCAAGCACTGCCCTTTCCCATAATGCTTTAATTATTCCATATATTCATAAAAATTATGGATTTTACTAATTTTAGTTGTTTCTTTTTCTAAAATTAGTGAAAAAATAAATTGAAAGTTTCCACCATAGGGATACTCAAATGCAACAACTTGAATGAAACAAACAATTTCATATCACTTATGTAGTAATTGTCATCATTTTGTACCCCCTTTCACTAAAGTATATATTTCTACATCTATTATCCCTCAAATCAACCTCAAATTTTGCACACAAATAGCTAACAACATATAAGTCATATTGGTAAAGATTTGATCACATTTCAATGTAAAAAACTAGAAGATATGCCTAGTCAAAGTAGGCTGACCATGTTGGGCAAGGGGGAACAAATACTTTTCTTCGCACTTCAAACGCTATAATCTTCACATCCGTGCGGTGGATTGCAACCAAATTTTTATTGTAAGTTCACATACATGTCTATTTTTATATTATATGGTTAAAAGTCTAAAATTAGACTTTAATGTTAGATTTTGTTGCCACTAGTTGATGATGGCAGTTTTGGAGTGTTTCATGAGGGAAAATGCCTTGGGCTTTTAGGGGTTAAAGAGGGAGAGTTTCTAATAGTTTGCTAAGTCGTTGCAGACTAGAGACGTGCATGTGGGCTACTCCTCAAGGGGTGATGGTAACAGTATGGCTCTTCAAGTTCTGAAGTTTGGGGAAGATCCAAGATTGAAGACAACGCATCTGACATTACGGAGGCCCATGCGTGGGACTTCTTACGACGTCCTGTAGAATGTGAGAATTTACGCTTACGCTCGAGATCTCTACATCCTACTCTGCTGGATGTGAGAGTCCCGCTATGGAGCAATGTCGAGAAGCTTAAGGGAGAGTTTGTAAAGGGGTATCGACCCGGCTCCGTTTGCTTTTACGTTGCAGTGAAGAGTTTCTGTTGGCAGAGAGGGATGTGTCACCAAAGGTTTGAGCATTGTGGTCCGAGTTGTGACAAGAGGAGGACCGGAAGTTTGAGGCTTTTCTCGCAAGTCAGCCGGAGTATGCGCCATTTTGCAACAAGTTCTTTTTTGTGTGGGATGGGAATCACCGCCACACTATCTGGATGGAAGTGATATTCCATCTTCATGCTACTCATTTTAAGTTCCATGTGCCGATGGGGGCGGTTGTCATTGAGCCGAGTGTGGAGAACCGACACATTTTCTTCAATGCGATGTCCGATTGGAACAAGTAAGCACCCTACCTTAATTCCATCTGTTATTTATCTTCATTATTAAATACATGCTTCTGTTTCATCTAAATTCTATATCATGTCTTTCAGGCAAAATGAGACAGATCATATTAATCAGCAGCTTTTCCATGAGTTAAATAGGATCCAACATTTTGGATTATTGGACATTGACCAGCTCAAGGGTCTGATAAGCAAGTCTAACTCGAGGCCAACCTTGTTGAATGGGGGAAGGCACCAAAGAAAAAAAGGTATCACATGACGCACGATGCTTTTTTGCGGCTCATGTTTGAGGTTTGACAACAAACAAATACTCTTTATTCATGCCTATTGCTCCATGTAGTTGCTTGTATTTCCATACTTTGAATCTAATACTTTATGAGTTGGTGATTGCAACGCGACTTGATTGTTGTTCAGGAGGAATGCATTCGATAGTACATGAACACTCTCATTACCGGCAATGGTGAGGACCGCAAAGAGAGTTATGTTGAGTTGGTGAGTAAGTGCACAAACGTGGTGCAAAAGAAGGTCTTGTGTCAAACTAATTTCAATCAACTATTGGCAGTTTCCAATCCGGCCAATGGCAAAGACTTCTTCAAAGAGGTTTTTAAAAAAGTTTTCTTGCTATCCTATTCATTGTTTCTCATATTTTTTAATTTCCAAACTAGTTTAAATGTATACCAAAGTGACACAAACTTTGTGTGTCTTTTGTTTAGGTGTTGTGCCATTTTGACATTTTTCAATTCAAGCCGGAGATGACATTGGAGAAGTTACAGCTCTTTGTACCGCTAAAAAACCATCAAAGTTCAAGGCGTGCTGGTGCAAGGGGTGGAACATAAGCAAGTTGAGTAGGGAGGAGTATCACTTTCCAAAATCTCCAGCTTTGGACACAAGTCTTCTGAGGTGGATCAATAGAGTTGCCTTCGGGGCTAGGATAAGTTTTCTATATTGTCGTATTTTAGTTAATGTAGATTTTCATTGTTGTTATTTTCTTTGTCAAACTTGTTTTTTGGTTGGTTTCAGCTGGCAGACGAATGTAAAAAGAAATTTGCGCAGATTCTCCAAGAGGACTATCTTGTCTTTGAGACAGAAGGGTTTCACAACCCCGTGAAAGGCATTGGAGCATGGATTGAATTGTGGTGCATCATGTTGTGGGAGAAAGCGTTTTCTATCTATATGGGAAAAAAGATTGGATTCACAAAGACCGAAGAATTTATGACGCAACCCGAGTATGAGAGATCAATGAAGAGGGCATTGCTTTGCTTCTTTTGGAGAGAGCTTGTTGCCAGGTGAGCCATGCAATCCAAACAACTTTTGATTCGCTTGAATATGTGGATGGATTCCACTAATGACCAGTGCATCTTCACGGAGGCGCAATTGCAACGCTTCTCTTGTCACCACTTGGAGCAGTGCTCTTGGTATTTTAAGCTGAAGGATTCTGATCCTACCTCGGGCGAGGAGATGGAGCTACGGTCCCGCTGTAACTTCTTATCCATCTCAGATGGTGATGATGGCATGCTTCCTCCATTGATACCCTTGATGGTTGCGCAAGTGGACGTAGAATTGTCTCAGAAGTAGAGAGGTGGTTGCTACAAAGGTGGCAAAGGCGGCGGAAAAAAAAGCCCTCAGGGTGGACAATGAGACCGCCAAGATATTGAAGAAGGAAGTCAAGAAGAGGAACAAAGAGCTGGCAGCGTTGGTGTTGAGGGAGGGACCTGAGAAGCTCATTGCCCAGTTTGGGGTGGATCCATTGCTTGCTATTCTTACTGCGGTGGCACCGTTGCAAGGAATTTTTCCTCAGCCAATATTAGTGAGCCTTGAGCATTCATAATGAAGCCTTTGCAGACAATGTACACAATCCTAGTGTTTGAACATGTTGCTTTTTTGTGGGAATGTCGGTGATGTGTGAAAGTACCATCTCCATCATGCCTCTCTTTGACGATATCTCCAAAGATGTTGACTACCCCCCGTTTGGACCGAGTTGTGCGAGTTTGCGAAGGCGCATGCTGGCTCTAGGCTCCAAACCTTGCGATCTTGGTTTGGTGGACATGGTGATCATAGACGTGGTGGAGGGCTTGCCGGTCGGAGGAATTCATTGCGGCACTAGGGTGCCCACTTGGAACAAGCATCCAAGTCACCAAAACGAGAGAGGCAAGAAGGAATCCCCTTCCATTCACCGTTGATTTGAAATGGCTGGAAAGTTGCTTCGTGACGGAGTGCGGCTCATCGTGTTCTATTTGGACTCGAAGTTCATTTCCAATGAACTTCTTGGCTGAGCAAATTGGGCAGAGTTCGTCGAGGAGACAAAGTGGTTTGCCATTAATGGCTTGCTATTCCTGCGCGATGGGCAACTTGGGCACACTCACAAGTGCTTCATGGTGAAGTGTTTTGTGAGAAAGTCCGAGTCAGCGGCCCCTTTTTCTTTCTACAACAGGGTGGAGTTGATTCGCAAAGGAATTTAGTTGTCCTCGGATGGTCACTTGACCAATCTTATCACACAAGACATACTAACGATGAAAGAGACGACCACAGAGCCATGGCGGAGAGCGCGCAATAAGTTTACAAACCTCATGGAGGCTTTGATTGACCTTTGCACCGAGGATGATGACGTAGTTTTTGATTTGACAACATCTACTAGTAAGTATTCTTATTACCTCAAAATTGTATTATCCTTCTTCGTATCACAACTCTAGTACTAATTGCTTTGATTATCTTGTAAAGGGGCATCAATCAAGGCTTGCAAGGCTCTATAGCGCCACATCTTGGCATTGGAGTCTGACCCGGATTTGGTTGAGGTGGTCCTTCGACCCTTGATTCCGAGATCGGTGGAGGTGGAGTCAGCAATGGCACCAGAGGGTTCTCGTAAGCGCCCGTTGGAGGTCGATGACGATGAGCCAGAGGTGAAGATGGCTTGCAAGAGAACTTGTAAATAAGTTCTCCACTTCTTTGGTGAATTTTGCATCAGTGTGATTTACAGAGTTTGTAATTTTGTTTTTGACTTTAACTACACGATTGCTTTGGTTTTTTGTAGTTGGTCAAGGTCGTTGATGGCTTTACCATCAGCAACGCAAGCGGGGGTGTTGTCAAGGTTGTCAAAGTTGGTTGTCAGCCCGCCACGAATATATGATTTCACTCCTTAGGATGGTGGTGTTGTAGATGCGATGGCAGCACAATCATCCCCTCCAAGTGTTCCTCGGGCACCCGGTCATAGGTCCATCGCAAGGCACTTTGTAGACAATGAGGCTGATGGTAGTGGGTGAGACAGTAGTGCCTTTTGTTTGGACCAAGATGACTTTGTTGACTTTTCGGCGGAGGATTCGTAATTCCTCTATTTGGATTATTTTTTAAATTTGATATGGGGCCTACTTTTGTTTGATATCATCTTTGTAATTGTTGGAGTCTTTTTGTGCGTATGTGGATGTCCCATTTTATATTAATAAAAACACATGGAATGATTTAACACATTATTGAACAACTCTATTCCATTATTCAATCCATCCATAAATTGTAGTAATTCACCATGTCTTTTATAGTACGCTGTTCAATATGAACTTGTTTCCGTGCTTCGTACCATACGCGATTGTCGGTATCAAACTCTTTCTGCTAACGTATGTCAATATCTCAATTAAAGGTGGTTCCTACATTACGGGTATCACCTAGGTATTTTATGGATATCATCTAGGTATTGTAAGGGTATGGCCTTCCATTAATCTTTTTAATTTCCCAATTATTGGCAGAGTCTCCATTCTCAATGAAATAAATACAAATATGACTAATGAGTAGTTTAGACTTGTTTCATTACCCTAACCAAAATACCAAACTCATAAGTGCCCCTTTCATTTTGAAGAAAAATTATTGCTCTAAGACCGTCAACAATTTAGATTTCAAATTTCAATATGTCCAAATATTGTAGGGTTTTACATGATTTTTTTCATATATCAAGATAGAATTAATATAACCTACGGTTGTAGGCGTTGCTTTCAAATTTTGTAAAAAAATTGTCGAAAAAAAACAATAAAATTCAGTGCTCAGCGCTTACCGCTCACCGCTCATAAGATAGCATTCTTGTACTGTTTGAAGTCAAGAAAATGGTTCATTTTCTTCCGTGCGTAGAGTCGATCAGCAAACTTTGACTTCACTTGATATTAAATTTTTGCACTAAGGTATAGGCACCAGATTCCGATCACTTAAACCAGTTGGGGACTCAAATGACATTGTATGTCAAAAACATTCATGTAGAAAGATGCAAAATTAGGAATGAAACTCAACAAATATTGTTTTCAAATTTAAGGTTTAGAGTTTAGGGTTTAGGATTTTAGGGTTTGCAATTGATATAGAATTAAGAAGCCCAAAAACCACCGGAGCCCATAATCAAATTATAGAGTAGGTGAGATTTGGTGCCCTCCTTTGCCCAATGCCAATAAGTGAGAGTGAGTAAAAAGAGAAAAGACATGCCATGAATAATTGACTCATGGAGGTACCCAATGCCGATAATGACTGGAGTTTTCAAATTTTGAGTTATCAGTTTTGGGTCCTTTCATGCACCATTTCATGCATTTACCATTTTCATACCCCATTCCATGCAAACTCTACTGCTTGGAATTGGGTGGCCAATGAGAATTGGGTGCCTCTACCTTACACAAGTTCTAAATCTTTTACCATTATATTAAGTATGATGTTAGTTCCCTATTCAACAATTTTTAGAGGTAGAAAAGAGGTGTAGCATATTCAAAACAAGTGTGCAAGGAGTGGAGGTTCAAAAATTGTCAGTTCACAAATTATTTTTTTGAGAATTTAATATGTTTTAGAATGATAACATAAACGGTCAATAAGAAGGCTTACACCACGTATTGTTGTAGAAAAACAAAAAGTGAAAAATATGAATATCTCTAGGTTTTATGTAGAAAAGATGAAGTGTTTTTCCCCGCTTGCCGGAAATGTGTAAAAATATTTGCCTTGAGTTAAAATGTTTTTTTACAATGAAGACAAGAATTTTTTTGACATTTTCAAAGAAGGTAATATTCTCTACATGTATGGAAAATCTCAATGTCAATAGAGACTTCTAGCAAAATTTTGGAGCTGCCTTGAGTCCCCATTTCTAACTTTGAGTGGTACTAACCTTCAAACCATGAATCCAAAAATAATAATAAAAATATCTCCATGGAGCTCTTATCAGGAAAAATTTGGTATAAGAGTTCAAAAATAAAAAGATTTTTTTATGAGTTTTAGGAACCTGCCCAAAATTTATAAGTTACGCCTCACTTACACTTGGGCTCTTAGGGGTTAAAGTTATTGTATATTGGTAGTCAAAACTGTGGATTTTGGAGGGTGTACTACTTTAACCATCAATAGATTCTTGCAAGAATTTTTTTACTTTGAATTACAGTGGTTCACATGTGCACTAGGTTGATAGCTTTGCATTGACATATCATATGTGAAGAAAAGATTTATACACAATTATTGGTGATTTTTTTGCTTTTTTCTACTTGATTGTATGCAAAAATGTTCCAACCTTACACGAATCAAAACGGAAGTTTCGTATGTGAGGTGAGAGATCAACATTCACAAAACAATGAAGATTGTCTTAAAGACAAAGTTCAATCAAAATTTATGACCAAAATCAATGTGCATGTGTGTGAAATACAACATAGTATGTGGCATGGTATAGTATGTGGCATGGCATAGTATGTGGCATGGCAATATGCTAAATTTCTGAAATTTAGAGGGAGGAAGGGAGGATCTTTCCATTTTTAAGCAAGATTTGGTGCACTCCCTCCAATTTTAGAAAATGTGGTGTTTTCAAGGAGGGATTTCACTTAAATCAAATTTTTACAAAATTATTTTCTTGAGAAATATCTCACGTTTATTTAGATGCGCATTTAATGATGGTAATTTCAATTTCTAATTTTAGGTCAGTCAAAAGATAGGATTTGGTTTGGAGTGAGCTTTACCGTGTTGCATTGGGGATGCTCTTAGAAATCTTTGAGGTCATTCATGGTGGTTGATTATGATGAATTCTAATGAACTTTATAAGCATTCACAAATCATAGCATTGAATGGGATGTACCATGGGCTCATTCAGTTGAAATTAAACTTGTCTTTTGATGTTTATATGGAGTAGGTTTACCCTTAAAGGTCAGAGAAGTCACATTTGGGTTGGAACATGATGTTTTATGTGTATTTGACATATAAGGTGTAAGATTTGATGTATACCTTAGTTAAAGAAGTTTGTATATGTGTTGAGCCTGATTCAATGACACATGACAATTTTGATTTAGATCATTATTGCACCTACTTCATGCATGAGAAGTTGCAGAATGGTCATGTATTCTACATGCATGGTGTCGTATTTGAGCATGATAAGGTTGAGATATTGAAATGACCTCCATATGAAAGATGTTAGTTGAAGAATCTTGAATCCAAAGGTGTGAGTCTTGCTAAACTTGAATACATTTTTGTTTCTTGAGAGTAAAATATGTGACCATATATATGGTCCCTCACTAACCGTTAAGGATTGACCCTTTACCGCCTAGGAAGCCCAAAATGGGCCTCCAGAGCTGCTAAAACTCAATTTAGATGAAATCCATGAGGAATTAGGCTTTGAGATACGAGGTTCAGATTTGTGCACTCATTACATGAACACTCTCCAACAATCAAATCATGATTTGGAGTTATAATACCCATGGAAAAGCTGGGAATTCAACCAAAAATACTGCAAGTACACTAAAATACAGTGAATACACTGTCGCATACTATTTTGGATTTCACACACATGCACATTGATTTTGGTCTTAAATTTTGATTGAACTTTGTCTTCAAGACATTCTTCATTGTTTTGTGATTGTTGATCTCTCTCCTCACATACAAAACTTCCGTTTTGATCCGTATAAGGTTGGAACATTTTCATATACAATCAAGTAGAAAGAAGCAAAAAATCAGCAATAATTGTATATAAATATTTCTTCACATACAATACGTCAATGCAAAGCTATCAACCTAATGCACATGTGAATCGATTTTATTCAAAGTACAAAAATTCTTGCAAGAATCTATTGATGGTTAAAGTAGTACACCCTCCAAAATCCACAATTTTCACTACCAATATACAGTAACTTTAAACACTATAATCGATTCCATCAACCATTGGATGTTGTGCAAATTCTCCCCAAAGATCAAGTCATGGTTTGAGTTCAATTATGTAAGGTTAGATACTAAAATAAGGCATTATATGTCCATCAAATCTAGAATAAAGAAAAAATTCAGCAGAAATCTAGTTTTTTCCAGAAACATGGCTGGGCGGTGAAGGGTGAAGGGTGTCATTCATGTACCTCAGGCCCATGGTTACCCGTCCAAGTACATGTGAAGGGTTGCTAGTGCTAGAAAATGCTTGAGCAGGTGAAGGTGGATCACATGTCCTAATGAGCAACAAACAGTTTTACAACAGATCGTTGGACACATGTTGGTGTCATGTGCATCATTTTTGCAAACTTCTATGACATGAGGAATCATATGTCTGGGCATGGTGATGTTTAGACTCAACTTAATTGCATAAATTCGCAGTTATACGCCTAAGTTCGTGGACATATGTTATGGTCTTGTGGAGATGCAATTTAATGAAAGTGTGCAGGAGGATGAAGCTGAACAAATTAAAGGGAACTGATTCAATTGGTGGCATCAAGGTTATTGAGTACATATGCTTGGGGTACAGAATACATGTACTCCAATGTACTCTGTACCCAATACTAGTACATTTATACTTGGTGCATGTGGGTTAGTTTTCTATTTTTGCCGTGTCATCTTGCTTTTCCCATATCACTTACTCTTGCCCTGTCACCCTTTCAAACTAAGTCACCTTTTTATGGACTTCAATTCATGTCACTAGCAATTCAATTTTTCCACCAAATGTTTCAAGTGATGTTTTCCATAGAAGTAGAATGTCAAGAGATTTTTAACAAGCTAAAGTAAGTGGATAACCCTGGTGCTTAACGATCATATGTGGGTCGTTTTGGCACAAGAACCTTGTAGCAAGTGCTACAGGCCACCTTGAAGGAAAAACTTCACCATGACTTAGAGGTGGAGGAAGATGGGCATCTATTGAGACCATCGCTACAACAATAGGCGCAAGAAATCAGCAAGTTAGGATGATTTCCGTGAAGTGCAATTGTAGATTTTGTATTGCCCATTGCATAGAGGCCATTCTGTATGATCTGAAGCAACTGTAGATTTTCTTTGGACCGAATACCTCATTGGCCTTTACCCTTTGCTGCCTAGGGATGTTTATGGAAAAACCAAGATTTCCGATGATTTTTTTCTTTGAACCGGATTTGATGGAAATACAATGCCTGATATTAATATCTAACCTTACAAAATTGAACTTAACCCATGACCTCAACTTTGGGGAAATTTTGCACAACATCCAACGGTTGATGGAATAAATTATAGTGTTTAAAGTTACCGTATATTGGTAGTGAACACTGTGGATTTTGGAGGATGTACTACTTTAACCATCAATAGATTCTTGCAAAAAACAAATACTTTGAATTAGAGCGGTTCTCATGTGCACTAGGTTGATAGCTACGCATAGACATATCATATGTGAAGAAAATATTTATACACAATTATTGGTTTTTTTTTGCTTTTTTCTACTTGATTGTATACAAAAACGTTGCAACCTTATACGAATCAAAACAAAAGTTTTGTATGTGAAAAGAGAGATCAACAATCAGAAAACAATGAAGAATGTCTTAAAGACAAAGTTCAATCAAGAGTTAAGACCAAAATCAATGTGCATGTGTGTGAAATACAATATAGTATGTGGCATGGTATTCACTGTATTCACTGTATTTTAGTGTATTTGGTGTATTTGTGTTGTATTCCCAGCTTTTCCATGAGTATTATAACTCAAAATCATGATCTGATTGTTGGAGAGTGTTCATGTAATGTGTGCACAAATGTGAACGTCACATCTCAAAGCCTAATTCCTCATGGATTTCATGCAAATTGAGTTTTAGCACCTCCGGAGTCCCATTTCCGGCTTCCTTGGCGCTAAAGGGTTAAAGGGTTAATGTGGTCAATGTGGAGCAATTCATGCATCATGCAATCAGAAGGCATCAGGCCTGGGCAATGCTATGGGACAAGAAGAAGCATCCAGGCAGACAGATTCTAGTTTCCATTTCCTGACTATTACCAATAATGGGCATTTCTGGAGGTGGTGACTGCAGTGAGGGCATCTGATCATGGCGTGCACCTTCGTATTCCACAATCATACTCTACGGTCAATCGAGTCTGAATCGTCAACGCAAAACAAAGCCAGGCTCATGAAGGTAATCTGGAAAATGCTGTCATTGTGCAACAGAGTTATCATTGGAGCAGCCAGAGTCAAATTGGTGGCTCCTTTCACATGCCAATTGGGCTATCTCTCTTTCATCAATTTGAATTTTCATCCATCGCATGTGTGACAAATTTAACATACTTGATGCATCTACATAATAGAGCATGTTTAGAAATCAAAAATTTAATATCTACCTCAGTTGTATTCTGAGAGTTGTTGCTTCAATAATGAGTTGCTTCAATAATGAGTTGGATCGAAAGATGAAGTTTGTCTAGCTCCAAAGCTTGAACTCGTGGCTCATTATTTCATTTGTTAAATAGCATTATTGAACAACAAAGATTGGAGCTGGGTGCCAAGCTCACTGGATGCATGAAGAAGTGAGAGTTGACGCATGACAAAAAAATCCAAAAGAGTTTGTTTGTGTGAATATAATCTCTCAGGTCATTAACCGTTTGAGGACAAGTGACCATTTTTGGGTTGTTTCAGCACGATAATCTCGGTAGCGAATGCTACATGCCAACTCCATGGAAAGACTTAAACTATGATAAAGAGGTGGAGGAAGATGGACATCTATTGAGATCATAACCACAAAAATGGGTGCAAGCATTGGCGAGCTATAGTGATTTCCGTGAAATGGGATTGCAATGAAATGTGCCATGTGCATAGATGTTGTTATGCATGATCTAGAACACTTGTAGATTTTTGGACGCCGTGAACAACTTAGGCCTAAAAGGGCTACGCACTTTTTCATGGGTAAAGAATGAGGATGATGCACCCCAGGACAGTATACGTGTGCTCACCGATCACATTCAGTCAGGCGTGTAAGCTCCAGGAGGAATTTCATGAGCATGGGCATCACAAGAAATGCATAACATTCATTACTGTCAGAGATGATCTACTATGCAGAGGACGAGGTCACATTTTCATCTCGCACGTGAGTGTAGTTTGAAACCATGATTCACATATGTCTGCACATTCTCTGCATTCATTGAAAAGCGATTGATGTGCTACCTTCCTCATGAGAGCTGGTTCAAGGTTCCTGCAGACATCCTACCATCCATGTCCCACTGAAAACCAAGCATGTCGAGGGACATTACCATGTCCACCACTGCAATGCTGCCATCAAAAGCGCTCATTTGCAATGAGAGCATTACAACATAGCACGCCATACAATGCAACTAGAGACGAAAAAAAACAGCATATGGAATTATTCACAACAAATGCGACCTTGTCCACTTGGAGACACGGTCGCTTCATATTGCACCAGTAAAGGCAAGCCACACTGCCTCACATATCATACTGGCACCGGCAGGCCAGGCAGCACACCACTCTTGGGCCGACTCTTGCTGCCCAGTCCTGCCCAGACGCCCGGAGAAGTTGCGCGCGCTCATCCCAGGCCCATCCTCGGCCATGGTAACCATGGCATGCATGGACCTGTTCCCATGCTGGTCCACCTTGGCATACAAGACGCGCTTCATGTGGCCGGGGTCTTGAATGTGCCTGGGCGGGTGCGCGGCTGGCTGGAGGAGCACGCCTTGTTCTTGACACTCTGCCTGGCCTGCAAGTGGCCCCCCACCACGGGCGGGCTCTTCCCTTCCATGTCCATGATCACGCTGTTGCGAACCGGCCCCGGGTTGCTGTACCCGGTCCCAAACTGCGGGTCTGTGAGGATGCTCGCCATCGACCTCGCCGTCCCGGATGCTGTCGCTGACCTGGCCACGCTGCCCAACTCCTCTGCATCACGGCTCTGTGGACTTGCAGCCCGTGACTGCCTGTTCCAAGGCCCGCTGCCGTCATGGGTGCGCGGACATTGAGCCCGCTGCCAGCGCGCGCCTGCGGCAAGGCATCACGGCCTGGAGGCTTGCACGACGGCCATTCGTGTCCTTGGCATTCCTCGTCGCTCTCACGTCCACACTCTTGCTCGCGTGAGTACTGTCGGCTACAGCATCCTTCGAGGCCGACGGGCTGTCTAAGATGCGGGCCGCGCAGACGACCAGCGCTCCATGTAGCTCCAGCCCCGCTGCGCCTTCTCCACCTCGCAATCGATGAACAGCGGCATCACCGACATGGGCGACGCCCTCCTCATCTGCTGCAGAACACAAGTTACCGGCCCGTTCAAGGTAACTAACCATCATTGCTACATGCTGCCATGTCAATTATGCGTATGAAAAGGAAGCACCAGCCCCCTTAGAGTGCGCAACGACTTCCTCGCCTGCAAAGCCCCGTCAACCTATCTCAGTAACCATCCACAACGCAATCACAAAGCCATTCCAAACTTGCCCAAAAGATGCAAGAGAAGTGGACTGCAAACCATGAGTTGACATGCACCTTCACACCATACGCAGCTGTCACACAGCACATCACCGCTATGTGAACGTGAAAACACTCATTCTCGCCTCATACGCCCTTACCAGACAGCCTCGGAATGCGGTTTGGATGACCACGGCCGCCCACTCCTCCTGAGACGGATACACGTACATAGCGAACTTGCTGTTGGACACCACCCCCTCCGTAAAGCATCAGCACACAACAGCCAAATCACATGTTGACAATCAATCCAACGAAATCACTAACGCCGTCACTCCAACGCGTTCGTGACGAGGACGAACGTCACCGAAGAGATCCAGATCCTTCACCTCGGGCTCTGCTGCATCGCCTCCTTCCTTGATTGGAGAAGGAGTGCACTCTTGACGGATGTCAGCCACTTCCCCTTCTTCCCCATATTCCTGCTTCAAACACCAAGCCACGCCATGCAGCGTCTCTCATCAGCTCACAACAGGAACAGGAGCAATAAAAAACACACACAACACTCAAGGACGTCATGAGGACTGCAAATCAATCCGCACAAATGAGGTGAAACGAACGGTAGGTAATTGATCGATTGCTACTCACCACAGTAATGTGCAACTCAATTGGAAAAAGCTTGCGCTTGAGCAGCTTGTGGACCTTACGGCTGGACTGCTGCTCATGAACACAATGTAACAAGACCACGTAGCAGAAAATGATCATCATCTTGCCGAACAAGACTAGAGATTAGGAAGAGCACAGGAAAAAGCGAAGTCGCAAACAATGATCCGGGTGTCGCAAATAATGTTACCAGTCTGATAGGGAGGTAAAATGTCACTAGGACCCCGGGATACGAATCCTTTCCGAACCTATGCATTATGAAAGCCGTCCCTTTCACATCAATTATCGACCCAGTGAATATCTGCAAGCTGAGAGAAATGCAAACCTAAAACTAAAACTCAGCATCTCACTGGAAAGGTTCAGAGGCTCTAAGGCCTGAAAAGGTAATCAAACAATCACCAGAAATCAACCGCAATACACAACGGCGAACAATGCCAACAACCACATTGCCATCTCCAATCCAAACCCACACCAACCTCTGCCCAGTGCACCATTCGCATTGCGGACATAGATTGTGTATCCACTGGCTGCGTTCTCACGTACTCCATCATAAAACATGCCTTCCGGATCGGACACCGCCAACATCACGACACACACTTCGCTACCACAAACGCACCTGCTCCAAAACCTTCAGCTGAAACGCGATCGTCGACGCTAATACAAAACTAGGGAAAAACACCGCCGCTGGTTCGATTTCAGCTCCGGTTCTTTCTCCCAAACGTGAATTAAACCGGCATCCCCTCGCAAAATCCTGAATGATCCTCTCAGCGAGGTCAGATTCGCCGAGGCGAAAGCAGAGGGCAGCATTGCGACGACAAGTTGGAATCCACCACAGGCTCCCATCGCTTTTCCGGAAGCGCGAGACTGTTGCGACAGGAAGATGAGACGGGCCAGGAAGGTGGAGCGACCCTAAAACCCTAAACCCTAAACCCCTTAACCAAATCTGTGAAGAAGTGAGTATGGTAGAGGCACCTAATTCCGATCAGTAGAGTATGCATGGCATGGTGCATGAAAATGGTAAATGCATGAAATGGTGCATGAAAATGGTAAATGCATGAAATGGTGCATGAAGCAACCCAAAACTAATAACTCAAAATCTGAAAACCCCAGTCTTTATTGGCATTGGGTCATGAAGTGTGCAATTTTGGGTTGCTCCACCTCAATTGAGCTCTTATTGGTGGCATTGCCTCGAAAGTTGAACAAGGCCGATCTGCATTGGGTACCCTCCATGAGTTGGTTATCCATGGCATGTCTTCTCTCTTTTACTCACTCTCACTTGTTGGTATTGGGTGAAGGATCTCACGTACTCTAGAGTTTGATTATGGGCTCCGGTGGTTTTTGGGCTTTTAAATTCTATATCAATTGCAAACCTTTGAGATTAAATTTGAAAAAATATTTGTTGAGTTTCATTCCTAATTCCGCATCTTTCTACACAAATGTTTTTGACATGTCATTTGAGTTTCCAACTGGCTTAAGTGATGGGAATTTGGTGCGTCTACCTTATTGGCACGTAGTTTTGTGGTTTTGGATCATGGAAGGCCTGTCATGGCATTGGGTTGAGGACAAGTAAGGTAGAGCGGACCACACCTGTTTTTTTAACCCTTAGTCCTTTAAGGCCAAGTGACCCGATTCTAGACGTCTCCGGAATTTCCGGGATGTAGCAAGTGGAAAGGTTATGGGGTTAGAAAGGTGCCACTAGTGGCCATAGTATTCTACATATATGGTGTTGTATTTGAACATGATAAGGAACACATATTGAAATGATCTCAAATTGAAAGATGTTAGTTGACAATCTTCCATCCAAAGGTGTAAGTCTTGCTAAACTTTCATACATTTTTTGTATAGATTAAAATACTTGCACGTATATAAGGTTCCTGGCTGATGTTTAACGATTAATCCAAATGGGATGTAAAATCACATTGTATGTTAAACGAAACTATGTATAGAGATGTAGAAATAGGAATCAGCAATTTTTCAAATTGAATCCTTTAAGGAAAACAAGCTATAGGTGGTCACTATTTAAGTAATTTGTGAATAGTTTTACCGATAATTCATTGGTGCCTAATCCGCAATTACTAGAAACTTGTGTGGATTTTGTGCACTTTCAATGAATGCACTGAAACATTGAGTTGCAGTCTCACGGATTCGCTAGAAAAGAGATTCAGTGCGGATCGAGCAATATATCCACTATATTTCCACGTAGAAAGTGTACTTTAAATTTGTGGTTGTTGACTATTGTAGCTAAGCCATCTGCATGCGGTATGTGTTAACGAGTTTTCATGACCCATCAAAGGTATCCGTCATTGGACCATTGATAGTTTCAAAGAAAGGTGCATATGTCCCGTACAAATACATCGTTGTCCTTAGAGGGAAGTTTGTCATTTTGTTTCAAGTTTTATCATTTTTCTCTAATCTTTTCTTTCCCATTTCATAAAGAAGCTTGTCTCTCCTCTTTGTAGATGGAGAATCATTTGCCAAATCGACTTTTGATTCTTTAAGCCAATTGTAGAAATCTCCCGTCTATTTAATGTTATGAAAATCTTCACCAAATTTAAAACCTAAATTCACCATTTATTTTCACTATCACATGTAAGTTGCAAAGTTGTCATTCATTAAATACACACATATATCTATTTTGAAAAAAACTAATTCGTCAAAACCTAGAATAAGAATGTTAATTGAAAAAACCACTAACAAAGCCTTCAAACTAACATAATATAAGATAATACTACAAAAATATTAAATATATTTTTCAGATTTTTCTCGTCAATTTTTTTTACACTCATCTTTTGGTGCAAAACTACCCTACGCATTGGTCGGGTTTATACATAATTAATTCAAAATGGAGGGTGTCCAATTTTTTTGGAAAATGTAAAATATTTGTCTAAGGTGATATCCATGTAATGCCAAGGTCATAATCTAGTAATATCTAGGCAATACTCATGTAATACCTAGATGATACCCATTATGTCCAAACCAGACCGATGCGTACGGTATAAGCATTTCTTGCTTCTCGCTATCCTTCCCGATTCTCGTCGTCTTTCCAAAACGTCTCGTCGCCTTTCTGAAACTTCTCATCGCCTTTCCCATACTTCTCGTCATCTTTCCGAAATGTCTCGTCGTCTTTCCAACATTAGCGTTGTCTTACCAACACTTCTCGTCGTCGTTCCAACGCTTTTCGTCACTCGTCGTCGTCACTGTCGTCATCGTCATCGTCATCGTCGCCATAGCCGCGAGCTCGAGGTCTGTGGCAATGCAGCAGAGGATTCCTAGAGAGCTTGGTTGCGAGAGGGAAGAGATTCTCGAGAGTGCGAAGGAAGGGGTGGCCAGGACAAGAACAACACGGTAGGAGTTGTCTGAGAAAGCTTCAAGGGTGGAGATCACACGGCAAAACCCCAGAAGTTGATGGGTGCCGAGTAGAGTAGAGGCGCGGGGCTCTCGCAAGAGGTGGAGGCGCGTGCAATGGCGGAGATCGCCAAGGAGGTGGGCACCATCGGCGGCATCGCCACCGTGTCCGTGCTGCATTCCTTCATCCCCACACACTGGCTCCCGTTCTCCATCGTGGGGCGCGCGCAGAACTGGAGCATCTCCCGCATTCTCCTCGTCAGTAAGTTCCCTCTGCTTAACCCTTGTCGATCTGTTTCCTCTGCAATCACCATGACTTAGGGTATAGACCTATTAAACCCCACGGTATTCAATCTTAATCTTCTTTTCAATCTTCTCTTAGCTTTGTACCCAATTTGTCGATCTTGTTTCCATTGCTCTTCTCCGTCACCATCGTCATGTGTAGGGTATGGCTCGGTGAAGCTGTGTATGCTTGGAGTCCATGTCAAATTTTTCATTGGTTGCCGGGGTTCATTCCAGTGAGGATGATGCATTGTAAAGAATGGATGTGTACTCTGTTGAACATGTGATTTTTGACATGAATTGGTCGGAGATTATGTGTGATATGTTTAAATATCAGCGGTTTAGGGTTTAGAATCCAATATCTTACTCTTGGTTTCGAAGGAATCTTGAATATCAAGTAGTTGTGGTAGTCAAGGTACGGTCTATCAATGCAGCTTGATGAAGGTCATCACATATTTTCATTTCCTTGCTCCGTTTGGAAGATCATTTAAATTCTGCCCAAGTTCTTCATGTGCTTGTTTCTGTCTTCTGATTAGTCAGCTAAATAAAATCAGTACAATCCCTATTCCTTTGAAGTCCATATATTCTTTTTTCCTGAAATGTACTTTGAAGGGTCAATGATTGAGATTCATGTCAGGGATTGTTGGCAGAGTGTTTTGTAAAGCTGAGCTTGTTAGCATGATCGTTCTTACCTGTGCACTTTGCTGGCTGTAAGCAGGGGCATCTTGACGTTGGTTAGGGTGTTGTTTGGCTCCCACTGGTATATTTGATCGGAGATTGAGTGAGATGATATAATATGGGCAATGGGAGGAACATGGAATCATCATCCAATTATTCATGATGTTTGCTCTGATGCGCTTGTGGGATGTGGTTTGCAGCTGTTTTTGGCGCTATATGCCATGTACTTGAAGGGTCAATGGTTGAGATTCATGTCAGGGATTGTTGGCAGAGTGTTTTGATGCTGAGCTTGTAATCATGATTGTTCTTACCTGTGCACTTCGCTAACTGTAAGCAGGGGCATCTTGACGTGTTGTTCGGCTCCCACTGAGATTGATTGTTTAGAGATTGAGTGGGAGGAGCATCCAATTATTCACGATGTTTGCTCTGATGCCCTTCGTGGGATGTGGTGTTGCAGCTGCGTTTGGCGCTATATGCCATGTCCTCTCGACGTCGTTGCTGGGGATAGGCGCCATCTACATGGCAAACACCATAGCCGGAGAGGAGACGGTCCACCTGATCGCCTCGGTGATTCTAATAGCACTGGGAGCGACCTACATGCTGATGCACTTCTCCGGGAAGGGCGGCCACGGAGCGCACAACCACTCCATGGAGAAGATGGCAGTGGCGGGGCTCATTCTCCTCCCCGCGCTCTCCCCCTGCGCCACCACCTTGCCCGTGTTCCTGGCAGTCGCCAACGGATCGAACGCAACCCTGGCTCTGGCAATCGGAGTCCTCCTCGTCAGCACCTTGACCGTCATGCTCACGCTCGTCACGCTCTCCTACTACGGCGCCGCCCAGCTCAAGTTCCGCTGGATCGAACGCAACGACAAGCTCCTCGTCGGCACCGTGTTGTGTGCAGTCGGCATCCTCACCTACTTCTTCCACGACCACGACCACGAACCTCACGGCCTCGTCGAGGATTTACACGCACACCACCACCACTAGTCCCCCAGATCCGGTAGAAAACAACCTAGTCTCTCTCTCTCTGTCTTAGCATAAACTCACTCTTCTCCGTCCTGTGAGCGGTGTGATAGTGTCCTCCTAGTTGGGAGACTTGTACTCACAACGTTGATATTGATTTTCCCCTTACTCTCTCGCTCTTATCCCCTCGCAAAACGACACAATACTTCACAAGCTCGGCGCTGCAGCATTAATAACAGGAATGATGTTAGCATGTCATGAAGCGGATTTTGCTATTGTTTTCCCGCGGCTCACCCTCCTTCTAGCCTACCCGGAAAGAGGGGCTGCCCCATACCCGGGAAAATTGCTTGTAGAAAACAACAAATGAAGTCTGTCAGTCGCCCACCAGTGGGTCCGCCATGATGCCGCCAATTTTCTCCTGGGTTCATCATTCCTCGGGTATCTCCAGCGCGTACAGTACACAAGATCAGGGCCTTGGCACTCATCGTCTTTTCGAGTAGGTAGTGGTCGCTCTGTGAGAGAGGAGAGCCGGCCTCACACCCACTGCGCTTGCGGAAATCTGGACTCACTCACGCTCCCCCAAGGCACGACGACACCTCTGATGGGTCATGACAATGTGGGTCTGATCTGAGGAGACGCCTGCTTTGCGGATTCGGGTTTTGTGGAGGCTTGGCGGGGCGATTCGGAGGCGGTTGCCGGCCGGGAGGGTTTTCGGGATGTGGTGAGGGGATGCGCGATCGCGGTTGAGCTGCGAGACGGATGCTGCAAGTCTAGGGCGAGCGTCGAGCGAGCGTTGGAGCCAGGTACGGGGTTTTTCTATGTCGGTGCTTGTAGCCCTTTGGAGCATGCGGTGAGTTATCAGGCACGCCGAGACGTGTGGTTGCGACGGAGTGGGAATGCCGATTATCAACAGTGTCGGTGTGCCTTCACACAAGGAGTGGCTCATGAAGGTTTGAGACGGTGATGGCATTGTTTGTTGTTCTTTTCGTGATGGAGGTTGTTGGTGACGGTGGGCAATTTACAGTGAGGGTGATGATAGATATTCTCCGCTTTGAGGACATCTCTCGCTTCCTACTCTCTGTTGCTTGCTTTTTTAGGTTTACACTGTCGACAGTAGAAGGACGTGCTTGTGCAGGTTTGCTTATCTCATTTTTACTACTTTCTTTCTTCGGAGTCGGTGACTTTTTCCACGTACCTGTACCATGAAGTAGCTCTTCACCTACCGGGTTACGGTTTTGCACTTGTAGAGTGGCTCTAGAGTCATTCTAATCTCTCTTTGCCTCTAGACCGAGGCTGTCAGGTGAGCTTGATTTCAAGTAGGATATTTTGGTATGGCCTTGCCATCGGATCCGTTGCAGTTTGTAGTGTCTATGACCAGCTTCACTACTGTTAGGTCTTGGACGGTTCCCCTACGAGCTACTACCATGAGGACCATGACAGTGGCAGTTACCGTCGCTGGACTTTTCCTTTCTAGAAATTACGTGTATGTTCTTTCTTGTGAGGTTTATTGCAGTCTGATGTGAATTGCTTGGACTTGGTGCAGCAGGGAAGATGGGGAAGAAGGGGAAGTGGCTCACATCCGTGAAGAAAGCTTTCCGGTCACCAATCAAGGAAGGAGACGATGAAGAGGCCGAGGTGAAGGATCTGGATCTCTTCGGCGATACTCGTCCGCTGGCGGTGGTAAAGCTCTCGTCACCTTTTGAAGTATTAGACGGTGTTGCATTATGTTTGAAGAGATTCGTCCTCATGATTGGATAAAGAGGTTCCTCCACTGAGGCTAGAGTTTCATTAGTCAGGGAATGGATGGAAGGCAGGGAGGTTCGTTCGTGTCAGGCAGCCGAATTTATTCTTCAATTGTGCGGAGTTGTCACTGTGAAGGTCGACTTGTGATTTCACTACGGTAGTTCTAGTTGGCTCTGATGCACGGTTGCGTGCAGCAGCTGGAGAAGCAGGAGAAGCCGAAGCAGAAGGCACGGAGATGGAGCTTCGGCAAGCCAACCCCGCCGGACGAGAAAGAGCCGGAGAAGAGGAGGGACGAAAGCCACCACAGAGACCCAGCGGTAATGTCCAACAGCAAGTTCACTATGTACATGTATCCGTCTCAGGAGGAGTGGGCGGCCGTGGTCATCCAAACCGCATTCCGAGGCTATCTGGTAAGGGCCCCAGACGAGAATGAGTGTTTTCATGTCCACAGTGATCATGTGAAGGTGCATTGGTTGCATGCACTGAGTACATGTCGACTCATGGTTTGCAGTCTTTTGGGCAAGTTTGGAATGCATAGTTTGGGATGGATAGCTGATGAGGTAGGTGGCGTGGGACTGTGCAGGCGAGGAAGTCGTTGCGCGCTCTGAGGGGGCTGGTGCGGCTGCAGTCATTCGTTCGAGGGCACAGAGTGACGCGGCAGGCGAGCGCGACGATGAAGAGCATGCAGGCGCTGGCCCACGTGCAGGGCAGGATCCGGGCGCATCGAGTACGGATGTCGGAGGAAGGTCTGGCCGTACAGCACCAGATGTGGCAGCGGGGCCTGCCGACGTCCAGGAAAGCATCGGTGAGACAGACAGAGCATTGGTGTCGTCGACCTTGTAGCCTGACGGTGTACGTTTGAGGGAATTAGTATGCCTTTGTGTGCAGAGGAGTAATGAGATGATGGCATGGACAGAGATCACATAATCTGTTGTTTGCATTTCAGAGCCATGGTTGTTAGCTACAGTCCGGGGAAGAAGCGTGAACTGAGTGCGTTGTTTGAACCGGAGAATGGTATGAACGAGTTGACGGATGGAACATTTGTTGCATGAATTGTCAGGATGGGTTGACCGAAGCGGGATGGAATGACAGCACCGCGAGCGCGCAACAGATCGAGGCGAAAGTGCAGGAGAGGCAAGTGGCGGCGCTGAAGCGGGAACGGGCATTGGCTTACGCCAGGACTCAGCAGGTAGACCCGTGATTCCTTCTCGATGTGCAGGAGCATTAGCAATGCACGGTCCATAAGATGCTGGAGAGTGGGACATGCTTCATCTAGATAGGTGCTTTGATTGACATGGCAGTGGGGTATTTGGGGAGTGACAACTATGGGGGTGACTTGGTGATCCAACAGGGGTGACACAGTGGTGGTTGTTTTTGCAGCAGCTGAGGCGGGCTGCGCCGAAGCCGGCGATGCCGCTGTTCATCGAGTGCGAGGTGGAGAAGGCGCACTGGGGCTGGAGCTACATGGAGCGCTGGTCATCTGTGCGGCCATGGGAGAGCCGCATCTTTGACAGCCAGACGGTGTCGAAAGATGCTGCAGCCGATGTGAGCAAGAGCGTGGACGTGGGCGCGATGAGAAATCCCAAGGACAGTGCGAACGGTCGTCGCGCAAGCCTGGCCATGACGCCCCCGCCGCAAGCGCGTGCTAGCAGTGAGTTCAACGCACACATGAAGGCGCAGAGCGTGCCTCGTAACATCAGGCAGTCGCGTGCGGCAAGCCCACGGAGCCGGTGCGGCAGCGACGACGCAGAGGAGTCGGGCAGCGTGGCCGGGTCGGCGACGGCATCCGGGACGGCGAGGTCCACATCAAGTATCCTCACGGACCCGCAGTTCGGGACCCGGTACAGCAACTCAGGGCCCGTGCGCAACGGCGTGATCGTGGACACGGAGGTGAAGAGCCCGCCCATGGTAGCGGGCCACTTGCAGGCCACCCAGAGCGTCAAGAACAAGGCCCGATCCTCCAGCCAGCCGCGCATCCGCTCGGGTGGCGCCCCGCCGGGCGCGTTCAAGACCCCAGCCACCATGAAGCGCCTCTCGTATGCCAAGGCGGACCAGCATGGCAACGGGTCCGTGCACGCCATGGTCACCACGGCCTCGGTAGCCAGGCCTGCCGCTGAGGACGCGCCCGGGATGAGCACGCGCAACTTCTCCGGACATCTGGGCAGGACCGGGCAGCGGCCCATGGTGAGCCGGCCCAAGAGCGGCGTGCTGCCCGGCCCGCGCCAGTATGATATGTGAGTGTGCCTTGAGCTTGCTGATCCAATTTGAAGCTTCATGTAGAGATAGGGTGGAATCTGAGCAGGTGCCCAAGAGTTTGGTGGATTCCAGTAGGGGTTATGTCATGTATCTTTGGGTACACTTATTTACTTGTAGTGGCTCCAGGTTGTATTAGTACTACCTCTGGGCTAGTAAACGTGTATTGTATGGTTTTTAGCAACGTCGTCAACAGGAATATAGCGCTTGTTTCTTTCCCTGAGCTGCACCGTTTTTCTCATTTAGAGGCTCCATGTTCACCATGGCATCTCCATGTTCACCTGTGATCTCATCTCCATGTTCACCTCATTTGGGTCCATCATTGCAGCACATACTTCAATGTGAGAATACTTTGTGCTCGGTCAGTGCACATACTTCAATGCAAGTAAGGTAGGACAACCCAGACCTGACCAGCGACCCAATACCACTCCTTTCTATACCCTTCCTAGATTTCAGGGAGGAAATGTAGCCGGCCATCACCACTAATAGGCTAATTTGAGGCTTGTAGCTTGTCCAAAGTTTACTTGTTCTCAACCCTTAATTGTTAGAAGGTGCCATTTGGTGGTCAAAGTGTTCTATATGTATGGTGTTGTATTTGAATATGATAAGGTTCAGATATTGAAATGACCTCCAAATGAAAGATGTTGGTTGAAAAATCTTCAACCCAAAGTTGTAAGGCTTGCTAAACTTGAATACATTTTTTGTATTCTGTAGAGTAAAATATGTGTCTGCATATTTAGTTCCCGACTCACGTTTAAGAGTTAATCGCTGAAGGACCAAAGTTTTTAGAGGAATCTCTACTCTGTTGATTATAATTTGTCAATATGAACTTTTTGAGAACGTAACCATAGGATTTTCTTCTAAGCTTATATGAGATGATGCGATAATTTTTTTGTGAATTTTGACTGTAGGGATTGAAAGATAATTGCAGTCAAAGTGAGAAGTTTTGTACCTCACATGTACACTTGGTCGTTTGGGGTTAAGAGGTTTGGAGACAAGTAGTGAGAATTGAGAGGGTTTTTAATTATTGAATTGTATCGCATGGGGACCACCAAGCATCATCAATGAAACTAAAAAACATCTTGAGGCCATATCTAATAACTCTAATAAAATCCCAAGATACACTCATCCCACCCATAAGTTATACTTCTCATGAGTAAAAATGTCGTTGATTTATAACTTAAACTAACTATAACCATAGCTAACTTATAACCACTACTCACAACATCACGAGTGCTCTGACTTCCATGTCAACCTCACTACATCTCTAAAGTGGGATAACACTTGTACCTCTGAACAATGCAGGTGGATGGAGGTGCAATGAGGCTGAAGTTACCAAGCCCTCTAATAAACCCACTAGTAACTTCTAACCTCTACTAAGTTTTTACCACCTCCATCCACCGTCGCCATAGTTGGCTATAGCTTATGGGAGGGATGAGTGTAGACTAATTTCAAAGGCCTTCAACATTCAATTAAGCAAATATGCACTTGTCGTAGTCCAGTAGTTCGTATTTCTTAAAATTAACCAAAATTAACCTTAAGAAAGCCCCACCTAACCGGATTAGTTCCAGGGATTTCTATCGTGCGTTAAACAATTTACTTCTAAACACAAAGCCATTTCAAAATACCTTAGCACATCCTGGAGAATGGCTTCCCGGGCATTTTCATGACCAACAAATAGCAACCGACTTGTTTAGTTTAAACTCCGTTGAGCGTCGGAGTAGATTTCCGGTGAGTTTTTATAGTGCCCGGAAAATCACTACCCTCCGTTCTCGCAGTCCAGAGGCCATCAAAAATCCACAAGCTAAACTATCCTTAGATTTAGACAAAAGGTTATAGTTAGTTTCCCCGGGTTTCACAATCTCCCGGAAGGCTACCCCGGGGAGGTTTTCCCGGAAAAGCCTTCCCGGTGAATAGGTCACGCAAACCCGGGTTTCCCACCACAACCACACCTAATGAATCAAAGCAAAAATAATGTAAGAATCATAACAAGCTAGTGTCATACAAACAAAATGAGCAAGACTTCCTTCTACGGGGATTATGGAGCCTCATCCGCCGCAAGGGTAGAAACCTTAGAATACTCTAAGATAAGGCTTAACCGGCACCTCTACCGGCGTACCAAGAGTGGGGATATCACCCCTCCTCTCCTACCAATCCAAGCACTTCCCACTTAAGGAACGCTATCATTAATAGCGGTGGGTTTTCCCGGATCCCGGATCCGGTGAAAACAACCCTTCCCGGTCCCGGACCGGTCTCTAGGGTTTGAAGTAGGTCCCGGACCTCCCTTCACCTATTCTAACTTGGATGCCCTACACCCTCCAAAAGCCTCGGGCTCACAACACACACTAGCAAGTCACAACTTCACATCACCTAGGCAAAGACACACTAGGAGGACTCACCTCTTTCTATCTTCACTTGCAACAAACTCTACAAAAGTCAAGACAACATATCAATGAAGACACAAAGAAAAGAAAGAAGACACAAGGATACATATAAGGACACCAAAGACATGAGCAAAGACATAAACATAAGCAAAGACACAAAGAGGGAGAGTGAAGATACAAAGGAGTGTAAAGACACAAAAACACAAGCAAAGATACAAAGAGGGAATGAAGATACAAAGAAGGAGTGTAAAGACACAAAAACACAAGCAAAGACACAAAGAGGGAATGAAGATACAAAGAAGGAGTGTAAAGACACAAAAAACACAAGCAGAGACACAAAGAGGGAATGAATTAAAAGGAGCACCAAGCCCCCCTTAAGTACACCAAGGCCACTCACTAAACTACGAAAACCTAGATCCACAAATCATGGAAAAAAGAATCTAGATCCTATAATCTAGGGTGGCCTAGTCACCGGGACACCGGGAAATCCCGGTTTCCCTTCCCGGTAACCATATCCTCAACAATAAGAGGAAAATGGAAGAATTCACTTAAGTGGCAATGACCGGGTGCACAATAGGGCCCCATCGACATCATTACTCTCACTTAGTTCAATCAACCACCTTCCAAAATCTTCCCACCAATGGTAGGAAAATTACATAACAAAACATAACATTTAACAAAAAAAACATAACGAAACATAACATGACATAACCAGTAGCACTGAAACATAGACTTCCGGTAAGTCTAGGCGGAGAAATAATAAACATCCTCCTCTTCCTCCTCTAAGCATTCAAAATGCTCGTAAAGGTGAAATAGGTATGGCGTGAGGAAAACTTTCGTATTCTCACCTTCTTGAATGGCACGAATTTGAGGTGTTAGCACTTCTTGAAGAAGAAGTGCCCAATCCGGAGAGGAGACGTCGAAATAAGCTTGCACATAAGCCGTTGCCAACCTCACCGGGATTCGCTCCTTCCGGTTGGGATGGAAAATCGAGTTTAAAAACTCAATCACCCTTCTCAACCTTAAATCGATGAAGCATGAGCTATGATATCCCTCGGAGGAATCATAGCTCCGAGAAGTGTGAGAATCTAGCAATACCTTGTTATTTCTCGGCTTCCAACCCTCCCGGTTTTCGAATGAGTAGACCTTCCTCCATTTCCTTCGAGTCCATACCCGAGGCTTGGCCCGGTAAGCTCCCCGGGAAGTCCCGGGTGATGCCAATTCTTCCACTACTCCACCTCCCGCCAACTTCCAAGGCTTCTCGTATAATCCTCCACACCCCATCCGAATGAGATCCTCTTCAAGTTGCCTTCCTTCTTCCGTCCCTTCCCGCTTGTTGGGATCCACTTTCAACAACTTGAAAGTAGCCGGTAGAGCCATGTTGTCCCGGGAAATTCACCGGGACACCTATGTCTCAAAAATGCTACTTGACTTACACAAAAACAACACTTAAGTACAACACCCCTTTTGAAGTAAAGAGGTTTCTCAAGGGTTTACCGGTGACCACCGGGAGACCGGGACGAACTTAGAATTTGTGCAAGACAAAGTTATGCAAAATTTGCATAACTCTTCTCACAAATCCAAACAATCACAAGCCTTCTTACAAAAGAAGAGAAACAACAATAGAAGTGAGAGTAGGAGTTTTTATGACAAACAAGGAGATTTTACAAACAAGCAATTGTACAACTAGAAGTTGCACATACACAAAAGATGAAATTTACAAGGTGGAGGCACTTTGCTTACAAAGATTCAAGTGCCTTGGAGTTGCTTCCGCCACTCCTAGTCTCTTTGCGCTTCTCGCACTCTTACAACCTTCAAACCCCAAAAACCCTAATCTAAAATAGATTTAGGTTTTTGGGTTTTCTTCCGTCTTCTTCTTCCTTCAAGCTCCAAGCTCCACCAAGGTTTTTAAGATTCAAACCCTAACTCTAAATCTCTCAAAACTTAGTTTCCTCACTTCTAAAATTTAAAGACACAAAAGAGGAAATCCTTCCTCTTGTAATTGTGCAAGCCTCTTTACTCACAAACCCACCAATTGTATCTACCCTAGACACTCCTCGGTCTCTTACTTCCTTGCATCAAAGAGGACAAGAAAAAGGAGAGACAACCCAAGAAGAACAACAAAAAAAAAAAAAACAAACAACCTCTCCTCCCCTTGGTGTCTTCGCGGCCCTCCTCTTCTTCCTCCTTTATTAAAATAAAAGCTACTGTCCGGGCCGGGGGATAGGGTCCCGGTCCCGGCTCCTTTTTTTTTTTTTTTTTTTTTTTTTTTGACACAAAGTCCTGTCCGGGCCGGGGGATCGGGTCCCGGTCCCGGCTGGTGGTCGGGCCGGGGGTTGTGACCCGGTCCCGGCCACCACAGGGTTGGGGTTGGGATCCCGGCCCTGGGCCATTTATTTATTTATATATTTTTTTATTTTTTTATTTTTTATTTTTTTAATTAATTTTTTTTTTTAATATTTAAAAAAGATCTAATTTATTTTATTCTTTTCTAATTAAATAAAAATCTAATTCATTTACAAAACAAAACATAAAGACTAACTAACTGACTAAAAGAATTTGAAAAAAAACTACAATTACTAATATAACTAATCTAGTTAAATAAGGTATTAACTAATATGTGAAAACCTTAACTATAAAAATTTGATTAGAATGGTGGTTCCACATAAAGAAGTACCGGGAAGGTTTTCGGACTATCCCGGGAAAGGTTTTCCCAGCCTCCCGGGCATCTTTCATAGTGTTTCCGGGTATAGGAATTTACTAGTTTAAGACCCGGTATTATTACCATTCTAAAACTAATTAAGAAGTTAAGCATTTTCCTATTTTACCTAATTCTTATACTAACTAATTATATGTACAATTAACTACTTTCTAACAACAATTAATCAAAACAAATACTTTTAACTCATTTTTTTAGTGGGGCCTATAAAGTGGGAGTTTTCACACTCCCACAGCACTCAACCAAGTGCATAAAATACCGATAAAAAAAAAACAAGATCTTCTTGAAATTAAAAAAATAAATAAAAATAGAAGAAGAAGATTAGTATCGCTTTTGTACTAAATTTACATGTCTGTAGCGTTAAATATTGGCTTCTACATGTGCATGTAAGAGGTATACATTATCAAATTGCTAGAACTTATAAAGAACACATGATTATTAATCAAATTGTGTTCCTTTTAAATTGTAACAATGATGTTCTTACATTTTGTAGATATACATTTGTATGATTATACAATTTTAGAGTATCTCACTACAAATACAACTTATAAGAGATTCAATAATAAAAGACGCAATAGAGTGAGAAAGTGTGAGGTATCTCACTATCTGTTATATGCAAAAACATACTTAATCAAACAATTTAAAACTTCTTCACAGAAATACTGAAATCAAACATATCATATCAAACTTAAACATATCAAATGTATCATACTAATCTACCTGCCACCAAAATAACACTTGCTCTACTATGTTACAGCAGAAAGACTCTCATCATCTTCCGGCAACTCGAATCCTTCCTCGTGTCCTATGGCATTCTCTACCATAGCAGACAGTTCTTGAGCCTATACGGGATGATCTATCGTATCTCCAAGACTAATGGAAGCAGACTCAACATATTTGTAAATGTCGGGCTTATCGTGCCGCGTGTGTCTAATACCATGATCATTATAGTAGAAGCCATCCTTAAACGACATCTCTCGGGTTGAGGAGAAGGCCCCCTCAAATGCAGTGACGTCTTCTAATACGCCAGATCTTGGAACGGAAGGCAATATTGGTCACGTATTACTTCCTGTACCTGCAACCCTCTTATAAGCCGCAGATTCAATCTATGCTTGAGAAGACCCCAAAGGCTGCCAAACCCTCATCTGCACCATGAAAAACTCAAGTGAGTCAGATGCTTATCGCTCTACTTCAAGACTTTGAGAAGCAAATGTATTTGCCTTTCTTCTCATTGCCACCAAGCTAACATCCACTACACCAATATCTTCCATCATCTCTACAGGTGTCCCTAACATCTCCCTTAGTGTCTCCCACCGCTAGCTGCGTTGATGGAATCCTCTCCCTTGTAGGAGACTTATCCACTTCTTCTTTATCGGTGCTTGAGTCTTCATCGGTTGAGCATTTGTTAGACAAATGATATTCTGATCCTAATGAACGTGGCTATCTCTCATTCAAAGTTCTTTCCTTGTCGTCGTCGTTCTCTTGCCTCTCTCCATCAATCGCCTCTTCAGTCTCATGTACGATGTTATGAACTATGTTTGTTCCACTTGCCAAGTCAGTGATCAACATTTGTCCTTGAAAACCGTTGTACAACTCATTGTCTAGGAATCTAGCCTTCTCCGTGCAATTGCCAATGACGATGATCTCAAATCCCTAGAAATCCTCGAGAAGGATTGTAGGAATGGCCGTGGAAATACCACATGCCACTAAAGCCCAACCTCGAGGAAAGTGAGGACCCACCTGCCTTGACAGTTCCGATGGAGATCTCTCCAAATGATCAGCTTCAGAAGGTTGCCGTTGTCGTAGTACGTGGTGGCAAGTATTCACATCTTAACACAAAAGATACCCTAAGGTATTTGTTTCCACAGAGAATCCTCGAGAACTACAATGACTAACAACAAGCCTATATTTGTACAATGCTAAATATACCACAATAGATACATAAAAAGAAAGAAAAATAAGGTTTAGACCACAAGGTCTGAGCGCTTACACCAACCACCCCCCTCTCCATACAAAGGCCTTCTCCGGGTAGGAGCCTACTTCGCCTGGACGGGAAGGACCCTCGGGTAGGAGCCTACTTGGCCCGGATGGGAGAAGGATCCTCGGGTAGGATCCTACTTGTCCCGGTTTTAGTTAGTCTAATCTTATAGCTTTATACATATGTACACTACAGATGTCCGGTGTACATTAGCACTCAGATAGGATATATCACTATGACCGATGGTCCATGAACTCACAGAGATTTTAGTATTGACACAAGTAACGACTATCCTTCCTCACATTCTCTCTGATTGCTACGGTGCACTCATAAGTTGGGGTGGTTGTGATTTCACTGGGCTTATTCCGTAAGGGGGATAACGCTTGGGCCTTAAGGACTAGCACTACTCTCGTGGCAAGCACGTGGTTTACCTACCTACCATCCGAGCTGTTAGTCCTTCCTTTATCTCGGAACGGCTAAAAGAGTATTATCTAGTGGTCCACATAGACATCCGCACGAGAGACCACCGACTCTACTCCTTTTCTTCAGTGAACAAAGTCCTCCTTTTATTACTCCAATAGACATCAGCACAATGGGGTTAGTTGGATC
This sequence comes from Bryoerythrophyllum caledonicum, assembly GCA_963971425.1. Taxonomy (NCBI): domain Eukaryota; kingdom Viridiplantae; phylum Streptophyta; class Bryopsida; order Pottiales; family Pottiaceae; genus Bryoerythrophyllum; species Bryoerythrophyllum caledonicum. The sequence goes on along the minus strand of OZ020525.1, from coordinate 14,271,175 downwards.
TCCTTCTTTCTCTCAAGATAATCCGAGTTGTTAGAGTAATTTTTGGTTATAGCTGCATAGACATCCGCACAAGGGATCAAACCAGGTCCTACTCAATCTTTAGTACATACTCTTCGGTTCAATCCTCCTCAATAGACATCCGTACAGAGGACAAGACTGTAATCATATTTGACGCTAAAGTATGTCACACTCCTATGGATCAATTATCTGACCAAAGGTTGATGCATTCAGGATCTAGAATACGTCCTCACAACCGGCTACATCCTGCCACCGATAGGTCATACATGACATATCAAGACTCCTTTATCACTTGTCACCCCCCCTCGTCATTCGTTAAACATTTATTGTCTCACCTGTTATTTCCATCCTACTTTAACTAGTTCTACGTGATGGCACAAGGAAACGACACCAAACGGTTAATTTCAGATTCACGCCTCTCCAACCCTCTCATTGTCTCACCTGTTATTCCCACCTTATCTAACTATTCTAACTGATGGAGCAAGGAAACAACAACGAGAAGATTAGAATGAACTGAGGAGTGGACTACTTGAAATGGTACTCACAGTTATGTATAGAATCCGAGCTCTCCAACCATAGAAGGCTTTGGAAGCATAGGTTTAGAATTAAACTGAAAGCAAATATACACATCAAGGAGTAAAGAGAGGTGCCAAGAGACTCCACAATTATACTGCCAAGAACTCACACAAACGTCAAAAGCAAACGATACCTTCTAACTAAAAACGACGGCATTAACTACCCTTGACGGCGGTGGCCGCCATTCCCCACTAACTTCACCTGCCCAGTCAGAAGGTATCTTATTACACAAATTCCAAGGCAAAACCAAGTCAAAACCAAAGTCAAACCGGGGGCCAAATCCCGAAATGAACAGTGACCTACAAACCAAGATTTTGACCCTAGTTTCGGGCCAACTCCTCGAGTCTCTTCTTCACTTCTCTCCTCCTACGCTTCTTGGAGCTCCGGCTCAAAGTCGGGGTGGGCGCTGCCGTTGCAAGCGCTATCAAAGGGGCTAATATATCCATAGAAGGCTCTAGTTGGGCAACAATCGTCCTAAGCAAGGTTTCCCTCGAAGGCAAAGAGGTATCCGGGCCATCCGGGGTGAGTGGTACTGTGATTATGCTCCGATGAAACCCGGATCGTGTCGGAAGGGTAGATACCTGACTTGGAGTTTCCATAATGACATCTTGTCTGGATGTCCGTCCTGGAATGTGTAAGTAAGCGGAACTCTCACTTGCTATCTTCCCAAGATGAAGCATGCTCTGCAAAGGGACTAAAGCCGGTGTAGTGCGAGCGGAGTCACTGAGTGGCAATTGGCGAGGATGGACTGAGAGTGGAGGCTTGATTGCAACACTTGGGCTTTCCTTCCAACCGCTATGCGTCTTTGTAGTGATCTCCGAAGGAGATGGTCGTACAGAGACCCTCAAGCTCGGGAGTTGAGAGGGCAAATCCGAGCTGTCAAGATTCACTACTTCCTACTCCTTCCGTGGGCCGTGGTCACCTGAGCCACGCTTCTCTGGATCGGTCTCTGAGCCCAAATCTCCATCCCTATTGGAGTTGTGAGGGTCTTCCACAAACTAGAGTAGGATGTGAGTGAGATTGTTCACCAACAATCTCATGTTGGCATAAGCCGCCTCAACCTTCACCGTCTGCTCCATTATGAAGGCAATCACCCTCTTGCTAGAAATGTGGTCATCCCTCTCCAATCTGGCATCAAACATCTTGGTCTTCAGTACTACATCTGCATGTAAGTGTAATGCCTCCTCTACCTGCTGTAATGCTGCTGCCGAAGCATTGGCTTGGAGAAGAGCCTCCTTGTGGTTCTTCTTTGCTTCCAATGCTTGGCTCTTTATCTTCGTCATATCGAGGGTGAGTCGGTTGACCTTTGCTCCATGGTGCGGAGGTCACTGGCTCCTCCAATCTTCTCTATAACTGCGGCGATCAGTCCTTGGTTGGTAGTATTTCCTATTAAGATGCTCACGTGTCCTAGAGTCTTTTCCATGTCATCCCCATACACTCAAAGGGCGTCTACCAAATCTGCTGCACGGTAAGTCTTACCTCCAAGTTGAGCTGGCCCTGTAGCTGATGCACTGACCGCAACTCTAGTTCGGGTGGATGGTGCTCCTCCTTATCTCTGTTTCTGGCGCTTGGGGGTGGTAGCGCCTCCACCTCTGACTGTGATTAGCTACTCCCTCCTTCCGATCCTAGCTCGGACTCCGATTCCATCCCGTCAAACTTCTTCATTATAAGGTGAGTCCCATATGCCATGGTCTCCTCTAGAGTGGTCTCCTTGAAGTGGTGATAGAGGTGAATCAAGAAAGGATAGAGGGGCGAGCGCTTTGTGTTGTTGACACTCTTCGTTAAGCGGAGCACCATGTCCTTCACTATGATGGCCCAATTCACCACCCTCTCTCCGAGATAGGATCCATATACGGTGTTAACAAGGGTGACCGTAACTCGGGTGGGTTTTTCAGGGTGTAGAATAGGTACGAGGAATGAATTATGAGATGACCCGTTTGGCTCGAGGGTCAAGGCAGTCCTTCAACCCATAGCCATTCTTAGTGTCCTTGGTGTTGAAACGTCCCTTTGCGTACTCCTCCTTCTTCAAACACATCCAGCCCACCCCTTGTCATGGAAAATTGTACACCTCCTGCCACCTTTCCATTGTCCAATGATCTGGGCAAGCTCGGATGTTATCTCCCTCAGGTTCCGGTAATGGATCCCGTCGCAACTTTTGTACGGTTGACTCAATACAAAAATTCCAACCGAAGTCAAAAAAGGAGAGACATCCCATACGAAGGAGATCCTCCTCGAGCTCGGTGAGATCTAGGGGGTCCTTGGGAAGGACCGGAGAAATGTCCTTCGCCGAGGACATTACCGGGTTGGTTGAGGCCATACTCCTGCTCTTCTTGTTGATTGTTCTGTCAGTTCCCTCTGGCTTGTCCGCCTCGGGTTCGTGGTGGTACAAGCCTCTAGGCTTCTGTCTGTTTCCGCCTCCGGGCTGTCGATGTGGGTGCCTCCGAGTTGTGCTAGGGTGTCGCCTCCGGCCTAGTCGATGTTGGTGCCTCCGGGCTGTCGGTGTTGGTGCCTCCGGGCTGTCGGTGCTGGTGCCTCCGAGCTGTTGATGCTGGTGCGATGCTGGTGCCTGTGGGCTATTGATGCTGGTGCGATGCTGGTGCCTCCGGGCTGGTCGATGCTGGTGCATCCGGGTTGGTCGATGTTGGTGCCTCCGGGCTGTCAGTGTTGGTGCCTTCGGGCTGTCGGTGCTGGTGCGATGCTGGTGCCTCCGGGTTGGTCGATGTTGGTGCATCCGGGTTGGTCGATGCTGGTGCATCCGGGTTGGTCGATGTTGGTGCATTCGGGCTGTCGGTGTTGGTGCCTCCGGGCTAGCGGTGTTGGTGCCTCCGAGGTGGTCGATGCTGGTGCCTCTGGGCTGGTCCAATGCTAGTGTCTCCGGGTTGGTCGAGTGTTGGTGCCTCCGGGCTGTCAGTGCTGGTGCCTCCGGGTTGGCGGTGCTGGTGCCTCTGGGCTGGTCGATGTTGGTGCCTCTGGGCTGGTGCGATGTTGGTGTCTCTGGGCTGGTGCGATGGATGCCACTTCATGTTCTAGTTACTTCGCCAAGTTCCAGCTTCGTTTATATTCTGGCTCAGACCCTCAGAAGTTACCTTCAGGTTTCGGTGGGTATCTCCAGGTTGCTTCCCTCTGGCTACTTGCACTCCAGCTATTTGAATTTCCCTCCGGCTCCTCCTATTAAGGTCCGGGCTCTTCCTCTTCCGGGCTTGTGTTCCAGCTCCTCATGCTGAGGTCCGGGCTCTTCCTCTTCCGGGCTTATGTTCTAGCTTCTCCTGTTGAGGTCCGGCTCTTCCTCTTCCGGGCTTATATTCCAGCTCCTCCTATTGAGGTCTGGGCTCTTCCTCTTCCGGGCTTGGTGTACTTTAGCTAGGATTCGGGTCCTAGACTACCTTTAGCTACTTTAAGGTTTTCAAAATACCTTTTAACTTTCCTAGTTCTAATCTACCTTAAAGGTTAATACTAGTCTGGGTCTAACTCCTATATCTATCTAGCTGGTCATATTTAAGATCACTCACTAATAAACAAAATAAAATTAAAAAATTTGTGGTACGATAGCCGTGCATCACTCCACAGATCCTAAAATACAAGTGGTAGTAGAAGATCCCCAAAAACATAGTTGAAGCCAACGGGGGTAGCTATAGGATGCTGCATACGAATCACAACAGCTCCAATTGGTTGTACCATTTGCTGCAAGCGCCCACTCTTTGTAAAATCTAAAGCATAAGAATCAATCGAGTTGGGATCAAATGCCCAAATTCCATGTTGCATAGAACAACCTTGACAAAGCTTTAGCTTTGCGAACAACTTTTCATTTGTATATACGCCGGTGGTAATAAAAAGATGACATTCCATTGTTCAATAATTGTCATCCATATCGCCAGTTGTGCAAAGGCTCTAGATAATTGCTCATCACCCCATGGACCATCTCCATGCCTTCCACCGTGACACCAACAATCAATTATCCACAAGCATGGTTTTCCCAATTGTACATGATCTGAATGAAATAACCCTCTTCTAAATCAAACCATAAGAGAGTTTTGTAGATCATTTTGGCATGGCTTTTGAACTTGCATCTGCCATTCCCAACTAGCAGTGCTCAAATCTTCCACATCAACAGATAAACCATTGTATCCACGCCCCCCATTGCAATATTATGATAATGATATTGGATGGAAGGGAGGATTAGATGGACTATATCTTCCAACTTAGACACTTTCTCTTGTACAGAAACAACCCATGTCGTTTTTGTAGGAGCAACAAAATGCTTTGCCAAGGTATAAAGCTGTCTCTTGCCCCTTGGAAAATACTTCACTATGGATATACAAAATAACTCCTCCATAGAACTTGGTGCACATTCTTTGTTGTCCACCATCAACCAACGGATGATATTCATCATGGCTTCTCCTCTCTCAACCCAATCAACCGCAAAGGCAATGGTACAACGTTGTGGGATCTTGTCATCTACACCATTGCAGTAATACTCTTGGCGAGGTCTACGCCCATTTGTCCCCAACGGCTTAGTTGTACAAGATTGTCTTAGCTGTAAATAAAGCTGTGAATCTTGAATCCAGCTGAGCGACCTCAACCAATTTTGAGTCATCACCTTTCGCTTCGGTCACACATGCACATTGGAATCCAACTCTTTCTATGCATACTGCTTCCACTTTACCTATTCTTTCTTGCTGTAAAAAAAAAATCCATCTTCGTAGTCCTTGCAGACGCGAATGGTAGCATCAAAACAATCATCGCTCGGATTCAAGGCATGCCAATTGAGATCCTACACCACCATTTATGGAAGTACTCCCGTTTGTAAGGAACACACGTCCAAACTCTCGTGCTGCTTCTTTATTCGGAAACGGCAGCTCTTCCTACAAAACCGTACTATCGTTGGTTGTAGTATGCAAAATGTATTTGATCGGTTGAAGTTCCAATCTGCTCACCCGGGTCCTGAACTCTGGATCTTTTAAACGGCTATACACATATGTAGTCCTCTTTTGTGATAAAACTCCATGGTTCGTTTCTGGGTACTCCAATTAGACAATGTGATCTACATGTATGTTAAACACAATATCCCCCCACAACAATCATTTCAAAATCTCCTCCACTGTAGGCACTGGAACTTTGTACATATGTGAAATTGGAACGTTCAATGGCATCTCTCCTTCCTCCTCTAAATTCTCTGAGGGGCTGTTGGCTAGATTGCAAAACTCATCTTCCTCTTGCATCACAAGCAACAAATTTACGCTACCACCTGGCGTAGATACATGGATCCTATGATGAGATGTAGATGCTCTAAGCCTTGACCTAGGAATTTTGCCACGCGATCCCGAAGCTCTTCCTATCAACCTTATACTGCTTGCATCCAAACCTAAAGAGCCTCCACCAGAACCAAGAGTTATATCCCTATGATTCCACCATGGTCGCTTTAAAGGACGTTCACTTTGTACTAGAGGATGAGGTGATGTAGGCATATCAATAGATGCAGTAGAATGTTGATCCTCATGCTTGTGCCTTCCTACTACAAGTTGTCAATCAAATTGCAGCCGACATGCAAGAACACAATAAACTCGTTCCATCTCTTTTGGTTCCACTCGTAGAGCTTGAGTTGTTGCACTTGTTGGATCCATCGCCTGTAATGCCTCATCTAATATACTCATTCATAACCTTCTTAGCTTGTAGTACCATCTCCGGCAATAACGCCAGACATGCCAAAACGTTATTGTGTCTAACAGTACATACTGTCGTGCACAACTACATTGTGCCAAGATAACATCGTGCTAATAAGGTGAGAGCGCACGGTTAGAGACAAACCCAGAGGAACGGTGACAAAACCACCAACGTTACCTCTATTAAACAATAAAACAACACACACTTACACACTATCAACAATCTAGACTTAGGAAAAAGAAATAAATGACTCATAACCCCGTACATCAAGAAGTAGTAAGCGGTCTACAAGTATCCCTTTACTTGCCCCCTTTGCCCGTGCTGAAGCCCCTTTCACATCGCCTAACCACATAGTTATATCAACTTAATGGAGACCATGAATGTAAACCTCTCAAGACCATAGAATCAATGTAATCCACATGAAAAGACACTAAAAGACTCCATAAACAAAGGGTAGGTCGGGTGCAAGTAGAGCCCCGTCGTTAATTGCCTCTAACACATTTTTAATACTAGACTTTGTCTACTTAGACCCTCAACATGCTAAACACTCTAGACAAGACCACTAACCCACAAGTACCTCCAAAAGAGGTGGAGTTAAGCATTTCAAATGCCACCCCATAGAACATTAGTCACAAATAACCATTGTGGCTGCCCGTTTGGCACTACCACATAACTGACAATGCAATCCAACAAAGATGTGAGAGAGTCCAGGGTGTACAATCCCATCAATATGTGGCAAGTGGCAAGGCGCGCAATTTGCATGTGATCCTTCCACATCTTATCATCATGACCCTCCAACACTAACATCCTTGAGTTCTTCGCCTTACGAACTCTTAAAATTACCCGTCATGTTGTCACATCCAAGGTGGTGGGCGCTGCTTGCTACAAATACACATAGTCTCCAAGAGTGAAAAGTCGCACTTGCGGTCGATAACCACCTCCGGATATTGTAGCATAGCGCAACGTATCCCAATGTTTAGCATTGGAGAGGTTCTCCAATGCCATATGCATCACCCTTTTGAACAAATCTGCACGTTCCTCACACACTTGAACCCACGTGTTTGGATTGTCCATGTTAGCCAACACAGTGTCGGCATCTGCTTGAATGGCCTTCGGCAAAATCGGGTGCCTTCCAAACAATAGATAGTGAGGTGAAAAATATGCCAAAGATGTTGTTTTGCTAAACCGATAGTCCGCTGCTATCGACGGTAACTGCAAATTCCAATTCTAGTGATGTCATTTCTTCAAGCTGTACTTTCAGAGCCCCCTCTTGACGGTTTGCACCATGCGCTCCGCCAATCTATCTGCTTTGGGATGATCCCTTGAAGTAGTGCAATGATCAATCATTGCTTGCTCACACAACGTTTGAAACTCACCCAAGAATTCTCTCCCTTGGTCTGTGAGTACCTCTGCTAGAGCTCCAAAGCAACTCAGAACACAATCAAGAAAAGAATAAGAGGGCAAAGTGCTAGGGTGGACAGTGTAGCAACAGTCTCCACTCGCCATTCCGACATTCTCCGCCTTCTCGTCCTCCTTCCGTTGCCGCTCATGCCGTCTCGCTCTGCACTATTCAAAGGCGTTCTCCTCTCCACAAAAATCCCGGCATAGGCGACATGGTGAGCTTCATTATATAGACTATTAGAAGGACTAGCACAAAAAAACGGGGCCCTAATCAAAATCCAATATGGATCTCTCCAAACAAAATGCGCTATTGTATCTCTCGTAAACTTTGTATCCATTAAAAATTTCTCTAAAACATTTATAATTCCTTTTTATGCTTCCCAATGAGGAGTTGGTCAATAAACACGCATATGCATATTCTACTAGCAGGGCTCTGCTCCTGCAATTGAACATGTTCATCTTTCGTTGTCACGGTCGACGGAGGTTCCACGAATACTGCTATTATTGAAGTTACTTTTGTAAGCTCAAGTGATGTGAGACTTCTGTGAAAACAAGGAAAGCATCATCAAATATGATCCCTTCTATGAAATGCAACCCTAAACACCCCGAGACCACAACAATGTAAGAGGAGTAAAATGACCATGCTACTCCACGAACTCTTATAAACTTATGGACGTTGATGAACCTCCAAAGTATAGAAACAACAAACAATATTTTATTGAATACTTGACGAGAAACTAAATTGTGCATCAATCACAAGTTAAAAAACAAAGAACCACCAAACATAATTGAAACTATATAAATCAAAAAGGTTGTATAGATTAATAACACATGATCGGCAACCAATTATGACTAGAAACTACCCTACAAAGTGTCATGTTGCAATTTTCTATTACAAAGTGTCCTTTTGCGGACTCTTGTTTACCAACCAACTCCTCGTCGGGGAGCATCAAAAGAAATTATGTATGTCCTAGAGAAATTTTCTTTGATTACAAAGTTTGCGAGAGATACAACAATTCATTTGTTTGGAAAAGGCCAATTATTGGATTACGATTAGGTCCCTATGGCCAATTCGTGTGCTAGTCCTTCTGACAGGCTATGCAATGAAGCTCACCCTCTTGATTTGCATCCTTTTGGCCGATTCATTTACATATCTAGTATATTATTTATTAAATTTAATATATGACTTCGTGCTTTCTCATAATGAGCTAAACTTATTTATGAATATGTATATCAATGTATTTGTTTGTATACATGTATACATTCATATTGTTATATGATTACTATATGTCTTTAAATATATTAACGTGAATAAAAAAACATATGATATTTACAAATTGGATCTTGTAGTTGTATAAAACTTAAGGTAGTGATCAAAAGTATAAAAATAAGTATCATTATTATATTGGAATGGATTGTTTAACGACAATCCCCTCAAAGTTGGTAGTGAAGAAATGAAGGTCTATAAAACAGAAAGATTTTCAATGTGAAGAAGTTACGAAAACGACATTTACTTCCTTGTTCTTTTGTAAATTTGAAGTTGTGTTTACATGGTAGCCTTTGTGTAAATTTGAATATTTTTATTTTGCAAGGATAACATTAGATCATACTTTTGCTTTTATATTAGATCTACTTTAGGTTTTCGCAACAGATAAATTAATGAGTGTATATACTATAAATAATATTAATGATATTAATAAAAGTAGACAATATCAATAAAATTGGACTAGATCAAATTAATAGTAGGTCATATCAATCAATTAAATACTTAACTACATTAAATAAGTTAGATTGAATTAACAAAATAAGATTTTATTAAATCATATTGGATTACATTGATTAAATTAAATTAAATAAATTGAATGAAATGAAACTAAATTAAAATGGATTTGATTGGATTAATGTATTACAGTGAAAAAATTACAAAGGGAGGTTCACTTTTAAATCTTTGTATTTCAAGTATCATATTTGAATGTGGTATTATTTTCATATTAGATCGACCTAAAATTTTAACCATGAATGAGGTAATTGGTGTAAAATACTGCACTTGATGAGGTGAGGGAACCTCTAAAGAGCAATAGTTTAATGAGAGAAAATTTGTTTTTTTGTCAAAAAAAATAATTATCCACTAGTGATCATAGGAACTTGGAAGAATGACAAAGTATTGCTACTCATTATGTTGTCATAGAATGCGTTTAGACAGAAGTGAGCAACAAACGACGTCCAAATTGGGGAATATTTGAACACCACATGAGGCGTGAAAGTTTGTCAAGTTTCTTTCCTAATTTGTATTATGGTCAGCGTTCTACCACCAAACGACCGTGAGGAATCAACAATGAGCAATCACAAACCCAAATATGTTAGGATTGCAAATTTGAGGAGTCTAGCCACATTACAATCATAAAACGAGCACTAATGGGCCTAAAAAACCTCAATTATTTTGACTTTATAATTTTTGCAAAACAACATTTTTCAAAGTTTTGAAGGTGGATTTGAGGCTCAAAGGGGTTTATGCACATAGTGGAAAAAAATTGTGTTAGAAATTCTTCAAAAACCTCTTTTTTCACATGTTTTGAAAACAAATTTTGCTCTCTATTGTTTCACTCATCTTATTATTTATATAAAAATTGAATCCCTTCTAACATAATACATGGAGCATGATTCAATATGATATAAAAAATATGACCAAATATAGTACATAATTGTACTTCAACAAATATGTAATTGTATATCTGGTAGACTAGAGAACATAAACCTAATGCTCTCCATAAGGCTAGTTGCACTCCTCCTTCATGTGCCCATCTTTCTTACAAGATTCACACTTCACATTGTATACATGCCCCTTTACTAAAAAAATGGGCAACAATCATATAAATAAGCCAAGATTTTGCTAGAAAAAATCTAATGCAAACTGAGCAAGACTACAATTTGATGTAGTACCTAGAGTACGATCAAAGGAAAATCTGCAAATTTAAAATAATTTGAAATTATTCTCTTCTTTGTAACTCCACACTTGCATATATCCAACTATTATAGAAAAATTAATTCAATTACAATTGATAGTACTTTCAATTAGTTGTATTTTGATTAATTTATAGTATTTACAATATTTCTTCATAACAATATAGAATCAACAATATGTTGTATCTCAAATAATTACAATATCTAATTATAATTTCAACCAATGTTAGAAAACTTGACTTGGATTCAACCTAAACACTAGTATATGATCTAAATTTGTAAAACCTAAAAATTTAAAAGAGTTTAAGGATGAAACTCATTTTGTAAATTCTTCACACTCATACATTAATTTAGTGGATAACATCTAATTAAATCCAACATTTATTTATTTGTTCAATTCAAATATCAGTAATTTAACAAATTAATCATTTGATTAAAATTTAATTTTAATTTACTTTTTGTCTAATTAATATAATTGATTAAGTCATTTTAAATTAAGTTTAAAATAATTACCTTGAATTTTTTAAATTTATCTAACATATCTAAATAATTCTAACTCATTATAATCTAATATCATAATGTAATTTAATTGGTTTACTTCAATTTATATAATCCAACTAGAACTCATCAACTATAAATATAATTCATATATTTATATATAACTATATGTCTTTAAATATAAACGTCAATAAAAACATTATATTTACAAGTTGAGGTTTGTAGCTATATAAAGCTCAAGCTAGTGATCAAAAATAAAAGATAAGTACCAATATTAAATTTATGATAATCCAACTATATTTGATGAGGCATTTAAGCATTTTAGTCACTTTTCAAGGTGTGCATAACTTTGTGAGAGCCCAAGAAGATTTTGAATACATGTAATTATTCCAACAAGACATTCAATACATTACATGTTGAAAACTGCAAAAAATAACCTTTTGTGGTCCTAAATGTTTTAATCAAATGCCTTTAATTGTCTAAGAGAGTTATTGTATTGAATTATTTTTATTCATGTTTTTATTCATTATTTATCTACACTCTTCTAGGAAGACTTCAACCTTGTATCTAATATATCTAACTGGATAATAAGCGTGCTGCAAAGCATAAAGCTTGGCAGTCGTTGAAGAAATGTGCTTTTGATTTTTCAGACTCATCGGACTTGGTTCACAAAGAAATCACAACTTCGTATGTGTACTTTTCATTGTCTATGATGATGAGAGCTATTGTAAAGTGGAAATTTACTACTCCCAAAACACCCAAGATACCCACACTATCTAGGATTTTCTCTAGGGGATGGTTGATTTGTCTAGTATTAAGTAATTTGAGTCTAATTAGAAGCTAAAAGCTAATCTTTGATTGACAATACTTAAGGTAATGCACTCACTTTAAAGAATTAAGGCATACTATCATTACTCTTAAGGGAAACACTCATTAAATTAAATCCCATGATACTAAGTGCCTAACATAAGCCTTGTTCTTTGTATATTGTGTTGTGCCCACGACATCTAAACCTATGCCACTTTTGGCACATGGAATCTTTCAATTTGTAAACTCATTGATTTGGTTCTTTGATTAAGTTCTTTAGAAACCACACACTTACCTCATACAATAAGCTTTACTTCAATTAGTTTATCTAGTTCATTAGTAACAAGCTCGACTTACAAACAAACAAGTTAGTCTACTTTAAAGAAACATTTCTATCAAAGCTTAGACTTACTTCTACTTATATGTATGCGTATGATACTCTAAGAAATACAATCAAGGTGTGTTTATAAACTTGATTTGCATTAATAAAAAAAAGGATTTGCACTCTTACTCTCAAGTTTCTAACACTCAAACTTAAAGCTTTTAACTTATGCTTATACTTTCACTTAAGTTTGCATTAAGCTGCTTAATCACATATTCATTCTCATAAGAGTACAATCTCTTACAGTCGACTTCTTAAATACACTAGGTTGTACACTTGACCGAAGGTTTTTCTTTAATTTCTACAATATAGATCTAATATTAAGCACACAAGTATATAAGACTTACGACAAATAAGACTTAAATGCATGCAAGTACAAGATATTAATAATAAACAATAAACATAAATATTAAAAAATATTCTTACAAACTTAAAAGATTCTTCATCGAGTGGCTTCCATTTACCTAGGACTCACTCCATTCTTGTGTGGTAAATAAGGTTTGCATAAGTAGCTATTTAAGCTACCAATTTCCAAGAGTTATGTCCTTTAATCAATGTTATTCCTTAAGTTTCTACCACAAACATAACTCTAATTTTGGCTCCATGCCTTTTTTTTCCAGAGGATGTGCCTTTACCAAAGGCCACAACTTAATCATTTTTTCACTATTTTTTTACTCTTTAAAATGAATAGATGCTTTTCAATTACTCAACTACTTCATGTGAACACAACCACTATTTATCTAGTTCTTAATATATCTACGACCCTTATTACACTATAAAAATTGAAAAAACTATTATTAAGTATTTGGCTCTACAACTATCTTTTGTCATTCACAATAAAGCAAACAATAGAGTTGTTGGAATGTGTGTTGTGTGTTTTGTAGATCTGCAATCTTTCAAGAAGACTTTAACCTTGTGTGAAAAAAACTTGTTGTTGAATTTTAAAATATATGTTCCCTAAATATTATCTATTAATGTATTTAATTTATGGGATATATATCTATTTTTTAAATAAAAAACTTCATTTAATTATTCAATTTGGAAATGAACTTAATTCCAAAGAATTATTTATTATGTTTTACCAAGATAACACCATTAAATTCATATTTACAATGTAAACAAGTAAAATGAAACATACAAGATTTTTCCGACCTCTTATTATATGAGATCTTAAACTAAAATAGTAGAAGAACAAGTGATTATTTTTGTTATATTTTAAAAGCATAGAATCAAAGATTATATTGTTTGAAATGGAGCAAATGGTGTTTTGAAAGTTTGCAAAATAAAATCACAAATAGTCTTACTTTATTCTTTCTTTGACAAAAATGTCTTACACTTGTAAATATTGAGGAAAATTGACCAAGTTAATCTTTGAACTCTTGAGGGTATGATATAAATGAAATATGTAAAAACATATCTTTCATCGCTTCTAAGAAAGTGATTAATATGAATTTTGTAAGGTAAAACCTCTAGATTTCATCATCATGATTGCTTATCACTAAACCTTGAAATTAAACTTTTTTTGTAAAATTATGCAAAATTTCATATCTTTAAATTGGAATTTATAATAATTGTGATTTTTGTGAAATAATAATAAGTTGTAAAAATGAAATGAGGATAAAAAACTTAATTCCTTACAAACTATGTTTTTTAATAATTAAATAAAATGGAAATTTAAAGTATAGCGAGGTCGGATGGAAAAGAACTAGTATTAAACTTCTAATAATGAATCATCTTAATAACCTTGGGAAAACTAATGGCCATTACTCTTAAATTGAAAATTTTAAAACAGAGGATTAAATATTTAATTTCCATGCATTGTTATGTGAAAACACAAAGGGTTGTGAGCAACTTTACATCATTGTAGTTGTCTACCATAATAAATTGTACTTTTAAGCTCTACAATACCATGCCTAGCTCGCAGAGAGTTGAGTTGTGATGTTTAAAGCACCAAAACCTCTCCTCTATAAGTCATAATAATAATTCAAAGTATCTCTACAAAAAAAGAATCCATATGCCTATTTACAATATTTTTTTCTAAATTAATTTTCAAATTTAGATTTCTCAAAATTTTCCAAGATTCAAATGTGCTTTGCATGTACAAAATGTCTTCTAGGGGTTGATATAGTATCAATCTACATCAATCCATGTGGTAAACAAAATCACCAATAAATTAAATAATTTAAAAAAAAAGATTCTAATGAGATCCAATAGCTACAATAGAAATGAAAAGCTATTTGTTCAATTACATATTTCTTTGCACCAAAATGACTAATTTGAAGTGTTTTGAAAAATACAATAAAATGTATTTAGATGTTAATGTGCTCCAAACCATTAAAAATGTTTTTTTGGATCAAAGTCATAAAAGTAGATTTCACCACTTTTAAACATTTCTAATAGAGGTTCAACGTATTATGGGGTGCATGGTATTCCACAATCAGCGGTAGAATGGCCTTCTAGGTTGTTGAAATCACTATAAAGTCTCACCAATGATAAGATCATTTCCTAGAAGGGAAAAACCATTCCTTCACTATTACATGACAATTCATCCTTGTGATGGCTACTTGCTCCATTTTCATTAGCCTTTTTGATTTATGTTCAATTAGATCTACACTCATTCAATTTTTTTTGGCAAGGAGTGGAGGTTCAAAAAGTGCAAATCCACGTTTTTTATTTTTTGGAGCTTCATATGTTTTAGAATGAGAATCTGAATGGTCAATAAGTAGGTTTGCCCCACATCTTGTGATAGTAAAGATAAAAAGAAAAAATGAAGATCTCAAAGTTTTATGTGGAAAAGAAGAACTTTTTTGGTACCTCGCTTGACAATGTGTGGCAATGTGTGAAAATGTGTGAAATTGTCTAAAATGTTTAAGATGTTAAAAATGTTTAAGATGTTAAAAATGTTTTAACTTAGGATAAAAAGCATTTTTTCACTAAGGACAAGGAATGTTTTTAGACAATGTGAAAGAAAACAATATAACTTGCAACTATTGAAAATCTCACATTTGATAGAGTGTCTTAGCAGAAGTTTTTGACATACTTGCACTCAATAATTTATTTTTTTGAGATGTCAAAACTTTCTTTCTATAAGTCCGATGATAATAAAAATCATATTCCCACACATCTCTTGTCTTCTTGCATCTTTTTTCAAAATTAAAAAAATTGTAAATATAAACTGCAACCATATTAACATGCTCGAGATTTTCAAAAGCCCACCTTGGGACTTTTTTCTTTAACCCCTAAATTTTCTTGACAATTTCACACCTAAAACACTTCAAAATTGTTAATCCTAGTGCAATGAGTAAGGAAAGAAACAAAAATCTTGCTTCTAGATTGAACACTTAATAATTAACATACTCCCAAAATTTCATCAATTTTGATGGAAAGGATTGAAAGATTATAGTGTTTGATGTAGGGAAAATGGTTCATTTTCATCCTTGCGTTGAGTGGATTAGCACACTTTGACTTCACTTGGTATCAAAGTTTTGCACTACACAAGGACTAAATTTGATTTCATCATGTTGATCATGGTATTAACTCCTTGTACACCAATTTTAAGAGGTAGAGAAGGAATGTAGCATATTCAAAAAAACTGTGCAAGCAGTGAAGATTCAAAAAGTGCCAAATTTATGTTTTTATTTTTGGGAACAAAACATGGTTTAGAATAATAATCCAAACAATAAGAAGGTTTACATCATGTCTTGTAAATTTTTTTTAAAAGTGAAAAATATCAAGATCTCAAAGTTTTATATGGAAAAGAAGAAGTTTTTTTGTTCCTTGCCCAACAATGTGTGGCAATGTGTGAAAATCTTTGACTTGGGATAAAATGCATTTTTCACTAAATACAAGAGATTTTTTTTGAAGATTTGAATGGAAATAATATTACTTGCAAGTATTGAAAATCTCAAATTTATTGGAGTGTCCTAGCAAAAGTTTTTGGAGTTGCCCGGCGTGCCCGCACTTGGCTTTTTTTTTCTTGAAGATGGCATAACATTTTTTCTATAAGTCCGATGAGAATAAAAATTATACTTCCACGTATGTCTTGTCTATTTGCATCTCTATGCAAAATTTCAAGAATTTCAAATATAAATTGCAACCATGGGAACGTGCCCGAGATTTACAATGCCCACCTCGTTACTTTTTTCATTTAGAGGTTAACCCCTAAATTTCCAAGAGTCCCCTTGGGGGACTCTAGAAGGTTCGGGCAAGTACCTCTTGCGTCAATTTATAACATTATCTTTTAAAATTTTTAATGAAGATGGACATTATTAAAAGCTTTGCGTGATCCAATTTTTTCCTAAACCCAATATTTTATGAAAAAGTTATAGGGTTTTAAAGTTCAAATGGGGAGACTGGGCACGTCGGGCAACTCCAATTTTTTTTGCTAGAACAATTTACTGAATGTGAGATTTCCAATACTGGCTAATAATATTATTTCTTTCATAATGTCAAAAAAAAAATCTCAAAAATTTGTCTTTAGTGGAAAAAAGCATATAAATCCAAGCCAAACAATTTTGCACATTACCACACATTGTCGGGCAAGGTACCAAAAAAACTTCTTCTTTTTCACATAAAACTTTGAGATGATCATATTTTTTACTTTTGATTTTTTCTACAACATTATGTGGTGTAAACCTTCTTATTGACCTTTTGGATTCTCATTCTAACACATACTAAGTTCACAAAAAAAATACTACGCAAATTGACAATTTTTGAACCTCCACCCCTTGCACAATTTTTTTTTAATATGCTATACCCTTTCTCTACCTCTAAAAATTGGAATACAAGGAAATGATACCATGCTTAACATGATGGAAATGGATTTAGACCTTGTGTAGTGCAAAATTTTGACACCATATGAAGTCAAAGTCTATTGATCTGCTGATCTACTAAACGTAGGGAAGAAAATGGACCCTTTCTCTACTTCAAACACTATAATATTACAATCCGTGCGGTCAAATTTTATGGATTTTTTTGTGTAAGTTACTCAATAAGTCTTATTTGAGATCCTACGGTTAAAACTAGAAGTAAAAGTTTTTGGTTTATTCCTTACTCATTGTACTATAAAAAGCAGTTTTGAAGTGTTACCGTGTGAAATTGTCAAAGAAATTTAGGGGTCTCAGGGGTTAATCCTCAAACGTTAACCAAAAAAGGTATATGTAGGAACGTATTTTACCATGTAGAATACATAAAACGTATTAATGTTTAGCAAGATTCACACCTCTAGATAGAATATTCTTCAACTAACATCTTTCATTTGGAGGTCAATATGTGAAGCTTATCATGTTGAAATACAACAATATACATGTAACAAAGCGCTCATAAAGTCTAGAACTCCAACTCGTGTGCAAGTTGACACCTCAGGGATTTGTAGTCGGTATCACTAATTATAGACACTGACTTCAAAAGCGCTGATCCCAAGAGTACATCAAAGTGCTTTTGAAGAGCCAGGCATATTCCTAGTCCCCAGGAAGCACGACCTAAACTCGACGACACCCCACGGAAACGCTCACCTCATGAAGCACGCGGAATCGCTCCCACTGGAAAACGTTCCAATACTCATTTAGCTTGTAGCCACGCAAATCTGCACTCGCAGCCATTTGAAACACTCCTGTGAATTTGATTCAACTGGAGTCGTTAGTTCCTCAATTTAAGCGCCGTGAAGCTGGGTCCTAACCCCTCCCCACGTGCACTCATGTCTATTTTCATGACTGCTGCCCCCGTGACTTCCACCTGGCTCACATACTGTGCTATATTCTGCAGTTAACATTCCAGTTACTCACTCGAGGGTCCAATCTGCATTGACAACCGGCGATTCCCACGTCTCTCCAAGGATCTGCTCCGAAGATCGTGCATGCGTCTTTCAAATGGATAAAGTAAAAGAAAGATCATGCATGCAGCAGGATTGATGGTCACGGTCAGCAGGATTGAGTCTCTAGTTAAGTTCAGTAACATTCAGTAAACTATCCTATTTGACTGGGTACTTGTCAAAAGACCATCTGGCTGGGGGCTCCTTTGTTCTCTTTCGTTCTCTCTTGCAATGAAATCTTTTGCATTTGTGTCATCAAAATAAGTAAAATAAAAACAAAATAGACCATCTATTCACCTGTTGCATTCTTACCAGCTTCTGCAATTGATTTATTCTGTGTAGATCTTAAACTTGTTACCTCTGAGTTTCTTACCGTGTTCGAAGATCTAGGCGGCGTTGGTGGGTCACCGCGTCGCCATTTTCTCGAGCTCTGCTGCACTGGGAAACGCTGGGATATGAGACTCTCGAGAGGAAACAGAAACACTAAATTTGAATTACAACTACTGTATGATCCTGTCACCTCGTCGTCGCGTCTTGTCCAGCCGTGTCATGAAACGGGTATTCCCCATTTAGCCCAAAACTATGTAAATACTAAAATAATCCAAGTACATTCTGGGGTGTTGTTTGGCCGGTTATAGACCAATAATCTGATTAATTGAAATCTGACACAGTAGTAATTTAGACCGCTGGGTACGTGTCGGTCTGGAATCATAATATTGTTAGGACGCGCGTAAGAGGGTTGAGAGTCGAGATGTGAGAGGAGGACCTGTTATAAACTACGAGCTATACGAGAGTGGTTATGAGATTTCACATTCAGAGACGTTACAGGTTCTTGCCAAGAGACAGTTCCAGTTCCCGTTAAGTATGAGAGTCTCCACCGTGATCTGCGACGTTAAGTATTAGAGTTGGAGTCGTCGTTGCCAAGTAGGTCAGCTTGCGGGGTGTCTGAGATTTGAGGGAGGTTTTCATTCTCTTTGAATCTGGGAACCAAGCCTGCCTCTAAGCGCATAGGAACCTAGCAGGGTCTGGAGTTTGGAGCAGTAGTCAAAGGTGGAAGGATGATTAAAAACTTGAAGCATGAGGGGGTTCACCGTCTTGATCTAACATGCTGAGTATACCCAGTTCATCTTATGGTTTTGGACGGAATGGGGATAGAGTAAGGATGGAATTGTACGCTACAGGTGCAATCGCTTCAATTCACGTTCACTTCACCTCCCTTCTGACAGACTAATGTGCCAGAAACATCAGATGCAAGCCTAGAAACCAATCGAGATGGAGAAGATAGTAGTTTCACAGGCTTCTTGAGCCGGCCGAGTTAGTTGAGGACGTACCGCGTCGAGCCCGGTCTGCCGAGAACAAGTCGTGTGATCTGTCTTGGGTATCATCACTCATGGCAAAGGAAGGAGATGATCTATAGCATTATAACAGAGACTGGAGGTGTGACGGGTTTAGTCATACCTTTGGATCAGCTTTTGGCCAGGTTGATGTAAGGGCGGTACGCAGATGTGATGGCAGATGTTTACGCGCTGTGCCGGAGGGTAGTCAAGACTCTGCAAGACAGGGAGATCAAGTTCAATCACCAGCAACGGGAGCTTCTTGCGAAAACGTTTTCCCACTTCCTCGACAACTTGGAGAGCGCATTTCGGAAGGACGATTGCTTGCGCATGTGCGCAAAAGCATTGTCTGAGTTATGGCGGGTCATGACGTACGCTGAGATGCTGGTGGCAGAGTGGGCGAACGAGGATTGGTGGAAGTCGGTGATGTGCTCCTCAGTCTCTGCGTCGCTTGAGATGCACATAGACCTCCTCCTGCAGGATTTCATACGCTGTCTGGACATTGCGAAGATTGCTGTAGCTGAGACAACTCTGAACCAGACATTCAAGCTGCCAATCATGGACTACTCGGAGTTCTTTGGAGCAATTGTAGAAGAAGCGCACATGAAAGATACCGAGGCACTAGTGCGGGAGATCGCAGGATTAAAGGAAGGTAAGTCGTTTCTGCAGCGCAAATTCGGATCCAGCTATGGCTTGTCGAAGCATCTGCTGAGGAAGTTTCAGCTTGGCTCGCCGAGCAGCTCAGATTCAGCACGCCCTTACTACGCACTAGATTTCCGCTGCATAGAGATGACAAATACAAGCCTGAGAAGGGGTTCAGTAGGCACCGTATTCGAGTGCAGATGTTTTGGAATGCCGGCCGTGGCGAAATGCTTCTCTTTCCCTGGAGACGACAGCATTAAGACGCTGGAAGAAGAAATCACACGGTTGACGCGGTTGCAGCACCCGAATTTGATCCACTTCATCGGCTACACGGCTCGCGAGAGCCAGCATATGCTGATCATGGAGCGAGGCAGAGAGAACCTAAAATCCTACCTCGCTCGAAACAGAGCGAAGGCATCCAACCCGCTGAATCTTCTCAAGGCGCTCGACATTCTGTTGCAGATTAGCGAAGGGATGAGGTACATCCACAAGAGCAACGTAGTGCACGGCAACCTGAAGATAAGCGACGTCATACTCAATGAGAACACGTACGACGACAACTTCTGGTGCGTCCAAGTGAAGCTCGCGGATTACGGCTTGTCCAGGCTGAAGCAGTGCATGCGGCCGTCGTCCCCGGGCAGGGCACCTGAAGCAGCAGGTAATATAGACAAATACGCAAGGTCGGGAGATGTTTACAGCTTTGCGATGGTGATGTATGAAATTCTCATGGGATGCAAACCTTTTGAACATTTACTCCCGCGCGACATCCTGCCGAAACTGCTCACCGGCTGGAGGCCGGCGCTAAATCCTAACTCTCGCTGCCCAAGGTATCTCTCCGCGTACATGCAGCGGTGCTGGGCGACCAACCCCAAGGACCGCCCTCTCTTCCCGGAGCTTTGCAGCATGCTGTCTTACTGCAAGGGCGTCATCCTGCGGCACTCCTTTCCTTCACCACTGAGCTGCATCAACGAATACGACGCGGAGATTTTATCGTCGCACCTCGGCTCCAAGTGGTGCATCCAAGAAGGCGCCGGGAGCAACTTACCTCTCGAGGTTTACAGTTACGCAACCTTCGAAATCACACGCAGAGCTCCAAAAGACGTGGCCAGGATCCTCGCCGGCGTGGACGAGGTCGCGGAGGTGATGAAAGCCGGCCGCCACTTCGGCAACTGGACATCACAAGCGTGCGACCTCAACAAAGCCTTCAAGCTCTTCAAATCAATCCAGCACCACGAGCATCCGGAGGTGCTCTGGCGCCTCGGCCTCTGCTACGAACTCGGCCTCGGCGTCTCCAAGAGCGACACCACCGCCGTCTCCCTCTACAAGCAAGCGCGCGACCTCAACTTCCCGTCCGCGTACATCGACCTCGGCCTCTGTCACGTCGACGTCGACCGCAGCTGGTCCGCCGCTCTCCAAGCACAAAAAAGCGCCAACGCTACTCTCCTCGCCATCCAAGAAATGCTAAACAACCTCGCCGCCGGCATGTCCGCCTGCACTCTGGACTCGGAGAACGCCTACCTCGCCATGGCCTCTCGTCTCGAGCTCCTCTCCAGCCACGATACCGGCCTGCTCCTCATCCGCGGCCCGGACAACTGCAACGCTCCACTGCTGCGGCGCATCAAGCGCATCCGAGCGAAACTCCTCAAGAAGCTCACAACAGATCGCTCCGCCATCGCCACCAAGCTCCTCAGCAACTCTCTCCACGAGCTCCGGCTTCATGTTCTCCGAACTACGTACTAAATTCCTCACATGCTTTTACTTTCCCTTACTTTCACTTTGACTTTCCTTTAAGCCACGTCTGCATACTTTACTTTTCTTCAGTAATCTCGTCTACATACTTTACTTTTCTTCCGGCGCGTCTACGTACTTTACTTTTCTTTCGGCGCGAATACATACTAAATTCCTCATACTTTTACTTTTCTTTACTTTTCAGGGTCTTCTTAAACTTTTTGACGAGTTGTGTAATAGTGGGACTGTTAAGGAGAGAAGCTTGTGTATTGATACAATTGTGGTGTATTTTGCCACTCATTTAGAATTTTTCTATAGATATAACAACTTTGACTTTCATGAATTGTAAGCTATAATATGCATTTGAAGAGTGCAGTTTGGTTTTTTTTTTTTTTTTTTTTCCCTCAATGCATGGACAAGGTCAACATACTTCAATTCAAGTTAACCCTTGAACGTTAGGTGGCCACAATATTCTACCTGTATGTTGTCCTATTTGAACATGATAAGATTTAGGTATTGAAATGACCACCAAATGGAACATGCTAGAATCCTCAATCCAAAGGTGTAACATTTTATGTAATCTTCATAGTAAAATACATGGTTATATCTACAATGCCCGACTTGATGTTAAAGGGTTATTGTCAAACGTTTCCAATACACATTTCATAAATTGTATGGATCTATGTTCTACCTTCTGTCACGCAAGAAATCACAAGTAATGGAGGTATTCATGATAAGAAATATGGACTTGGGATATAGGAAAAAGCCATTTTACCTCGGAAAGCAATTTTATTTCATTTAAATAAAACGAGAATCATTGGATCTAAAATCAAAACAATGGGATAGAAACATGATGCCTTCTTTTGTGGGAGATGAAAATAAAGTAAAATCCTTCATTTCTACGCATTTCAAAGCAAAAGCAACGAGGGCTGCCAAGAACTTTTTCTTCACTACTACCCGCCTCAAAAAAGTACATAATCAAGCTCTATAGTAGTACAATTTAGGTCTTACAGCAGTATCATTCACTGCTGGAGGAGATGCTTTGAGTTGGGCAAGGTATGTTGGAGGAGGTGCTTTGAGCTTTTTCTCTTCCTGGGATGCATCTTCTGAATATTTCATTCTTTTTAAGCTTTCTTGATAAGAACTTCGTTGAAAATTTGTGAAAAGACTAAACTCAGGCTGGCTGAATGAGTAGGAGCCTATGGTTATTAGTCCATGATAAAGAGGATGTTGTTTGAAGAATTTTCTTAGCGGTGTATAGCACTTGTTACCACTATCAACTGTAGAATTAGTGCTGTTGTTATTCATCATGTTCCTTTCCAAGTCACCAAATATATCATATGTTAAACGTTTGAGAGTGGGTTGTGAATCATTATCCAAATCACATTAATATATATACTGAGTTACTTTTACTTTCCAAACTCAGTTTTCTCTTTACTTTTAGACCAATTCTAGGTATTCTTAATCTAAACCATGTTCTAAATATCACTCACATTGCATCAAAACATGTATGGCAGTGATCCTGATCCATTCAAGTCAAAAGCTTGCATGATGTATCTTACAAACGAAGGACCTGTTCTTGCCTACACAACCAAATGATCTGACCTGCTACAGAAGAGCAGCACAGAAGTAACTTTTAACCTAGATTTTATTTGTGCCAAGAAATGAGCAGACGAGGGAGCCTGTTCGGAAACTTAGTGTACACAAACTGCACAACAATGATCATCGCAGGGCGATATGATAAGCAGTGTAGGTTTGCTTTGCCCAAAAAGAATGTCCTAAAAATTCAAGGAGAGAACACTGGATCTCACTTGGACCTACCTACCTGTCCAGAGAACACCCCGCCCTGCAGAGTCCTGCAATTACGGTAGCAAAGCCACCAATTGCTCCTTAACCAGCTCTCCCAACGCTTTCCGCACGTCGATCTGCACATGCGTCATCCAGTAAGAAGTAGAGGTGGGGATGCTCTCTTCCTTACAAGGGAGGATTTTGATTGAGAAGAAATTCTTTATATGGAAAGGGGGGGGGGGGGGGGGGAGGGGGGGAAGGACAAACCTGATCACTGCAGATAAGCTTGGTGAAATAAGGATAAAACTCCGGTAAGTGTTTCTTAAACATAACGGTATCCATGTCTTTCATCGCATTTAACACCTGCACAGTTTAAGGCCTCAGAAACCTACAATTCTACGTCGGGGTATGAACCGAAGGTTATGAAGGCAACAGATGGTCGACAGTGCAAGACAAGTAGCGTTGTGTGTTTCACTACCTGGACAGTGACAGGCGAACGTAGACCAAGCGAAAGGTGAAAGTCGGCTTGAACAGCTTCACTTGGAGCAGGTTGCAATGTGGCAACTTCTTTTAGAAGGTGGCCACAAAATGAGACAAGCTGCCTCTCTGCCTCGTCTCTTAGCTTTTGATCCCCGCCCTTTGAGGCGACCATGGTATCATCGAGTGGCTGTTCAACGACCTCAGTAGCTACACCAGTCTCGCCTGCAGTTTTGTTCAGCACTGCGAGGTAAATCTGAGTCCCTTCTGCCTCCTGGCGCAGTAGATTTGGAGGAGGTCTGTAGCAAATAGATAACACATATCTTAGCGAATACTAACAGCCAATTCTTGTCGGTCTCAAAAAAAAAACATTCAATTCAATGCATACCTATCGCCAGCAACATGTTGGATTCTGTTTCGAAGGTTGGGGTCACTGTTGTAAGAAGCCGCAAAATCCACCATCGATAGAAGAGTATCCATAATCAGTCGCTTGTGCGATGGTTTTAATCTCTGCCAATGGTTTCTCTGCACGACGTAACCAGATTAATAAGACAAATAACAAGAATCTCAACATGAATTTTGAACATAGACCCACATATAAATGGTTACACTGTTTGAGGAAAGTCCTTACTTGAAGACTATCCAGAGCACCCAAAAGCAAAAGTTGGATCACACATTTCGTCCTAACGCTCTGCAGCAACGAGCTTTCCAACTCACTTCCGTCGGGACCGTGATCACTGATATCCAGATCCTGCATATCTCAGTCATTCAAGATGTCAAATGAGATCCAAGGACAGTCTAGAAGGAAAGATATCCCTCGAACAAATCCACCATGTCTTCTGCCAAAAGACGTGGATTGACGAAACTCTGATTATTGAAGAAGTCGGACCGTTTTATGGGCAGGTGGTCTTATTTCATGCTATAGGAATAACCATAAAATCCAGCCCAGGACCACAACAACCACACTCTAAACCATCATGACAAAACGTCGCGCAAACAAGAAATAAATTACCTGATGAGCAGTCTGTAAACCAGGTTCTACTGATATGCTCCTTCTCCTGAAAGAATTTCTAAACATAAGAGTATCCATGACATTGCTCATGAAAGAGCGTCCAGTTGGCTGATTTGACGCCTTCGCGTCTCGAGGAGAAGCAAGAGACGCCGGTGCTTCAGAACCTGCAGAATTCAAAACCCAATCTTTAACACGAAAAAATAGAAGATAATACATAAATTGTGAAGGCAAGATCGGTACAGATTATTTTCTATGAAGAATCTCTTATTCTCATCTGGAGATGTAGGCAAGGGCATTACCTTCAGATTCCGCAATGCTCAATCTTTCAAGTCGATCATCTGCCATGGAATCGAAACTAAGGCGATGGTTTGTCTTTGATGTGTCACCGTTGCTGTTACTTCTAGGCGTTCCTTCAACAGCACCGTTTTCATGGACCTCTGAATGCCCTTCATGAGCCGCAGATTGTCCAGCTAGTGTCTGATCTCTAAAACTTAGCTGAGAATTCATATTTGACACCTTCCTTGGACCAGAAACGTAATCCGACCCAAAGGTCAGCATACTCTCTGGGTCAAGAAGTTCTACTGGTTGGGTAGTATAACACGCATCTCTGTGCAAAAGCAAGCCCGTCATCAGGATATTTTACACCATTAACATCTCTTTCCCACACAGGTATGAGCGGAGTGCTTTCACGACTCACGACAGACCAATTAAACAGTAAATACTGCGAACTCAGAACAAACGTATACTTGTAAGGGGATAAAATCAGAAAGATAGGCATGCAAGTTCATAACTAGGGAGGCATCTACAGATACATAAACGCATCTGGAGCCTCATGATTATAGCATATAGTGCAAAGATGACATAATTACCGGATGCTGTCCAGCAAAGTTGTCCAGTCTTGGTCATTGAACTGGTGACCACCAACTTCAGCAAGCCGCACCAAAGCACCCATTGAAATTGCTGCCAAGGTTTGATCTGGTCGGGTTGCGCAGTCAAGCAATAGACCCAACAAAGCCGGTAACAAGAACGAAACCTCCTGTAAAAAACAGAGCAACAAGGGGCTCTTGAGAGAAGGTATAGCAGAGTTTTCTTGCTGTGAATTCAAGAGAAGTAAAGAGAACTGTACTCAAACATCATAATGCAGCAGAGGCTGATCCAGAACAGCACCTTGTAGAAATTGCTGAAGAGATCACATAATAACTGCAGGGAGTGTATGCAAGTTTCTCTAAGCCACTGATCTGCAGAGGCGGGCTTCTCCCCGTCCCTTCCAGCGTGGCGAACATAATCAAATATGGGAAATAAGACACGATGAAAGACACTTTCCCAGAAATGTCCAGAAAAATTCTTTCCACGCTCCTTGAGTAGGTCGAATAAAACCTCAAGAGCACAATTCCGAACTTCAGTTCGTGGATCAGATGTAAGATCTGACAATCCAGCGAGCATTGGGAACCAGTAGTACTCTGCGACCTCCAGATCCGATTGATCCGTATTCTCTCCTATTTTGGTTATACCCCCTGGTATCTGACCCTGCAAAATTTAGAAGCCCATTGTTGTAAGTAAATAAATATTTTTCCAATTTCGACCCTTCTAGTATCGCCGAGGCGAAGAGCCTTAGTAGAAGGCAATCAGGTATAAAATTAAAAACTGGAACATGAATCATCCACATACAGTTATAAAGCAAAAGCCACAAGGACATCAACTCACATCTGCCAGACGATCTTCGCAAATTCGAAGAAGAGCGATAGCTTTAAGACTTGTTGACGGACTTATTTTGTTGTTTGCAAATGCAATAAGACAGTTAACACAGTCCATAAAACAATCTCCGACCACCTGATCAAAATGCTCCAATATAACTGCACAGAATGGGAAGACTCGATCATTATTCAAAGTGCACCTTGTATTTGACAAGTCGAAGTAAGCAGAATTGCAGAATTGAAGACCAATACGGTTTACCTCTAAACTGTATACGATCACCTGGTCTACAACTTGTGTTACACCTGGTCTACAACTTGTAGTCTCGAGCCAGTGTAATTCGAAAATTAGTGTTCACAGCATCACAACATAATCTTTAGATCAGAAGAGAAGTTGCTTAAGCAAAGTACCTTGCTCCACGTTCTCAAAAGCAACATCGGATATGGATACTAGATCGTCATATGCAGCTGTAGTGAAGATCATGAACACACTTCGCCAGCCCGATTTGATGCTCCCAACCTTCGATTTGATCATCTGAAAAGAAGATCATATGCTCAGCATCAGACAACTTCCAGGAAAAAATCCATCAAAACATCCAACGTCATCCAAGTGTGTAAAAACGAACTGATCTGCCCAGCATATAAAGAAATGCAATTAAACCAAGAACTGGGATCAAACAAAGTATTACGTCTGCAGTAATTACCTGTACTATGCAATCAACGATGAGAGCTCTAATTGTAGGATTCTTGCTATTCCTCATTATGACAACAAAAGGCTTCAGAATATCGTTCTGAAACGTGAAATTTGCCAATTCCGCTCTCTCAAGGTACTTGATGGCAAGTTGCCTTAGGGAGTCAATTGCATACATTGCAATTTTCTCCTCAGAGTGACTTCCAGCTGCAACAAAATGAACAGAAAGAACTGCCCATATCCTGCCCCAAACCTGAAGCATACAAATCCACGTGCTAAATAAATACAATCAAGACTAATAGCAGGCTGGACACCGGCACACATACTAAATTCTGAATGGAACCATCTGCGATTATCATTTGGTCACAAATAATGCTCCTTCTGAAAGCACAAATGGCATGACAACAACTTTGTACTCAATTCTGAACGACCATGAAACATAATATGGTGAAGTATAGTCACTTTACCATTCGAATACGTGTCATATTGTAGTAGCTGATTTCCACCAGCTTGGTCAAACTGAAAACACGTGGTGGAGATTGTTTCAACTCTTCAGCTGAGACTCCACACAAGGCTGCAAAGAATTCTACGATCACGTCACTGGGCAGACGAACACTGTTCACAAACACTTGTTCCGTCGGTTTCCCGGTGAGCTCCGTCAATGAGAGCACTAAAGAATCACGAGATATCTGGTTGCTTCCCATCATTAAAGTCACCGATACCCCAGGAGTTGAAACTATGTACTCAAGCCTTGATACACACTCCAATACGGCGTTCCAAGTGTCCTGTAAGGCTTCTGGTTCATTCTGGCACATAGAGAGCAGCGTTTTTAAGGCCTCCACGTTCTTCGATCGCATCTCTCTTGGTGCATGCAAAAACGTGAATCTGCAATGAAACATGCAATGAAGTTAAGAATACGGCAACAAACTATATCACTTATATTTGATGTTAAAAACAAAATAACAAAATAAGAAAACAGAACATATCCAAGAGAAATATACAAGTCACAAGATCATCAAATGAAATTATGAGAGATAATAGAAGGACAAAATAAAAGATGCGAACTTGAGAGTGGGTAGCATATCTCAATACGTAGACAGAGTTTTGGGTTTCACACCTCACTAATGAAGTCAGAAATGCATAACGCATGGTCTCCATTCCAAGAGCTTTTGTCAAATGAATTCCGAGTCGAACGCCTTCCATACAGAAGAGAACTCGCGGTTTGTTATCGCTATCCTCCATAGTTACAGAGAATGCTGCAAGCAATGGCCATCCAACAGCTTCTAGCATTGGACGGGCCAAATCTTCATGTTCTGCTTTATGAAACACTCCCTTCTTGAACCCAGCTTTCTTGAACATGGATTGCGTCAGCTCAATAATTTCATCACTTTCCTTCTTTGTATCAGCCGCACCATTTCCTCGAAATCCACCAAGATTCAGTATGCTGATAACCGAACTTCTGTCTTCCAACTTTTCCCTCTTTGAATCATCATCCTTCAGTTTAATTTCCTCTCGAACAATAGAGTCGAATATTTCTTCCAACAATGCCTGAGTATTAGGAATAAAAGTGGTTAAGATGCAAACTAGTAATGTTTGCAAAGAAATTCCAACTGCTTATTTGAGGACAAAGAAACAGACTCCTCTAAGCAACACAAACTATCAGTCCTTATTTGGCAAATGTACTAGCGTATAAAATACGCCAAGACATACCGTAGGAGCATGTCCAGTCTTTACCATGTTCGACAATATCCCAAATTTGCGAACTACAAAATTAAAAATTATGTTTCCTATATTGATTAGAGCCCAGAGGTAACATACCTGAGGAGCATGTTCCTCGACATCACTTGACGAATTCATTCGCACAAAATCAGATTTGGTCATCTTCTTAGTCACCATAGGATTGTGCGCATCTGTGTTTAGCATGATGACAGCGTATGCCAGTATATAAGCAGTATCGGCATTCTTGAAAAGATTTGGATTATCCCGGCAATATCTGTATGACAATGAAGATAAATCAGTCGTTCATTATAAAGGAAAATACAAGACCATCGGAAGTCAGTGAATTAAACAAAATTGGTTTTTATCATGAGGTTATAAGGCAGCCAGATATTTAAATTACCTCTCAGCAAACTTTTCCATGATGCGATCAATCTTTTGTGCTTCACCAGGAAGACGAAATCCATTGAGGAACATCCGAATGGCTTTGTCAAACTTCATGCCACTAAAATTGAGTGCATCCACGTATGCGTGCATTACAGACAGTGCAAAGTCCTCGTGCTCGCCTAAGTAGTCTCCAATCATTTTCTGCGACAGTGAGAATAAGAAAAGAGTAAGATCCTCGCCAGCAAGTATTCTGAGTGATACACCCAAAATCCACCAATTTTACAGTTCCCGCATTGCAGAATATGTACCATCCTATCACAAACTGCAGATAAAAAGAGACCCTCTCTATCACTATCTTGCGGAACTTTTGACAATACAGCACGTAGAAATCTAGCATTAAAATGGACATAGGGTGAAAACCGCTCTATGCCTTACTCAAGATATGAAGTAGCGCACAAGCCATGAAAAAAGCAGGACTTGGATCATATTAAACATAATAGTAGGGCCATGTATCTTGATACGATGAAGATTGCAGAACAAAAAAATACCTTGTCCAAGCCTGGCGAATCTCTCAAAAACTGAGCAACTGCTTGGGGCTCCTTAGGGACCAAATTATGCTCAAAAAGAAATTTGATCCCACTTGACGGCTTAAGATTGAACTGTACAAGCAAACAAGTCGTCAAAAGAGAACAGTGTATTCTGCAAAATTTGCTTCGTAGGATACTAACGTATGCATGAACGCGGTATGTAAGG
Organism: Bryoerythrophyllum caledonicum; assembly: GCA_963971425.1. Classification (NCBI taxonomy): domain Eukaryota; kingdom Viridiplantae; phylum Streptophyta; class Bryopsida; order Pottiales; family Pottiaceae; genus Bryoerythrophyllum; species Bryoerythrophyllum caledonicum. The sequence goes on along the minus strand of OZ020525.1, from coordinate 14,240,843 downwards.
TAAACTAACGTGCACAAGCACAACTTGAAAACAGCAGCATTAAAACATTTTACCTCTTATAACCAGAAAACTAATCATAAACATGTACCTGTCTATCTCACTGGCTGGTTCATACTTTTTTGTCTCAAATAACATGAAAAACGCATGAACTGTGATTAGACTAGGAATTTAAGTTCACATCTTGTGGACGTTGCTAAAGTCGAGACACCACAGGAAAGCACCTTAGCAACAGCACTTCCCATAGTAACCTTCAAAGCCTTGGCTTTCTCAAACTCATCTGCTTGAGTCACGGGCTTGGTGTCATCCTTAACTTCCAATTCAGTACCATCAGCATGAGCATCAAGCTCAGGCAAAGACAGGTCAGGAAACACAGGTCCATTTCCTCTTTGCTTTGATGTCCATGTCCCGAGTGACCTTAGAACACCTACTAGACACTGCAAATCACAATCAGAAGAATTAAACGTTAGACAGCAAGCAATCGATAAATATTAAAATTAATCTTGTGAAGATTAAGAGACCTGCGAATGTGAAATGCCACATCGGATGCAATTTATAAAGAAAAAAGTAGGTACACCTGACCTTCACGTGCGGGAGTATAACTTACTTGAAGAGCTGAGGACTTCAGAGCAATGCTTTGTGAGGGGTTGACAGCATAAGGATCCCCGTTAGGCGATCCTTGCGCAAGTCGCGATAAAGAATTGACCTTCACACATGCATAAAAATTTGAGAAGCGAAAAATTGAAGAATGGACCACTACAAACAACAGTTTTATGTTCATAAAAGAAATATGTACAGAAAATGTTTGATTCTGTACCATGCGTTCGAACAGGTTCGGAGCCTCTAGATCGCAATCATAGTTTACAAAAATATCTGCAAGCATCTGAGGATCATTGCAAGCTTTCTCGAGCATTCTGCGATGCAATCCAGAATATTTTATCAGCTTCTAAAACAAGGATCCGAGCAACTCTAACGTAGCCAACAATCTGCACTCTTTTAAGAAACACACAAAAGAAGTTTATCAAATTGATTGTTCGATAAAATAGTATCATACTTAAGAACCGATGTGCGGTGATGGAGGGGGCAGTCTGTCTCCAAGGAACGTAAGACAATCAAATTGAAGAATATTCCCAACTCCACCTGCAGAAAGAGACTAAAAACCGTCAGACAGTAGAATATCACATTGTTTGTAACAAGACTTTCAAGTCTCTGATTAAGCCAAGTACGATGTGAAAATTGTTCATGTACAGACCATACACAGACCTGGCATGGACGGTTGATGCAACTCATCAAAACATCCTTTTCACATCTGAAAAGAAAATAAATTAAAGCATGCTACAAAAGAATTACAAACTTCGGTGAATTAGCGGCCAACATTTGAGTACTAAGATAAAATGTTCTTTATTAACAAACAGATCGATTTCAGTCATTGCCCAAAAGGTAAAAATGAGTGGTGTTATACCAACTACTAACATAAGATTGTAAAGCTATCCGAAGTTCTAAAAGCTTGAAGCATTCGATCACAAAGAGGGGTGCCAGTACTCACCTTTAGACTCTCTCTATAACGTTGCAGCATTATCAGAAAGATGCTCACTGCAAGCTGCCAGTAGAGAACACAACATCAACAATCTTGGAGCTTTCAAAGGCAAAAAACTTGCAACGGTTATGACTAGTCAACTTCAATCCAAACATAGCGTAACTGAATATCCTAGCAAAAACATCAGAAGCCAAAACATGCTATTTCCGCTCATCTTTCATTTGCGTGCAAATAAACCAACTTGAGCCAAGGTGACAGCCTTTTTTCATGACAGCAACAGAGTCGAATCATCACTATATCCAGGACGTCAAGACCAATATCTACATATATGGAAAAAGATCCACTGACATCACAAAATTCAAGAACCAACCTGAAAAACTGCTGTATTTGGGGAAACACAAGACCTTAGCAATGCATAGCAGAGGTATGCTTTCACAAGATCGATGAAAGGGAAATTTGCGGTGAAGGCATGATTTACGCTTTCCAGACATCCCTGCACAGCAAACAACAATTCATGCCAGAACAAGGTAACACCCAAAGCGTACAAGAGCTCCCACACGCAAAATATTCAAGGGAGACGATGGAACTGAAGAATACAGATCACTAGAGAATAATAGATAACAAGCTACTGATTAAGTACATACTCCATATATTAGCCATCTCACGTACTCCCGAATGTGCAACGAACTCTTAATGATACTAGCATGTAACGCTATCCTTCACTCAAGGTCAGACCAATTATAGTAGATAGCAGACCTGAAGCAGTTCCAGAGAAAGTAACTTTGTTCTACTGAGGAGATCATCACTGCCATCCTTCATTGCCATCTGCAAAATTATCATCTGGCACAGTTAGACAACAGAAGATACTACCATGCTGGATTTAACTACAGAAAAAGATAGGAAAATGAGAGAGAAAGGACGAGTCTTACTTTGCAGATGGTGCGGAGGACAAGAAGAGCATCTTTCTGGCCCAAGGTCAAAAGATCTAGGTCTCTCCCACTGTCACAGACCAGCATGCACATAATATCAAGCAGTTGACCAAGTTTTCTTCATGATATATTGAAGTGAGAACATTAGAAATATAAATATTACTAGTTGTCGGTTCAAAATAAATTTAAGCCCTTATTTACAACTAGTAATATGAATTTAAGCCCTTATTCACAGACCAAACTGCACGTACTCATGGTTCTTAATCGCCCCTTCCGGTGTTACAGCTTTGTCCAAAGCAGCTTCAATGCCCTATACATTAACAGACACAGATTTACAATTAGTGTACCAACAAGGAGTAAAGAACAGTATAAACTATGGCATAGCAACCATTGAGCAACCATTCTGTACTTTACACGCAATATCCAAACGCGGCATACACCTGCTCTATACATCACCTCAAAAGAAAATGAACAAAGTATATTAACGCCAATTACAGTCAACAAGAGCCAAAGCGATAAAAGAGCATAATTAGGAGCAAAGATACTAAAAACCTGATGAAAGGGAACAAATGAATAGTACTACTAGGAAGCAATGTAGAATGCTGGAAGAATTTCGTCAAATGCTGAAAAAGAAAAAAACCTAAGATACGCAATCTGATATTTGCAAGAGACATTGGAAAGGCTGTCAAACCTTGAGATCAGATTCAGTAGCTAACTGTTGAAATTCGGTGATTGGAACTGGTGGAGGGGTACTGGGAGCTGGTCGAGGAGATTGAAGGGGTATTTCCATAGTCTCCCCTGTGGCAGCATTCCTTGCTTCGCCTGTCTTTGGGTCTATAATTATTGACTGTGATCTGTTGTATCTTTTTTCAGTGGTGCTCGATAGTTCTGCTGGTTTCTGCCCATCTTCGTGAGCGACATGTCCATTGGATGAGGGAGATGAACCATTCTCACTGGAACTGGCATGAGCCAGTGAAGGAAGCTGCGCCGATGATGATTGCGGATGCACTTGCAGCACATCATTATTCTTACTAGCCTGCAGAAAAAATCAACTTCTCAGCAAACGAAAATACTGCAGTGTAACCATAGAAGTGAAGAAACAGTATAACACTCAAGAGCACAAGTGATCCAAGTGACTGGCAAGTTTTAGACAAGTACAGAAATGACCTCTACATCAGACTCCATTCGCCTCAAAACAATGTTGATCATTTGAGTCAAAGTTGCCTTTGCCGTTGCCTGATTCACAGGATTCTTACTGCAACCAACACAAAACCAAGTACAACTTTACCTTATTCCATGAAGCTGTATTAATGATGAATATATACGCTTCACATCATGCTGCGACATCGAAAAAAAGCCATAAATCTCACGTACAAGAACTCTGTTGCCCACTAAATTCTATGGAAATCTACCTGCTCAAAACGATGTTGTAGCATGTCCGAACTGCGGTCAACAAGCATTCTCCATGCACTGCCATTTCAAAATAAAGGGTCGAATTAGATTGTTATTTGAAATTTACGAAAATATATCAGTTTAATGATACCAAAGGTCCATTGCATCTCTAGAGTAATAGAAGAATAAACAGATAAGTACCTTGAAAGGAAGATGAAGCTACTGCAGTCAGAAGCACCTTAATGACTTGGAGAACCAAACTGCACCAACGTAAACTCCACGAGTGAACAGAAGGTGAATATCCTCCACATAACTGATAATTTCCAATATAGAAAACTCACCGAAATAGAACCACTTTAGAGCACATAGATGTAATTAAGATTCGATATGTATAACGGTAGAGGGATCATTGACCTGGCATGGAAAACTCTAACTAGTAAAAAACATAATTAGGACAAACACAAGAAGTGGCTTGATTTAAGAATAATCCCAAAGACTCCTTGAACAAAATCAAGCTATTCCATATATTTCATGCAACACACCATGTTCATTTATGATCTCATAGCCAGATCACCTACCCCAATCAACTATCACATATAAGTAGAGAAAACTCGAACCTGTCAGGTGCGGTTGTGTCAGCAGATGCACAGACCATGTTAAATATTTCAGTTGCCAACTGTCCATTACTTCCTCCATCAATACCAGCCACTCCTTCTAGATGACCATATGATATGAGTTTCTACATACATTGTGCCAAGTAGATGCATAAGCTCCCATTACAAGACAAAGTACAGACTACATGAAGATATTTCAGACACCTGTGTCAAAGTGCTCAAAGGTAATGCTGGCAAGAAATTGTGCAAGCGTAACGATCTTACATGTAGACAGTCAAGAGCTGGCTCCACAAGCTTGGACTGCTTTGTCTCAAAAGCCAGACGCAGGGGCAAGATCACCAGATCTGCTTCCAAGCCTTCTAGGGTATGTCCGGCCTCAGCCAAAGTGGCAGCAGCTGCTTGTCCAGTGCTTGGCGTAGCTGGGGATGCAACCGGGCTAGGCTCTAACGACTTGACGTCGTCTTCTTTAGGACTTTCTCTAGGACTATATGAATCACCTTCCGATTCATTGTCATGGACAACAGATCTGCTTCCAATATTGCACGTTAGCCGAAGCACTGTAATACTGAAAATCTATCAATCTCAGATGGATATTGCAAGCCCGTAATGACCTCTAACTGTAATCACAATCATACAATCGTACGCATACTAATTTCAAAATGCAGCTCATTTCAAATGTGAAAAATATCCTGAACAACGCTGGCATTGGACAGCGAAGTTATCCTGGATAGATAAGCACTTAAACCTAATCTTCTAGAAAACGCAATTCGTCACAGAACCAAAGACTTCCGATGCCAGTTTAACAGTAGTCGCTCCCCATAATGCTAGATTTTCTATGACGATTCATTCCAACGTAGGTTAAGGTAATCTGCTGCTCCGAGTCCTTAACCCGCAACATCCATCATATACCCAAAGCAGTAAACATCCCCAAATTAGGCATTTCTTTCAGCACACTTTTATACGACGCTCGACAATATCCACGATAACAGATTTCTATAGTTCACCAGCAACACCCTGTCCAAATATTGCTCCTCCGTCTTCGCATTTCTCTCCACGGACTTCAAGCAGGCGCCTGACGAACTCGGTGAGAAGGAAATGAAACAGAAAAAAGGACAGAAAAGGTCAAGTATTGCATACATTTCATCTCGGAAAATCGACTCTTCATGCCCAGGCGGTGGCGACAAAGGCTTCCTCTCTGCCATTACACATGAAAAGACCCGAGTAAGTAACCAGCTTAAGAGAACACAGTTAAACTCGGGAAAGCTAAAGAGAGATAATTATAATCCACTTGTATTCCTTGCCAAGTGTTCGGAAACCAAATAATATTATACAGTAGATGCTTCTGATCATATAAACCTTCGTTGTGTAATAATTCAGCAGATATAAGACAAATAAATCGTATCCGAAAGAAATCTAAAATCATTAGTCATAGCGATACGTTCAAGAACAAGTGATAATCTTCAGCTGATGCTTCTGTGCTTGGTAGCCTAAAATGCGTCAGTCAGTGACGAGCTTGAGGAGATTTTCACTCGACGGGATAGCGCCTCTCGTGCTTTGGCAAAGCTCAACAGTCAAGGTACACAGCTGAGGCGTGTCCAAAATGCTAATATAACCTATTCATCGGCTTTGACTACAACCTCGACAACTTCAAACAGTCGACAATTCCACTTCTTCAAACTATCAAGAACCGCATAGCTATCCACTACACGAGCACCATTCCGGCACTGATTGAAGAGAACAAATCCTTAGGCATCAACATTTTTATTCCAGGCACCAGTTCTCTCACGATTGCTCCATCTATCAGCAGATCGGCAGAAATCCAACCGCGAAATAAAAAAAATCCCGCGCATCTCCACTCACTGGATTCCTGTAAGAAAAAAGCTTCGCAAAACCGCAAAACGCCGCGCTGCCGCAATGCAGGTCCGCTACGATCGGATCCACGACTACAGTAACTCGTAGAACCGCTTCACTCGTTAGGTCACCGGATCGAAAGAGCAAGCGCCATACCTAGATACGCCTTGAGCGCGACCTGCAAGTCGCCGTACTTGCGCCCGGCGGAATCCTTGAGCATGCGCTCGAAGGCGCGCGTGACGAAGGCACCTCCGGCCTCCGCCATACCTGCACTGTGGCCGAATCAGGCGCGACGATCTCTCATCCACGCGCTCGAACAGCAGCTCCTCGTCCCGCCACTCTTCAATTGAAACCCTCGGCACACAACGAGCACTCGCTGCTCTCGCCATTGACTGAGCCGAAGCCTCGCCATCGCTTCAGTTGAGGACGAAGACCTAAACCCGATATACAATCTAAACCCGTTTCTATCTTCCATGAATGTAGATAAAAGACTCGGAATCTAGGAATGATATAGTAGCGGATTTAAGGATGCGTTTGTCTCCCGATCCAAGTCCTGAATCACGTCCTTATTTAACGTCTCCAATCATGTCCAGAGAATCCTGTGATTGGGGACGAAGACATAAAACCGTCACTACGCCTGTAGCCCGCAGTATCTACTAAAATTGTAGATTCTATGACGGGAACCTATTCAAAAGGTGATGTCAGTTATAGGTGAACTGATGGTTTTGGGTGTCGATTGTTTCAACCACATTCATTCATCCACGTTGTTGCATTCCAAGTTCACGTTGCTTCATCCACGTTCATTTGTTGTTTCATCCACGTTGTGAATGAAGTGTTGATTGATGTCTTGATTATGTCCATACCCGGCCTTTCCGGTGACACCCGCGAGAGAACCGCCAACGATGTGAACTGCCAATGATGTGCAATCTACTAACAATCTCATAAAAGGTAAGTATTTCTGTTTGGTATTTTTTGCCACATTATTTTAATGTCTTTGTTGTTTTCCTTAAAACTTCTCCATTTGCACATGGAGGTTTATTCATCCATGGAAACTCCCTATATCTACTTAAACCAAATAAATGAAATGTTTTCACATTGGAGAATAGAAAATAGTTCCATTTGTTGATAAGCAGTCAAGGTTTACAACAATAAAAAATTATTGTGTTTACACACCTTTACAAGTGCCACTTCTTGCATACTTTCCATACCTTCGTCATTATTGCGGTGACTCGTAGATATCAATATTCTGAGGATGATGGCATACCTTTCTAAATGCACGTGGCATACATATTTTTTTGTGAATGCATCAATGGTCTAATGGGGGATCCCTCCAGTGTGTCAATAAAACTCATCCACACAAAGACCCACATGCGAAAGTCAACAACCACAAATCAGGATATCGCTTCTTACGTAGAAATAACAGTGGATACACCGCTTACCCTGCAACGAATCTTGTCTCTAGCAAATCCATTAGTTTGCAGCACAATGTCTCATTGCACTAGTTGGAAGCGCACACATCCATGCATGTTTCTGCGATTTGCACATTAGACAACAATGAACTATTGGTGAAGTTATTCACATAATACTTCAAATGTGACCACCTATGGGCCTATTGTCCAAGTAAAAGGTTTTAGGGTCCGCATGTTCAAAAGAATTGTGAAGTACCAAGCCTAATGTGCAAATACATCCTCCCTCCAGGCTACCTCTAGTCTACCTCCACAATCAATCCTTGTCATGATTTCATCCACCACGTCGGATGCCATGTCATTTATTTCCTCACCAATATTCCCAAATGACTTTGTACCGCCTTCCCACCAACCTAAATTCCGGTACATATATCCAAGTGCTAACAGACCCTTGGTTCCATGAATTTTTTTTGTGTATAGATAATTGAGGTCACTCAATCACCACAATGAATTCTCCAAGATCACTACATACTCATCTCATCTAAGTGAGCAACAACGGTGACTGCATGCACTTCTCACCTCAAGACACGAACCACCAGAATCACACTAGTATAAACCGGGTCTCAAGATAGTACCACCCCAACATAACCTAGGTATCAATAGCGAGCCGGACATCGGGAGCTTCACTACAGCTAACCAACCTCATAATTCGCGACTTGCGCTGTCGTAAATTGCCTTCGGTGCATTGATGAGCATGCGACATCCTCTTATAAAACCACTTCCTCATTCTGAAGCTTTCATTGAAGAAGAGTTAGTCTGGTGAGACTAGTTCGCACGTTGCGGCGTTTTTAATTCAGCTTTTGCAACTGTTGTTGAACTTCCTGCATGTCCGATTCAATGCGGCTTATTTTCTCGCGCCAGTTGCGACATGTATGGAATGATTTTCCAATGTTTGATCGGTTTCACAGACTCAAGGTTGAACGTCAAGTGTTGTCCTTCGAATGGAATTGTAAATTTAATACATTACATCCGTTTGTAGCATTTCTGCTTTGAGCGCCTTTCTCCAGCGACTTGACGTTGGAAAAGGACGTTTCCGGTAATCAGGATCTCTATTGACGATTATTTGGAGATTTTTGGCAAGTTTCTGGTCTGAGAATGGCGAGCGCTCGTGAACTCGCAGGTGATCGAAGCGCGTTGCAAGAGTCGAAGCCAGTTTTGATTCTCTCAGAATTGCCAGGAGAGGTTCGTCACGTAATGTGGAACTTCTGGACAAGTTAGTTTTCGTTTCTGTGCAGTTTCGTCAAGTGTCGGATCCAAGGGTGGCGGATTGGATGAGCTCTCGAAGGCTCGAGTCTCACAAGTGATCAAAGCCTAGTAGTCGGTCTTAGCTTTGCGGCGTTGTGGAAGTTGAAGTGTGTACAGAGCCTTTAATGAAGGTCTAGGGTTTCGGAGAGTTCCGGTGATTAGTAAGTTACGAGTTTTACAAAACCCTAAGGAAGAGCTTACTCGTCTGAAGTTCTCGTTTCCGAAGAGCTTACTCGTCTTGAGAGAAGTTCTCGTTTCCGCGGCAATGTTGGATGCAATTCAGAGCTGAGAGATTGTGTTTTGTGCCGAGGAATTTTGGTCGTCAGAGAGTGAGAGGTCGTTTGGAACTTATCGGAGGATTTTGGAGCTAGCAGACGCAGGTGAGAAGCTACGCCGGTAGCTCTACGGCAGTTGATTGATTTGAGCGATGCATTGTCAGGGGTTGATGCTTTATATCGCGTTTTGCAATTGAAGTCGATTCATGGCGTCGTCGGTGATGGAGAGGCGCGGGCAACGCTCGGAGAGCCACCGGCAAGATCACCTGCAGAGCTTTCTAGCTAGCAAGCAAGCGTATCTTGATGCCAAAGGCGCTCAACAACGCGCGGAACACGCCGCGCAAATCTGCAAAGCAGCTCCGTCGCAGAAACCAATCGCTGCTGGAGAGGTATGTACACCGACCGGTTCATTCTTTTATTCACTAGAGACAAGACGACTGCAGTGTCGTCGCATTTGGTTTTTTTTTTGTTTTGTTTTTGGTTTTATTAGTTGAAGTGTAAGCTCAATTTCATCATTCCAGAGTATTGACTTCTATGCTTTTCCGATTTCTGAAGTCAGAGCCTCGGTAATTTAATAATCAAAAGATGACTGGCCAAGGTAAACATGTCCTCGAGGTCGTTTTATATTGAGTAAGCATGGCGCAACATTGTTTCAGGTTGAGCTCCAATGCAACTTATTGTATGAAAATCCTGTTTGTAGGAGGTGCCCCGGGACACGCAGCAAATGGATAAGATACATGACAGCGTCTTAGACGCAATACACTCTGCCCTTTCTAAGGAGAGTTTGGTGAAAAAGCTTGTCCTTCCATTTAATGAAACACTTGCAGCTGCTACTAAGGTATTACTTAATCTCTATCATATTTATCTTTTCCTGTACAGTAGTAAAAAATACTAGATCTGCAGTTGTGAGCTATTCGGCGACCACAAAATTATGTTTTTGTCGAAATGCTGAAATTTACATAGTCTTTTTTCACCAAACTCTTGCTCACATACTTTTGCAGTTGTTTCGATTGAGCTCAATTTGGGATGCCACTTGGATTTGGCTGCAGGGTGCAGCATCATCACGGTGGGAATGGCAAAAGAACACTGCCTTGTTAGAGCTTGAAAATCGTAATCAACACCTCCAGCACCTTCTCTCTCAGGTCAGAGTAGCTCCACTGAGATTTAAGCTTCAAGGCATATCAAAACTGTTCAAGATTTTACCGAGGCCTTATGTAGATGGGCTGGATAGTTTCATTTTGAAGTATTTATCTGCTTCGATTGTTTGAGATTACTGAAGGAAAGGGAGATCTGGGAATAGGCCGGAAGAGATGCCATGGAGCATCAGTCGCGTGCTCAAGAGGATCGCAAAACTTTAGAAGAAGCATTGCAAAGAGGGAAAGAAGAGGCACTTTTGTTGGCAAAGGCTCGTGACATGCGTGCACGGCTCATTGAGCAAATGCAAATCATGGCGCGTAGCAAGTATCTTCAAGCTACTCTCTGTGCTTGGCGGCACTTTTGCAACAAATCTAGGAGGAAAAGGGTAAGGGTTTTTTCACATGCTTGGCCAGGGGCTAATCTTCAAAACATTTGTTTCGTTTCAAGCCTGATGAATCGACTCTATGAGCAACGTCTTTCAACAGTGCTATGAAGGGCGTCACCAAGTGTGGGATCTTATTTGCATGATTAATATTTCTGTTATGTGCAGGCTCTACGTAGGGCGGCCCGGATGTGGCATGCTCGAACAATGCTTAAGCTCTTCACAGCATTCGTAGCAGGATGCGATCATACCAAACATACAGTTGGATTGAGACTGTATGCCACGCACCACCGAAGCCGAACCTTACTCTTGTACGCTATTCGGGTGTGGTGGCGAGGAGCAATTCTCCGGCGAGAAGCCAAAGTCAAACTTCATAATTTCTCCGCATTTTGGTCTCAGTATCGGCTACGTGCAGTAATTGTACACTGGCACAACTGTTGCGTCCAACTTTCCCTGAAGCAATCTAATAGGAAAAGAGCAGTTCGATCATTGTACTTTTCTCTCCTCCGACGGGCATGGCGGGGGCTGACGATGCACACAATCTCAGAACACAAAAAGAATTTGAATGCTGAGCTCTTCTTGTTTCTACGTATGGCTCGGGAGTGCTTGCAAAATTGGCATGGCTTGATAATGCGCAAGAAGCAAAGAGCAAGGCAGCTTGAAGTGGGTATGTTTTCCATTAACCGATTTCCAAGATACTTCCACTAACTCGATGTGTATGGGTTCCTGTGTTAGACCAATAAAGTCTTTAATAACATGACGTGTTAAGGAGAGGCATGTCATTTGTGAACTATGATTCAAGTAACAGATCCTTATCTGATCACCAGCTTAATTGCTTTGTTAAACCAATAAATTCTTATGGCTAGAAGATTTCGGTACAGATAACACGAGCTCTTGCTTTTCACATGCTGAACTTTGTTGTTGGTATCTCACGATCTCAAGCTCTTATTTTTGCACATCCAATCACTGCAAACGTGACAACAGGAGGACAACTACGGCATTCATATCTTTTAAGGTTAGCTATGGATGTATGGCTTGGAAGGACGCATCTCACGTTAGTCATTTCGACTCGTTTGGAGTGCTTTCAACAGCGAAAGGAACGAAAGTTGAAGTTCATTGTACTCTTCAAGTGGTGGCATCGCACTGTGAAGACAAAGCAAACACGAACGTTGCGAATGATGCTCTTGAGCAAGATTGAACGTAGGTGTAAGGAGTGGGCATTCCAAGCTATGAAGAAGAAAGTCTCCCAGAAAGGACTAGTGGGAGCCCATTGCGTGCAAAGGTCAAATAAAACTCGGTATGCAAATTATCATTATGAACACGCCACTAGGACAACTAATTCTGAAGCTTACAAAATCTCTCTTTTTAATCACTACGATATAAAACCAAGTATAAAGGTGGAGGACGACTTTCAATCCTATTTGCTGCTGGATTATTTCCTGTTAGCAAAGAACGCAAGCGTAGCTCAGAACAATTTAATCCTGGGAAGAGATAGTATACATCTTGTGCTGGGTCTTCCGTACATATGATTATGTGGTCGGAGGTAATCAGGAGTGCTGTAGTGAAGTCATGGTTGGACGAGGTGGTTGCAAAGAAAGTGCGCCGCTTATGGATGCGACGTTTATTGAGGCAGTTTCGACATCGACAGTTGCAAAGGACGTTTTGTTCTTGGCTGGTCTGTACCGAAACTGGCAGGTATTACATTCCACCGCTTTGGATTGCACATCATGTGAACACCTTCATTATTTTTATCTGATTTCTTGCGCCAGCTGTGATATGTTAAGAATCATGTATGGCAAAACCCATATTGTCCAACCTGTTCATCCTTGTTTATTTCGATTAAGATACTTGTGCATCTCTCTGGTAAAAGAACGGAAACAAATATTGCTAAACCATGAAGATGATCTTGTAGACGGCTCGCACTCGAGGGAAAGGCTCAGGAAGCAGAAGCAAGGATAGGGTTGCTGGAGACGAAGCTCTCTGGTGCTGCGCAAGTGAAAGCAGAAATGGAACGACTGCTAGCAAGTTTTGAGACTGAACGAGTACGTGTTTTGGACGATGCGACAGCTGCCATTGCCCGAACTCCGTCGTGGACCTCGGGTTTCCTCGATGGTAAAATATTTTATTCACATGCTATGATTGGTATATTTAACCATCGTAACCTACTCCCGTACTACTATGAACTTTGATTTGAAGGTGATTACTTAGCAAGAAATCAGCGTTTCAGCAGAATTAACTCAAGTTTGCAGGGTGGGTCATGATTTGTGTCTGCAGCTGAGTTGAGGTGGAGCTTATTGAATCTGGAAGACAAATGGCACCCACCTGGCCGAGCGGGACATTCAGCAGTGTCTTGTTCCCTGGTTCCTCATAGCCCCCCTTACACTATTATCTTTGGGGGTTACAATGGACGTGAGTGCTTCAATGATGTTATCATCTTTGACAGTGGTAAGCAACATTCAAACTTGTGATAATTCAATAAAGTGGTTAGTGATTTGACATTTTCGACCAGGAAAGTGGATCATATGATTAACTATGATCATATGATTACATTTTAGTTCTATATATGAAAAAATACAGCCCTTTGTTTACTATCTAAAGAATGACGTGAATGGGGCTCGCCTGTGTAGGGAGCATGTCTTGGAAAACACCAACCACGACCATAGCTCCGGGGAGTGTTTGTCCTCCGCCAATGCGCAACCACACTGCCTGTTCATTCGGAGTCAACAAAGTGCTTCTGTTTGGAGGTTTTGATGGATCATACGAGTTTTCTGACTTGTCCTTACTTACATTTCATGACGAAGGAAGTAAGTTCTACATACCTCTGGTCATCTCACAACAAACTGAGAGGACATGCAAATGAATTTCTCAGAGTGAGATTTCTTAGAAGCACAGTTTACAGATTTGTCATCTGAATTTTTTTGATGATTTGAAATTGATTACAACGAGGGAGAGGCCTACTTAAACGTTATCCGATCGGTTGTTTCTACCAGGCACATGCGAGTGGTCACAACCGGAGAAGCCTCGCATAGGAGCAAGACCTGGATCCTTCTCACATCACACCGCTTGTATGACCCAGGACCATCGCCATATGATTATCTTTGGGGGCTATCGCTCATGTGCAGGCCACTTGAACGAGACATGGTTTCTAGACCTTCATTTGAAGACATGGACATCTCCAGATTACATTGGAGTCCCACCATCACCACGCAGGGGTCACAGTGCCGCAATTGTTGATAAAAGCATGTATGTACTGGGAGGGTACAATGGTGTGGAACATTTATCGGACTTCCACGTATTCAATGTTGAGTCCATGGTATGGAAAAGTGTGGACGCCCATGGCGATCAACCAACGCCAAGACGACAACATGCAATGACGGCCGTAGGCCGCCATTTGGTTGTTTACGGAGGCTACGATGGAAAAGCTTACCTGGATGACACCTTTGTCTTCGATACAGGTATCTTCCAACTTTGGTTGTCCATGACCTGTGTCACCAAACGAATATTCCTTCACCTGTAATTAAGACCTATATCTATGGTGTTCCTTTTCATCTGAAGCAATTTCCTCCTTCATTTACTGGAATACCGTGCTGATCTTGATATGATGTTGACTCAGAGAACCATGTATGGAAGCGGTGGTTGATAATGGAATCTCCAAAACAAGGCCCATGTATAGATGGTAGAATGCCCACGACCGCTCATGGAAGATCGATGCATACAATGGTGGAAGCTGATCAGCGACTCGTGATTTTTGGAGGGGTTCATGAATGTGGTGCATTGCATGATGTTCTTTTCCTTGAGAATGCTGCTGGTAAGAAATTTCTTGTCCCCAATACTTCTTCCTTCGTGAAGTTGTTTCTTTTCATGTTGGTTACTTCAGATTATACATAGACACTGCTTTGAAAGAAAGTCAAAATTGAGGATTAGAGCTAGTGGAGAACGGAACTACTCTAAATATTCAGAGGCGGAATCTATTCTTGGCAGCAAGGGGAGGCCTCCAATTGCAAAGCTGCTTGACGGAAGAGACAGCGAAAGTGCAAAGTTTGCAGGGTAATGTGGTCGAATGCCAGCAGGCATTGCAAGACAAATGCAGTGAGCTCCACGTCGCACAATCGAGGTTGGAGCAAGTACATTCAGCTCTTAAGGTAATATGGTTTCTTGCTGTGCTGTGCATGCCTATTGTATCGTGGTGGAAACATGTTATCTTTTACACATGTCTCTATCAGCGACCTCCAGTGGAGTTTTCCAGTGTCAAAGTTATAGTTCTACCCTTTTTTTTCACATACACTCAGCACAATTCCCAGTCTTCCATTATAGTACATTGCTTAGATTCGGATAATTAACATGTAAAACGACTGCCCTATCTTTACCATGGCTTCGAAGTACTGTGAGTGATGGTACCTTTAGGTAGAGGCAGAGAAGCGAGCGGCAGCAGTGGAAGGACAGAGGGTGCTGCTGAAGAAGCTTCAGAAATCTCGTAACCATTCGAAGACACTCTCCCAAACTTGCCGCAGGTGTGCTCTCTCTCCCTAGTTACCTCCATTAGTTTACCTTGCTGAATCCTCAATTTTCCTTGTGCTGTCCTGCACGTCTCGATAGAAATCAGCTTGCCGTGTTGTGAATTGAGTGGGAATAGGCTGGCAGAGGAGCAGAAGGCCCTTCAACGCTTGGTTTCTAATTTTGAGCATCACCAAGTGTCCAGAACCTCACAACTAAACCTCCACTGAGAATAATGCGAGAGATCAATCGAGATGGTGGATCTGCACTCCTATCATACATTCTGGCAGCAAACATGATTGTGAACTCTTATTCATCTAAATTAATCACAGCTGCGATTCTGATGCAATAACTGTACGTCACAAATACGTGCATATCTGGCTCCCAGCAAAGACACAAAGGAACGTTAAAGCTAAAGTTGACGGGTTTGGATGTGGGATGAAAAGACAGCGGGAAAGTCATTCATCCACCCTCCAACGGCTAGTTCAACGTAACAGCCCATAAACGGCGCCAAAGGTGGGCCACCAATCAATCACCGCGGCTCCCGCCAACCCTAACCCCTCGGATGCTGCCATGTCATCAGTTTCCCGCCCAAAATAACCCCTCTTGTTGCATCTCCCGCCACCCCCCCGCCATTTCCCGCCCTTCTCCTCTCTCGCCCTCTCGGAACCCCACTCTAACCTCTACAGCAATCCTCTCCTTACAGGTTCTGAGAGCGAGAGACTTGAGGGGAGATACCCATTGTAATGTAGGGAGATTGGTTGTGTTGTTTTTCGGAGGTTTTTCTTGAGTTTTTATCGCGGTTGGAGGCTTTCTTTGGTTTTGGTAGCGTTATGGCTGATTTACATAGGCGGCGGTTAGATGGAGAGAAGAGCGGGCGCGGGATGTTGGCTTTCCGGTGTCGGAAGAGCCTTGACTTCTCCAAGGTTGCGGAGACTAGCGTCCTCGGCACTCGGAAGCGTGAGAGCGAGGCGGCTGCGGAGGATGTGAGTCCTCCGAGGAAAGCCGCGCTTCCTGAGAAGTAAGTTAACGTTTCTGGATTTGTGAGGAAAGCCGCGCTTCCTTTGCGGTGTTGTGACTGTTCGGATCTGGAACGTGTGCAGGCATGCGATTCTGGAGTCTTTCTATGAAGGTGTTGAGGCGGCCGTTGGTCTGCTCGGCATCCGTCGTGAGCTCTGTACGTTCCAGGCGGTTTGCGCTTCAGTTGAAGCCACCACAAAGAGGTGTGTGAAGTTCTTGCGATGCAAGCAATGTTTCTATCTGTTGGATAGAATCTGATGTTCGGATGTGCCTGCAGGCGGTTTTTGCAGAAGCACTTGGCTCAGATCAAGTACATTCTTCCGGAGGCGATCGGGCTGGAGTACGTCAGGTCCTATGACGCCGACACGCGCAGCAACAAATGGGAGCTGAAGATCTCGCTGCTGCCCTTGCCAGCGGAAGCCGAGGAGCCTGCGGAGGAGTGCGCGGCCAAGAAACCGAAGAGCGAGTCTGTGCAAC
The DNA here is from genome assembly GCA_963971425.1 of Bryoerythrophyllum caledonicum. Classification (NCBI taxonomy): domain Eukaryota; kingdom Viridiplantae; phylum Streptophyta; class Bryopsida; order Pottiales; family Pottiaceae; genus Bryoerythrophyllum; species Bryoerythrophyllum caledonicum. The sequence continues at coordinate 14,224,027 of OZ020525.1, read as the reverse complement.
GGCGGCGCGCATTTTACGCTCGCTTGGTCAAGTTTGCTGAAACTCACTCTGAGGTACGATGGGCTGTGTTTACTGGTCTGAGATGCTGGTGCGGATGTTTCCCGGTCTGATCACTTTCTAGATGCAAGTACTGATACTGAGTTCTCTGTGTTCAGGAGGACGACGTGCCTGCGCACCCGATGCCGGAGCGGATGTTCACTGGAAGCGCCCCCTTGACATCAATATCCTCCATCCCGACTCTGACGACGTGCATTCCAATGGAGATCAACACCGGCTCGCACCGAGTAGAGGTTCCGAGGTGCTCACCAGCGCAATCCTCGCACTTCTCCAAGTCGTTCAGCTCGTGTTTCTCCCTCAAGTCCGGCAGCTCGTTCATTCGCAGCGCCAAGAAAACCGCTCCAGCTTCGCCCGATACCATCCTGCCGATGCCAATCAACAGAACCTCCCACAGAGACATCCACAACGCGGCTGAGATAGATCCGTCCGGAAGTACTTCGCATCTGGCGCCTTCCTTCAAACCATTTTTCTCCGTGAAACAGACCTCGCTTGAACCAGAGGAAGACTCGACCCCTGTCGCTGACATCCCTCCGACTCCATCGAAGAGGAGTCGTGAGATCGTGGATCCTGGGGAGCTTCAAACGCCTATCAAGATCATCCGAACGACGGAAGCACCTGAGTTCGAGAGTTCGCTCAAGAAACCTCACGCGAGTTACTCAGTCAGCAGCATCCCAAGCACACCTGTGAAGCCGTCCATGTCCAAGGGGGTTTCGGTTTCTTGGGATGTGAGGACACCAGGAAGAACCTCCGACCAAGATGATGACTGCTCTGGGCTCAAGACGCCAGTAAAATCTACCATTCCTGCGAATCCGTTTAAGTCTCCCGCTCCGCACCAGCACACGCCGTGCACTCCTCAGGTCACTGAATGCCCGGAGAGCTCCATTCATCATGCCTGTCACGATGGGTTCAAATCGCCTGCTGCTACGCCCTTGAAGCAGGGGTCTGCCATGAGATCGCTTTTTGGTACGCCCAAGAGTTCTGGTGGTGGTTCTCCTGGTATGGACGTCCCCTCCACTCCTGTGAACCCCTCCAGAAGCTCCAGGTTTCGAGGCGGCAAAGGGGAGGCCAAGCAGAACCTGGGATCGCTGTATGGTGATGGTGGAGCGTCACCTTCGTGGAGGAAATCATTGTCGTTTGCGAGTGAAGTGTCCGAGATTGACATCTGAGGTTGTCCAATCGGTAAGTGCACATCTTACCAAATGTGAGATGTGAAGGTTACATGTCTCATCGCAGGATGTGAGGTTGACAGGATGTGAGATGTGAAGGTTACATGTCTCATCGCAGGATGTGAGGTTGACAGGATGTGAGATGTGAAGGTTACATGTCTCATCGCAGGATGTGAGGTTGACAGGATGTGAGATGTGAAGGTTACATGTCTCATCGCAGGATGTGAGGTTGACAGGATGTGAGATGTGAAGGTTACATGTCTCATCGCAGGATGTGAGATGTGAAGGTTACATGTCTCATCGCAGGATGTGAGGTTGACAGGATGTGAGGTTGACAGGATGTGAGGTTGACAGGATGTGAGATGTGAAGGTTACGAAGGATGGTTTCAGAAGTCATGTATCACCCTTCATAACCTTCACATTCACACTTCTGAATCTCAGGTTTAAGTCTTTAAGTTTATCTCGACCGACATTGCCGTCCTGTGGTTTCCGATCTGAACTTCCGTTTTCTGTGCGGGTTTGACAGAAAAATAAACGTGAAGTGCATGCGGAGGAGTCCAGCAGCACGCCAGATTGGTTTCATTTTTATAGTGTACATAGTGCCTGTGACCTTCAGGTACAGGTTGTAAAATAGGTCACTGTTCTGTGATCGAAGGTCTAAGCTAGTTCCTAAACACTGTACACCCGACCAACAATGCAAACATTTGTAGTCATCAGCATTATGACAAACAACGCAGTCGTTCACCTCGTCGATGCGATCATGTTTCCAAACTTCGTATCCTTATCTTGCTGAGTAAAAGGTGGAGACCAAAACAAAACCGTGCTCAGCAGGATTCGAACCTGCGCGGGCAAAGCCCACATGATTTCTAGTCATGCCCGATAACCACTCCGGCATGAGCACGCGGAGATGCGAGACCATGATCGTCCCTCCCGTCTCACCATAACGATCCCATTCCAGATCCAGCGAGAGCAAGAACCAAAACCCAAGACAACTGATAGATATGAATCGCTAACCAGTTGTAGTCCATTTCACTATTTTCAAGTAGGCTGTTTATTTCTGCCACTACAATAAATATAGTCCTTATAATCACCTACCGAGAGCTAGGTTTATCCAGCTACTGTTGAGAGATAAGATGAATGTTCCGTGGCAGAAAGGTCAGCAATCTCGCCAGATGTGGCTCTCGAATATTCGACGTGGTGGACCAATCCGCCAGGGGCATGTAGTCCACAACCCGACGCGGTCACCGTACCAACCAGAGGACTGACGTACCACGTCATGTACCTTCTCGCCCCCAGCGGAGCAAGTGTCCATTAAAGTATATTTTCACTTTCACTGTCTTGGTGACAGTCTTTCACCCTCCCGGAAAATTTACACTACTTGACATATAAGTGTTATGACATTCTTCGCTTCCTCCTTTGTTAACTTCATTGTTGTAAGTGTCAACGTTGGTAAAATTGGAGAAATAATGGGCAATAGATAGGAGCAAGGGCAGCTAAACGAAATGCAAGGCAGTAAAACTAGCCGAGTAATACACTGTGTAATATTGGTTTAGGGTAAGAATCATCCTGATGATTGGAAATATTGGATTGAAATGGCTGCTTAGAAAACTCAATTGGTGTTATTTTTCAATACATGTTAGGGATTTTCCGCTCCCAACATGTTAAAAGGGCCAACTATACCTTAGAGGGATTCGAATCATTTCTAGAATGCCAAACGACAATATATGGGTTGTTTTGGTACAAGAACCTTTGAAGCAAGCGCTACATGACACCTTGAAGAAAAGAAAAAAACACACCATGACTTCGAGGTGGAGGAAGATGGGCATCGATTGAACCATACAACAATCGATGCAAGCATTAGCAAGTTAGAGTGATTTCCATAAAGAATAAAAAAACCCAAAAAATCCAAAAAGAAAACATATTTATTTTCGAATTTCAGGAACCTGCCCCCAAGGGCTAAATGGGTCTTCACAGGGGTCAAAAGGGTTAACTCACCAACTCCCAGTGGTAGGTATGAGAAAAGTCTGTGTCTATGGGCCCCAAAGAGGAGGACTTCCAACTACTCCCGCAGTAGGCACAATCAACCACTCCCAAACCCGTCACTCTCTACCCCCGGCGTACATCCCCCCGTCCCTCACGCAATCCCGTGACGCTCGGACGGTAGAAAGCCGCGGCCAAATCCCCAGCACCGTCACCAGATATCTACCCACGCCGTAGATTCCTCCCCATCCCCCCGCAAATTTAGACGGTCGTACGGGAACCCCAAACCCGCCACGGCCAAATTTAGACGGCCGTACGGCTGGCGGGCGCTGCCAACCCCTGGCATATAAACGCAGTCGTCTGACAGCGCTGCACCGACATGCGCGGTAAAGGAGGAGCATAGATGGTGAGGAGGAGGAGGAGGCGGGTGCGAGGAGGAGTATGAGATGGTGCGGGAGTTGTTGTTGGCGGCGACGGGTTTTGTAGTGGTGGTGTTTGTGGTGTCTATGGTGGCGGTGGGGGGAGCAGAGGAGGAGCCGGAGTGTACTTCGGCGTACAACTACCTGGCGGGGTGCTTGACGTTCGTTTCCGGGCCGGATGTGGTGCCGAATCCGGTGTGCTGCGGCGGGGTGAGCCACCTGAGCACCAGCGACCCGCATTGCTTGTGCACCATCATCCTGGAGCTCGACAGCAATCCGACTGTGAATTTCACGAAAGCGTGCGCGCTCGCGTACCGGTGCAGCGCCGCGCTTGCGTTCTCCGAGTGCCCGGGGTTGCTCGCCGCCGGCGCGCCGATGCTGCCGCCGGGCTACATGCCGCTGCCGGGAGACGACGAATCTGCCGCGGCCGCGCACAGACCGCCGGCTCTCGTTCTGTTGGCCTTTCTGAGCCTCTTTTTCCTCTTCTTGTGACATCAGGCTTTCTTGTTTCCATCGACATTCTTTGGGAGAGGAGCGGTCGGGAAAGAACCCTAGCTTGCCTCCTGCTGTGCGGCCAATACGTTTTTTTTTTTTTTTGGGTAGAATCAGAGGAGTTTTAGAGAAGCGGCGCGACGATCTCTGGCCGCTGCAGGTTTGTGGCCTGGGTGTGAGTCACCCGCCGCTTGGTTTTGTATATTAACTTCGTTTTCGTCTCGGATTTGTCGTCCGAGGCATTCTCCTCTCCTGGAGTGATACATGCGTGATGTGCCAATTCTGTTGTACAATATGAGGAGTTAGGAATCACTGGTGCGTGCTCAGGGTTTGAGTGCGGAATTGTTACGGCTTCTTAGGCTTCATATCCTTCGCGGACTCTCGTTTACCGAGTTCCAGGAGGCATTTCGCGATGACACTTGTGTGGCCAACTCTCTTCTTCGAATATGAAGAGGTAGGCCCTTGAGACAAATTTTTTTTTCCCATTTCCGCTTCTGGAGTGATGTCTGTGACGTTCAGGTGACAGACATGCTAGGGTCAAGTAGGTTATCATGTAGAAATAGGTTTTCACTTTTAGATCATAGTCCTTGGTCTTCATAATCCAAGGGTGTAGGCTGTGAAAATTCATGTGGCAGGTTGTCTTCTAGAAGGAATCTTTCGATCTTATGGTCTATATATCAATGTAGTTCAATTAGCTATTAGGTCCCTGGAGTTGGTAGATGAACATGGTTCTGAAGAAGCCATGTGCTCTCTGCAATCGAGACCACCCTCCACACCTGTATTCTCAGCCTCACATTGTGTCCAGAAACCAAAAGAGAGCAAAATGCAAAAGTACTCAACAAAATTGTATCCCCAGAACTCGAATCCACCAGCATTTTCACATGAATAGATGATTAACTTCTTTGATTGTTTTGTAAGTACAATGCTTATGCATGATCTAAACCTCTCTCACATTCAATTCCTTCTCCCAAGAGAATCCAACTCCAGACTCATATGCCCAAAATCCTCTCTACAAATCCTGCTCTGTAAGTGGACCTATGACACACTTCGGAAGACTGTCAATGTCTACTGCTTCTTCATCTCCTTCCACCATCGTGAGTTGGCTGTTGCGGAAGTCCTCCCAATCTAAAGCTCGGCCAAGCTTGAACGACATTTCAGCAGCACTCCCGCGGACGTCCTCATTTGTTGCTTGGACCACCCCACCACAATCTGAATACTCATCCTTTGTAGCCCCCTCCAAACTGTACCACAAGCCCATCCAGTATGAAGCATGAAGCGATTTTAGCATATCCACTTGGTTATCACACAAACGAACATCCAAAGCATCAGGTGGATTCACCCCACGCTCTAAGATGTCCGCCACGCACGCAACCCCTGCGTTCGTTCCACTTGCGATTGCACCAGGTTGCAACACAAGGGCTCTAATCGCGTGAGTAAAATTTAGGAACCCCGGGTGATTCCGAAAATCAGCTCCCAAGACCTCCATAGTCTGATAAGGCAAACGTTGGGTACCCTCCCACGGGATGTAGCGCTGGGGCTCGAGGGGTGCAGAGCTTCCTAAAAAGATAACAGCAACGTGAGTAGTAGGATCATAATGTAGCACCAACCCCACATGCATGTGCTCCCGACACACATTTCTTCTTGATGATTGGGCATCCTCCGTCCGCGAATCTCCTACAAGAGTTGTTGGGGAAGGGTTGCTGAGGCAAGTAGTGAACTCCATCCCTATCATGTACAGTTTCCAAAATTTTCATTTACGAATTCTGGCCCTCAGCCTTCTCTGCTACTCACTGTTTCCAAAATTTTCACCATTTGCCAGCATTGGTAGAGATGGCTTTTGACTTCCAAAATTTGCGACCTGGTCCCACTGCTAGACCTACTCCAAAGGCTTTATTCTCCGCCGTCGAATGCATTACCATTGTGGGCTGAAAAAATCAAAACTCAAAACTCCTTCACATGGCCTCGTTGCCACCTCATACTTATCACCTTCGTTCTCCAGATTGAGGGGTATATGAGGCACAGATCCTCAATACAGGTTTGCTCCCCATGCACTTAGAATCAACTTTCCGTGTGATTGAAATTCTGCACTGCTCCCTCGCCCTGCATTTTTCGACATCGTTGGGTTGCACCCAGAAGTTGAATGCTCACTGATTCTGTTCAATTGTGCCCAACATCTTGAGGAGGGGGTACTTATAACTGTCTCATTGTAGAGCGCCGATGCTTATGGGATAATCCGTCTGGACTTCTTCTTCATTGATTTGTTCTAGCCATGATCTAGCCATATGAAGCTCCAAGCACTTTGAGTGCATGTTGAGCTCATTTGACCTCATGTAGCCTTCATCTTCAAATCAGTTCATCTCCATTTCAGATCATGGATGAGTCAAGATGAGCTGTTTCAACTTCTTCTGAGCTCAGCTTCTTCATAGTTGAACTCCACTTCAATCGTTTCTTCTCGATTCCACATCATCTTCAAATCTATACTTGGTGAGTTTTATATCCATATCTCCTTTGGTCTAATGTTACAATAAATTTTCAATTTTTTCTTCAATTCTCATAGACTTAATTGCAATCTACAGATTATCATGCGCACACGAACATTGAGCAATCATGAGAGGGGTCTAATCATAGAAATGAGAAATGGTGGGATAAAATCTGGACGAATTGCAGAAATACTAGGAATGCCTCGTTCTACCGTTTCCAAAGTTTTGACAAAGTGGAAGAAATTTGGATTGAATACCACTCAAAAACCTAAACCGCGACCACCAAAGCTATCTGATCGTACAGTTAGGGATCTGGCACGCCTCATTCATGGAGATCGTCGATTAAATTTAGTATCACTTGCAGAGACTTTTGGAGTTCATAGAAACACCATCCGCAAGCACATCCGACGACTTGGATTTGGAAGTCGAGTAGCTGTAAGGAAACCCTACCTTAGTGTAATTCATAGAAAAAAGAGATTAGCCTTTGCTCGTAGCTACAGGCATTGGACAGTCGAGGATTGGTCAAAGATTATCTGGACCGATGAATGTTCTTTTGAATTGGGTAAGATTCTCGACGGATTCGAGTTTGGAGAAAAAGTCATGAAAGATATGTTGACCGATGTCTTGCGCCAACATTCAAATCAGGGAGAACATCTGTTATGGTGTGGGGAGCATTCACAGGCTTCGACAAGAGTCCTCTCGTTTTTTTGCCAGAAGGGGAGCGAACAACAATTGCTTTTGTGAAACATGTCTATGATAGTGTTCTCTGTGGCTTTTATTTCATGCACGATGCATCACATGAACTTCTCCTAATGGAAGATGGCGCTCCTGTGCATCGTGCTAAGCTTTCTGAACTTTGGAGACAAGCACATGGCATGCAGAAATTGCAATGGCCTGCAAATTCACCTGACTTGAACCCCATTGAGAACGTTTGGAAAACCATGAAAGACAAGGTTTGTTATTACAAGAGACCGAGCAACAAGGAGGAAATGAGTACACTCATTCAAGTCATTTGGAATGACATTTCTCTTGAACAACTCCAACGGCTGATTCAAACCATGCCTAAACGAATGCAAGCCGTGATTTCAGCAAGGGGGGTAGCACTCGATGGTAGGCAATTTGCACATTCATTGTACAATGCTTCATTATTTTGAAGTTTTCATGTACATATTTCTTGTGTAAATAAAGTACTCCTCACTAGGAACCCACAACAACTTTTGGTTTGAAAAGCGGACTATTTTTGAGCATGATACAGCTTTGCCAAGTTCATGAACTTCCCTGTGCATTACTGCTGCAGTCAAGAATTCGTAAATGAAGTGTACCTCACTGTATACCTTCAGTGGCTCAATTTGTGTAGCCATGGCTGCATCGAAACAAACAACATAAGTCAAGAAAGTAAAAGAGAGACGAACAAGAGTCCACAACAAAGCAAGCCACAAAACCACACGTGTCCAGAAATGCACGAGCACGTACAAAAGCATGAGGGAGAGGAGCGTATGAAATATATTTAGTAGAAGCACAAACATGGGTGACGCTGCTGGCCCTGATAGTGTTTTATAGCCTCCTCTAAAGTTAAAATTGGATTCATGTGAGATAGTGAATATTAAAATAAAAGAGACTCTTAAATGAAAAAGAATAACAAAATTAAATCTAAGAGGAGTTAAAAATGGATTCATGTGAGATAGTGAATATTAAAGTAAAAGAGACTCTTAAATGAGAAAGAAGAACAAAATTAAATCTAGGAGGAGCCAGTAAAAATAGGAAATGCCAAGTACAAAAGTAAACGAAACCTAGGTTTAGAGATGGGACAAAGATTCCAATTACATGCACCTCTTAAATAAGAAGACTTCAAATGAAGTTACTTCAAATATTCAGAAATGAAAAGTTAAAGGGGGAAATAATAGAAAGAGGAATTCAAAAGGAAAAAAAAACTAGAGTACAAGGCACAATTAATGTTCTAATGATTCTGTAACAATGTAACGAAGACAAATTTAAAAGTAAGAAAGTTGCAAAATGATCTTGTTGGAAAATGATGCATGTAGGCCCATCAACCCTTAAACGACGGAGCCTATGACCATGGCATCAATCTAAATTTTCAATCAACTAAATGCTCTAATTTCTCATCAAATATAAGTGGAATTTTTTTTTTAAAAAAATTCAGAGATGAGATCATATGTCTCAATTATGTTACAAAAATCACAATTTTTTGTGGGAATTTGAATTTATTGTGATTCTCTTAAGAAAGAGTGAAGAAAATTCATATTAAATACAAATTATGCTAAAAAATTCTGAAAATTTCACCAAAGGTGGACATACTACTACCAAAACTTGTGGTGTAAATGAAAGTTCCGTGCTCGGCTAAAATTAGAACCACGGTTATAGGTCAAAGTTCAAATTGCAATAACTTATTCAATTTTACGTATTTTTTTAGAGTTCAAAATGGTATGGAAACTAGACGTCATTAGCTTCATTTCATTAGTTGGACTCAAATTCAAAAAATATCATTTTGATGGCTTGAATTCAGATCTAGAGCTAAAGCTAGAAGTTTCTCTATTTCACTGTATTGCGATCTGTGTCACAAGCATTTTCTTTCTTAGATAAAACATGATTTCCTCAATGAGGCCAGTTTCATCATCATCTAATGCTTATACATACAAGGAACTCTCCTGTAAAAAGAAAAGGATGAAAAACAATTGTTCACGTTAATTATCATCCAACAATGTCATCCGAGAAGCGAATTTCTGGCTGCTTCGACATTTAAGGGTTAAATCTAAACTTCGTCACTCACATACCTGCATTGTGGTAACGTCCACATTGACGCTGAATATGTCCAAAATACTCAGGATGTTGTCAAGCTGAGGAAAATACTCGGGCGCCACATGCTCCGTCTCTACTTCCTTCTAGTCTGCGCCTTGCGTACTCCCCTCCGACCTTGGGCAATGTTCCATGCCATTTTGGAGGGATGCGATGCCGCTGGTGTCACTCTCACATAGAAACCATGACAACTTTTGGTCCATCTCCGCCTGGCCTCCTCATTCAGACGGTTAACCTCCAGCTTGTCATTTTCATTCTCCGAGAAGGCGTCTTCAAGCGTCCTCTTGTTCTTCTTCGTGTACGCCAAGCGATGACCTCCGGTGACCATGATGATAGTGTAGATGGGAATAAGTAGGAGGGCGATGACGAGTGCGGATGGTAAAGTCTGGAAGAGAGTGGATGGGAGTAAAGGGAGAGGGCAGGGGAGGCGATGAATACTGCGTTAAATAGTCGGTTGTGGCAAGTTTTGAGTTGTTGCGTGCATGGAAGTTTTGTGTTTTGATGATGTTGTTGTGAGGTGAGATCGGGTTTGGTGTTGGTTGCGTTAACCCTTAAAGGACGGAGCTATGACCGTGGCATCAATCCCAATTTTCATTACAAAATGTGCTCTAATTCTTCATCAAATATAAGCAGAAATATTTTTATTTCATTTTTCTGAGATGACACCGCATGTTTTGTTCATGTCACAAAAAACACATGATTTTTTTTGTGAAAATTCAAATTATTGTGATTTTCTAAAGAAAATTTGAAGAATATTCATATCATATACAAATTTTGCGTAAAAAATATGATCATTTCACTGAAGGTGTACATTATTGTGTTGAAACTTCTGGTGTAGATGAAACTTCCGTGTTCAGCTAAAATTAGAAAATTGGTCATCCACTGTAATAGGCCCAAAGTTCAAATTGCAATAACTTACTCAATTTTTGTATTTTTCAAATTATCAAATTGGATTGGAAACTAGATTTGATAAACTTCATTTCAGTAGTTGGACTCAATTTCAAAAAATATCATTTCAATGACTCAAATTCAAATTTAGAGCTAAAGCTAGAAATTTCTAAATACACTACGTTGAGTTCCATGTCACAAACATTTTCTTGTTTGGAGAAAAAGTTACACACTTTATGAAGGGTATCTACAGTGCATGTGGTACATGCACTCATTAACAATATCTTCACAAAAACTTCAATGAAAGTAATGTTTTATCATCACGTGGGAGCATTTTACATTCTTCCATCAACCAGATTTAGGTTGCCTCGACGTTCAAGGGTTAAGGTGCAGGCACTATTTTATCTGTTACTTTCTTACAGATCAAAGATCGAGAGTTTCTAGTGCGAATGTCTTATATGGAGACGTGGATCGCGGGCACGTGGCTGAGATGGTGGCGTCGCAACGTTGGAGGCGTTCGTCTTCGAGGGATGTGCACGTTGATGCTTTGTCTCTTGGCTTGTTCCCCTCATTGGGCTTATCTGACTTTCCGCTTGAGCCGGACTAAACTGTGGTTTCTTTTTTCTGGTTGCCCTTGCTTGCTTTCGCGGTTGGATGTCTTGCTTGATTTATGAGTGGTTTTCTGGGTTTCCTTCTCGATGGGCAGTTTCTCGTTGTTTTGTTGTTGCTTGTGGCTCGTTGTGTGCTTGGGCTTTGTGTCGGTGTTTGTTTCTGGCCCTATGCCTAAATGTATTCCGTTGCTGTTTAACTTCCTGTATTGGGCTTTCATGATCTTACATAGAGACATATGATGAGGAAGTCCATGACCTTTTGGCATGACAGAACCAAAGGAGCTTACAAATCTACGAGAGCATGGAGGTGGTATTTTCATTGCCAGGAGTTGCTCCCATCATGCTTGGTTGATATCATGATGTTAGAATTACTGATGCGAACTTTGTTTTTTTAACGATCGGTCCTGCCCAAGTGGGAACTAATTTATTTAGAGCTTTGTTTCTTTGCAAAAAGGTACCTTAGTGGCCGGTTTGAGAGAAGCGATCACTAAGATGGGGAGCTTCTAGTGCGTGTGTTTTATAATTACAAAAGTTTGTATTTGTGGTGAGCCCAATCCAATGACACATGGCATAATTTTCAAATTTTTACCATTATTGCACCTACTACATCTTTGATCTGAAGTTGTAAAATGGTCATGTATTCTATAAATTTTGGGTTATCATGAACTTTTCAATGTTTAAAATGTAGTATGAAATTACTATATAAGAACCTGGATCTAGCACAATTAATGTAGAATCATTGGCAATCTCAAAGTGACGTACAAATACTTTAATATGTCATTTGTGAACTTGAAGATGTGGCTTAAATCCTTTGACATTTGGATTTCCATTTTGTAGAAAATTGGCTTCACTAAAAAAAACCAAAAAAAAATGTACATTGATTATGTTACCCCTTTTCAAAAGAAAATGCTTCACCCCTTGACTACCTTTAAAAATTGTTATGCAAGATACTAACATCATTTAAATCATGGTAAACATCATTCAAGTTTTGGTAGTACTAATGTAAAAGTACCAGTCTTTTAATGTATAGTATAATTATTTGTTCACTCTTATTAGCTATCAGATGTGGAAGAGCTTAGTGGTCCGTGCGCCTTGATGTGTCAATAATGAAATAATGAAAATTTAACATTGAAGGTGAACTAATTTTTCTCCGTATGCACATATAACATCTAGGAACAAGTGATTGGGAGCGTTTTATTCAAGAAGCTTTCAAGAAGATGATTATATGATCTTAGAACCAAATCACAACGGTTTTAGATGAAAGTGAAGCAAGTGGCCATCTAAGGTAAGAGCTAGTTGTCTCTTAGTGAAGTAACAAATATGACTGATTAGAAACAAAAGCAACCACGTATGATACTTAGGCATGGTTCTTAAAACCCAAGGGGCCGCATTAACAGTAGAGCAATTTTGAAAGTAGAAGAAGTCACTTCTTTTACAGCCTCTTACTTTAATTACAGTCTTAAAATAATCACCAAGACCATCAAAATGAGGTGCGGAAGAACCATTGGTCAATTCTTTAAGAACTTGGGGTGCTATAGTGAGCTTTAACTTATTTTGAATAGGACCCAAGAATATTGAATATAATTACAACTCATTTACATCATTAGTGCAAAAAAAAGCATGCTATGTGCTCATCATGTTCTATTCTCTTTTGATTTGAAATCTCACCCTCCCTATCTCCCTCTGTCTCCTTTTTTATTTATTTCAATAAGATTTTAGTAAACCTCTATTAGAAAATCACAATAATTTGATGACGTCTTTGTCTTCTTCTTCTTTATCTTCTTCTTTGCCTTCTTCTTCTTTAGTGTTCTAGCAACCATGTTGCTCCTCACTTACTACTTCAAGCATTTTACAAGTGGGTGTGTTACTTGAGTCACAAAAGACACAAAAAAATTCTCTTTCCACATTCTACGTACGTGAAGGACAACACTTTTGGAGTGAAGAGGGACAATGTTGCTTGTAGTGAGTAGAGCTTGTGCACTTGCAAGAAGGAGATTCAAAAAATATTGTTTTTTGCATTGAATTATTGGATGAGGAGGTTGATTTGTAAATTAGTGAAGTCCGCTTGTATTGACTCTAGTTATTCCCGATTAATCCCAAGTATTGCCGGACGCCCTCCTTAACCAGCCACCGTTTGGCATATCTTGGGCAATTTACCTGTTTTAACCCTTTTACGGAAGTGCATACTTTGGACAATGAGAAAATCTATATCAAGTGTCATAGATTATTCAAAACATCATCAAGGGAGCAAATACATTTCAATTTCCGTCCATGGTCACTTGTTTTGAAAGGGTTAAAATTGTCATGCATTCCTCAATAGCTCATGAATAGTGGAAGACGCTTATTCCAAAGAAGTCAGCAACTAAGTTTTCCTAACAACCAAAAGTGCCAAGGTGGGCTTTGCATATTTTAGGCATGTTCCCATGGATAGTAATTGTATATCCGATACTTGAAAATTTGAACAAAAATGCAAGATGGTAAGAGTAATGCAGAAACATGAATTTTATTCTCATCCGACCCTACAAAATAAAAGGTTTGCCATCTTTTTATTTTAAAGCTAAAGGTGGCCTCTTTGGGCAACTTTACCCCTAAATTACAAGCCATTTTTAAACCAAAAACACTTTAAAACTGCTCATTTCAGTGCAATGAGTAAGGAAGAAAATCAAAAAAATTATTTCTACTTTTAACAGTAGTATCTCAATCAAAACTTATTAAGTCACAAACTCACAAAACTTCATAAACTTTGACCGCACAGATTGAAAGATTATAGTGTTTGAAGTACGAAAAAAGGTTCTTTTTCTTCCCTACGTTTAGTGGATCAACAGACTTTGACTTCACTTGATGTCCAATTTTTGCACTACACAAGATCTAAATTTATTACCACCATGTTAAGCATGATATTAGTTCCTTGTACACCAATTTTTAGAGGTGAAAAAAGGGTGTAGCATATCATAAAAAATTGTGCAAGGAGTGGAGGTTCAAAAATTGTCAATTCACGTTTTATTTTTTTGTGAACTTAAAATGTTTTAGAATGAGAATCCGAATAATCAATGAAAAGGTTTACACCACATTATGGTGTGGGAAAAATAAAAAGTAAAAAATATGAAGATCTCTAAGTATTATTGTAGAAAGGAAGAAGATTATTTGGTTCCTTGCCCGACAATGTGCGACAATGTGTGAAAATGTTTGACTTGGATTTATATGCTTATTTTTACTAAAGACAAGAGATTTTTTTTATAATATGAAAGGAAATAATATGATTTGCTACAATTGAAAATCTCACATTCAATAGAGTGTCCTAGCAAAAGTTTTTGGAGTTGCCCAATGTGCGCTCTCTCCCCATTTGAACTTCAAAACCCTACAATTTTTTCATTAAATGTTGAATTTGGAAAAAAAAAAGACTCACATAATTCTTATAGAATTGTCCATCTACAATAAAATTTTCAAAAAATAGTGTTATATATTGATACAGTAGGCACTTGCCCAAACCTTCAAGGGTCCCCCAAGGGTAATATAGGGGTTATATTTTTTTATTACTACCTTCTACTAAACATGAGATTATTAACACAATTAGCATTATTTCATTTGAAATTTTATAAAAATAAAAAAACCCACTGAAACTTTCAGTCCGAGAGGAGTCAAAGTTTTCACACCTTTTCCATGCAAGGTGCACGAGAACAAATTCATTTTCTCATAAGAGTCAAAGATCTTCATGTCTTGCATTTTTTTTAACGTGTAAGCATGAATTTTAATTTTGACTACCCTTCTAGTTGGTGTGTTTTGTTCATGATTAGCTTATAGTGGTGAATGTCCAAATTTTTTGGAAAATCCAAGAAATTTGTCTAGGTGATAGCCAGGAAATGCCAAAGTGATATCAATGTAATGCCTAGGTGAAACCCCTTGATACCCATTGTGTCCAAATGACTGATTTGGAGAAGTCAATAATTTGGCACGGAGGTGTCGAAACTGACCAATGCGTACAATGTTTGGATTTTCAATTTAGACAAGAATGAATTATTTCAAATTCATTTATGTGGTTTGGTGATTTTCTGACCACTCTTGATTGCAATTTTTTTTGAAAATACTTCACTTCTTCTATACCTCTAAAATTGGTGTGTGAGGAACTAACATCACTTAGTACAATGTAATGGCATAAGTTTTAGAACTTTTGAAACACAAAGGTTTAACACAAAGTGGAATCAAAGCATTTGGACTAAAACACTGATTTTTATTGAACTTTAGAGTGCTTTTAAGTATTGTTGTACTATTTATTGTCTCATTGAAAATTGTTGCACTATTTGTCACATGCCACTAAAAATTGTTTGTAACTTTCAAATTGTAAATGAGATTCCTTTCAAATTATGTCATTGGGAAGCTAGTACAAAATCTCCAATTTAAGAAAAAATCTGAACAAATCATGCCAAAATTTGAGATTGTAGAACTTTGTTCAAACTCTGTTTGTTTCTCAAGGGAATTATTGTCTTTTAGGGACGTCACTTGTCTCTAAGGCAATTAGTGTAGGAAAGCACTTAGTCTAGAAAAGTGTTTATCCTTAAGAGGGGGGGAGTAGTTTTATTACACTAGCCATGTTCCATGGCCATATGCTTAGTGATGAGAATGAACAAACACTATATTCACGCCGGTCTCCTACGGAGACTGGAGTTCTTCTCCTTTTAGGGACTAAACACCTTCAACATACCTAATTATTATGGACAAGTACCTTACACCGTATGGACTCTGTTGGTGATATCTATCCAATGTGTATGGTGATATCTATCCAAAGTGGCAACTATGCATAGTACAAAAATTCCATTTTATTGAAACAAAAGCTAACAATGTTGACCTTGTAAAATTAGGAGGAAAAAGACCATTAACCTTTTAGTGTCGACCATGATTGGCAAGACCTTGGTGATTCCATGAGCATGATAGATTATGCAAAACATCACTTTCACATTGAATAGATATCACCGCAACACTAATTCACGAAAATCAACGTTGTTTGCTAAATGATGCATCAGTTCTTGCGGCAATGGTCTCATTGGAATCATCATAACCTGGGCTACGCTCGTCTTGAAGAATGTTTAGGCGTTAGTTTCCTTTATTGAATGCAACGATGCATTTTCACCCCCTAGAGACCGAGTTTGGGCCTCTCAAGCACTTAAGGGTTAACCTTGCCTTGAATGCTATATGCTTCCAATTAATGCCATCAAAAGTTGCATAAATATTTTTAATATGTCCTTCTCGTAGTACATAACAAAGTCATATAGTAAGAAGTAGAATTGAAATTATTAGGTATGTGTTTTCTATTGACAATCTTAATGATGATTTTGAGGTTCTTTCTCCATTTACGTAGTCAAAATGGCAATAAAAGCATTTAGAAAAAAATCATCAAGATATAAAAACTATAATTTCATATAACAAATACCAAATACAATAAAATTCCAATGCAATAGAAATACAACCTTCAATTCCACCTTGTCCTCGGTTGAATGCACAAACTTAGTTTTATAAGATTCATCACCAACAAGTGACTATCAAGGGCAACAAAGCATGGTGTCATACTATAAACCAGCCGTGATAGGTTTCCAACGTCGAGGACCATCTGGGTATGATGCAGATGTAAAGCGGGTATCAGACTCGTAACGGCCGAGTATCACACGTACATCACACGGGTATCATTCTGACGGCTCCTTGTCAGCAGCTATGCTGGAGGAGCGATCAACTTGTCGGGGATGTTCCATTTAGCATTGGAATGCTTGGGTGGTGATCCCACAGCCAGGACAGAGTCTACATCGTTGAAGATGGGATGTCGAGGAGCAGGTTGAGGAATCCTTTGAGGAGGACGAATGAGTTGGGGAGGCGGAGGAACATTGGGCAGCCCTCCATTCCCTTGCTCATCCATCTAATCGACGCTTCCTGCAACATCCAAACCTTCTCATTCAGTCAAAATTCACGCTACAAAAAAGAGTTGAATCTAGATGATGGAAAGAAGTATACCCAAAACCGTATGTGGGATCTACCTAGATTGTACAGTGTAACACCATGAATTCGCTCCTCATGTGTGGGAGCTACCATAATCCATAAGCATCGTACTTTTCTCTCTTCGGCATCTAAGACGTCCGACTATATTGTCGCTCTTGGGCACATCTTTCGATTCTTACCAAGGTGCCTATGTACCCCAAATATACAATTTGTGTATCACATACAACCACAAACCTGACACCAGGACATGGAAACAGCAGAAATAAAGCTCCCACTTACAACTTCATACAAGAACCCTCCCATCTACAACTTCATACTTGAACCCTCTCATCTATGTAGCCCTCCCGAGCACAAAATAATGCACTAGACATTGCAAAGTAATTATCAAATATGGCTATTGTCATTTTGCGAATACTACAATCCCAGAGCGTAGAAGCAGCAACTAATTGCTCACGGAAGTGGGAAGTAAGGCTTACGAAACGACAATGAGCAGTGTTGCTGCAGCTGAGTGCTGGATGTCTGGATGTGTCAGCCAATGCCAACACTGATGAAGGCCAAAGACTTGAAATTACCAGGACGTGACTATCTGAAGAAGTGCCTTGAAGCTAGTGACGCGCTGATTCTCTTGTGTGCTAATTAAGTGACTCGCTAGACTGTGCGCAGAGTGATTGAAAGCTGCCTGGCCTCATGCACAACCTCCTGGGTGCGTTGAAGTGAACAAGATATGCACTAAAGAGTTGGCTGATGTCGATGATCTATTGTGGAAGCCTTTGATATCTTGCTTTTTTATAGGGTCAGACTCTATTAAAGGACCAGTGAAAAATCTTCTTGAAAATGGCGCAGGACATTCTCCTATTGATCTTGTGCAAGGAGATTCCAGACTAATGAGGTCTGTAGACTGTGATTGGTGAGGAGCACATGCATGCAAACCGGGCGCTAAGTTGACTTGGTATAACCGCAAACTTGGGATACCCAAAAATACCCAAAAATTTGAAAGATACCCAAAAATATGATGGTGTGGATCCACCACCGGGACTGAGTTGTCCGGATGTTACAACCCGGCGCCCCTTCCTTCAATATAAACTGGACACAGAATTATTAGAAAATGTGGTGAATATCATCGCCACGTGGACTGGCCTAACTACGATCTGGTCCGGACCTAAAATATTTCCTCCGTTGTATGAAACCTGCACTAGTACAATAGTGGGAAAAAAACACTATTTAGACGTTTTGGGCGTGTAATACCTCATTGGAAAGGTCTTGAAAATACGCTTCCAACAGTATATTAAACGCCCAAAGACTCCAAAAATTGTAGAAGTTATGAGCAGAAAACGGCGGCAGCCCAAAACATGAACAGTGTAACAGAATTCTGGCAGCGTGGTCACAAGAACGGCAACATGAAATTGAGGGCGGTTTTTTTTTCCCACTTTTGTACTAGTGCTGCCATCCGATCTCAATTGAATAATCACAATTTGTTCTTCGACTCAATTCTGTCTTGGTAGCACAACAGTGAGTTTGTAAGCTAGTGTACCTGCTTCAATTTTGCTTGCGAGTTTGTATCTACCGATATATTGATGCACGTACAGTACATGAAAAGAAGAGTTTGAATGGCTGGCAACGTGCCAAGATGGTGTATCCATGTCAGCAAGCACTGGAAGTTGTGTTCCCTGAACCATCCACTTGAGTAGCACATGGACTTTTTTGCCCAACACCTGGGCATGACGGGCAACTAAATGGTAAATCATAATGAAGCAACATTCAGGAAAGTTCATAGATGTATCAACTTGTACTCAAATTATTTGCGGTTTGGTTTTAACCCCCAAAGTCGAAAGCCCTCAAAACTGCCAAAAACCCTCAAAACTGCCCTCTTTCAATGCAAGGTGAAAATTTTTAACTTTTGACAAATTTTCGAGTATGTAACCGTAAGATCTAGTACCTAACTTGTACATGTACATGCATACCGAATCTTAGATTCAAATTCCTCTCCATTTGTGAGATCGTAATGTTCAAAGTTGAAAAAAAAGTTTTTTTCCTTGTTGTAGAATGGAAAACTAATGTTTTGGGGGCCAAAAAAACCAATTTTGAAAGGAAATTTGACATGAGGCTCTTCAAATTCTTGTTCCCAAGTGAGTAAAGAATATGTCCATGTAATTTTTACCCTCATAGGACCTATAAAACCTAAAGAAATGCTTAATTTTTCACATGGAGGTATTCTGAAATACAAATACAAATGCCCATTTTCAGCAATTAAAAAGGCATGTAAAAAATTATCCGATTGAAAATCCAAACGGCGAGATCATGCTTTACTACCTCTTTTACATGTTCGAAAAACAAAATTCGAAAAAAATTAAAATCTCAATTTTTGGTGAATTTTTGAAGTTACTGCGATCTAATTGATTTTGGGCAGATTTTGAGAATAGTTGAGCATATACCGCAGTTCTGGGCAGATTTCAGCATGCCCTAACAGTGTTTTCAAACTTTGACTGTGAATATCTCCTAAAGTATGAGGAATTTTGAAGCATGAATGGTGTCATTTCAAAGGTATGGGAAAACTCTACAATCTTCCATGAAAGTAACTTCATATGATCTAAATTTAGTAACTGAGAGCCTGACCAGAGTCAGATCGACCACATTCTGGTCGATTTCGACTTTAGGGGTTAAGTTGTTGGTCTCAGGGTAGTGTGCAATTAGCTTCAACCCCCTCTCCTTCAGTTTGGCCTTCGATTAGATGGCAGTCGGGAAGTTGGGAACGCAGCATGGAATGCAACACTGATCGTCTATGCCCTCAATGATCATGAGTGCCCGGTTGTACTCCCGCCCGGCTTCTCCGCATGAGCGTCATGCCAAAGTCCTCTTCATTACACTAAAATTTATGTTTAGTGTAGTGGTACGAATAGTGTACTTACCCTAGTACACTATTTGTAAAGAAATTGACAATTGGTGTTAGCTACCAATGTCATTCAGTTTAACCTTCACTCAAACCCCAATCAATCCCCCAATCATTCCAGCCCATGCTTCTCTTCATTTGCAACTTTCAAATGGTCATAACTCATTCAAAACTTGTCCAAATTGGGCAAATGAGGTGATTTTTAGCATCTACATTTTCTTTAGATGCCAAAAAACACCTGATATGTCCAATTTGGGTTTACAATGAATGAGTTGTGGCCTATTGAAAGTTGCTGATAAGATACTCTGAGAGCCCTCGACTGCTAGACCTTTTTATATACTTCTACTATTGATACACTAAATGTGCACAAGTGAAAAAAATTATGTTGAAATCTTTACTAAAATTGACAAATAGTGTAGTGGTTGGCATTTAGTGTAGGATTTTGTCACTACACTAAATGCCTCGTTCGCAATTGGTGTATGGGTTCGCATTTAGTGTATACTACACTAAACATAAATTTTAGTGTAGTACCCGCCTTTGACCCATTCTAGCCATGAACCCTAGTGCCCTGCTCGTCTTGCGCCTGACGCCCTTTAGCTTAAGTTTCCTAAACTTCCCTTCATCAATTTCTCTCCAACAGAATGGCGTTAGTGCAAGACAAGCAGCATGCAAGAGTTCATTGCTAGGGTGCCGAATGTGTGGTTAGCAAAGAAGACTCCCATGTTGCTTGGGCATTTACCACCGGAAGTAGATTCAGCCTGGTAGGAGTATTATCGGGCGCTCTTGTTGATTTAGGGCACGAACAATCCAGGTTGCATTTCCCAACTTCCCACCACCAGCTACTCGCAGGCCGAATTGTGCAAGATGGATGGAAGCTAACTGCACGCTACCCCAATATTAGTAGCTCATAATATGAGTTCTAGTTAATGTCACAATGAATATTCTTGAAGTTTGCGTCATCAACTTAACCATTTTGTCGCATGTCATGCCCAAGTGCCCATCAAAAAAGTCCACGTACCGTTCAAAGGGATGGTTTAGGAAATACATCGTCGAGTGCTTGCTGCTGTGGATGTCCCATATGATTGCGGGCGTTCCTGCACCATCTTGGCGTCCTCCGCGGTGTAACAGCTGCTCAGAAATTGTTTTCAACCATTTTTACTCTTCTTTGCTTGCTAGAAATTGACATCTATCATCTAGTTGTGCGATTCCTGCGTTCTGTTTTGTCAATTGGAACCCGATCGGAAGTGAGGATTAGAATATGTGAGTGTGACGGACAACTGGGAGAGATGTTGAACGCTTGAGCTCCGAAAATCCTGGTTAGGGGAGGGGGAAGACTTAGTTTGTGGATTGCGAAGTGCGTGCAACGAGAGATAGTTGGCCTCGTTGTGGAGCCCTCGCACACCACAATCCCAGACTTTGAGTGGCTTTCTGTGTGAAACAGATCTACATGTTGGAAGGCTTTAGATCTAGATTTGAGGTAGGAATATGTAGAGCGGCTTAGTGAGGAGGATTGGTGTAAGTTAGATATGAAGGAGGGAATACTTGGTGTTGGAACACAGATCTGGAGTCACTAAGTCTGCACGGCACACGATCTTGCCTCAATCTGGAAGTCAGTGCCATGATAGGCCAGAGTCTACATCGTCGAAGATGGGATGTCGAGGAGCAGGCGGAGGAGGAGGAATGAGTTGGGGAGGCGGAGGAACATTGGGCAGCCCTCCATTCCCTTGCTCATCCATGCAATCGACGCTTCCTGCAACATCCAAACCTTCTCATTCAGTCAATGATACTTCAATCTTATTATAATTGTTGAATCTGGATTATAGATGAGAAGTATACCCAAAACCGTTAGTATGTGGGGAACCACCACATTGTGCAATGTCACGTAAGAGAAATCTTCAAGAGCCGTAGATACTTTTAAAAAAAATTCTGTAAATGGACATTACTAAAAGCTTCGTGTGCATACAAATTTTTTCTTAAATGTGACATTCAATGCAAAAGTCATAGGGTTTTGAAGTTTTGATTGGAAGAACGGGCTCGTTGGGCAACTTCAAAAACTTTTGCTAGAATATTTAGTCAAATGTGAGATTTTCAGTAATGGCAAGTAATATTATTTTTCATATTGTCAAAAAAAAATTCTTGTTTTTAGTGAAAAATAACACATTAACCCAAGTCAAACATTTTCACACATTGTCACAAATTGTCGGGAAAAAACTTCTTCTTTTCCACATAAAATTTAGAGATCTTCATATTTGATTAAAAAAAAATCCTACTACAAGATGTGTTGTACCCCTTCTTATCAACCGTTTGGAATTACATTCTAAAACTTATTTAGTTGCAGCCCTCCCGAGCACAAAATAATGCACTAGACATTGCAAATTAATCAAATATGACTATTGTCATTTTGCGAATACTACAATCCCAGAGCGTAGAAGCAGCAATTAATTGCTGACGAAAGTGGGAAGTAAGGCTTACGAAACGACAATGAGCAGTGCTGCTGCAGCTGAGTGCTGGATGTCAGGAAGTGTCAGCCAATGCCAACAGTACTGATGAAGGCCAAAGACTTGAAATTACAAGGCGCGTTGCTGAGACAGGCCAGGACGTGACTATCTGAAGAAGTGCCTTGAAGCTAGTGACGCGCTGATTCTCTTCTGTGCTAATTAAGTGACTCGCTAGACTGTGCGCAGAGTGATTGAAAGCTGCCTGGCCGGCCGCATGCACAACCTCATGGGCGCGTTGGAGCGAACAAGACAGGTGAAGAGTTGGCTGATATCGATGAACTATTGTGGAAGCCTTTGATATCTTGCTTTTTTATAGGGTCAGATTCGATAAAAAGACCAGTGATGGCATACTAGTGCTCCCTTGACTCTTTCTGGTTCCATCCTCCTTGACTCTTTTTTTGGGGTAGTCGGATGGATCTTCCTGCTTTCTTCTTGAAAAGGGTGCGAGGAGATTCTCCTACTGTCCAGCTTGCGTGGTTGATCTTGTGCATTTGCAAGGAGATTTCAGAACAATGAGGTCTGCAGTTGGTGAGGAGCACCAATTGTAGACCGCATTGCAAGATATCCAAAAATGTGATGATGTGGATCCACCACCGGGACTGAGTAGTCCAAGATGTGTACAATTTTTACTGCTTTTTTTTTGTGTTCTGTGTGCATTTTTCAATAGTGTTTTTCAGTCTTTTCAGGCGTTTTCTAGGATTTTATTGTGTGCCTTTCTGACAGCTTTTTTTTAGTGATTTTTTTTTGTTGTAATGGTGGGCATTGTGTTGTGGTTGTGTTTGTTGAAACAGAAAGGAGGCAGCAAGGACAAGGTTATTGTGGCGGTGAGGCAGAACAACATGCTAGCAACTTCATTTCATCCGGAGCTGACCTCCGACTTGTGGAGGTATGGTTTCATCACATGTGACTTCATGTACATTTACATAGAATTTTTCTTTAATGTTTGTCATTTGATTTGTGCACGTTTACTTGGAACAATTCACCTGCTGCTTGAAATTTACAATAGAGCTTTGCGAGTCCCATTGACTGATGGGGACAACCTTTCGTTTGCATCTCTTTCATCAGGCACAGCTTCTTTATGAAAATGGTTGGAAGTGGAGAGGAGGGCACCCAAGTTCCAGGCACAGAGGGGATAGTGTCAAAGAAGTCCGATTTACCAGAAGGTTTGAATCAAGTTAGAGACATGCCCGTGTTCAGAGAAGCGAGTTTCTTCAGTATTGAATCACACTAGCACCTGTCCATTCAATTGGATGTTCTCGTTTGATTTGTTTGCACCATTTTTGGGGAAAGTTAACATCATTATGCTAGCAATAGATTATTGAATGCTTGCGTATCTTTATTGGTTGTCAGGTCCATGTGACATTTCATAAATTATAAACAGATGGCTTCTCTGCAATGGAGGTACCGGAGCTATGCTTTCCATGTAAAAAGATGTCCTGCATCATGTTAATGAACCGCTCCTGTTTTTCCAAAGCACCAGCCACTGTGTTGTTTGTACCTCCCTTGTGCACTTATTCTACCCTGTCCTTTTTGTAACCAGTAGGTCACTTGTGTTCATCTCCTTGAGGACTGTGTGGGCCTTGCTCCGACCCGCCTTCCAGGTCACTTGAGCCTGTCATCATTCTCGGAGACATTCTCACTCCTGGATTTGTACAGCTTTCTTCTGATAGAGCCTGGTCCTCTTCCTCCTCGTCCTCCTCCTCCTCAAAACTGTCAGAATTGTAGGCTGAATCTTCACCACTTGAGTGAGTGCCCGCTAATATTGCTTCAGGGTTACCTCTCTCTTTTTCTTCTTCAGCTCCCTTTCCAACCTCTACTAGCTGATTATTTCTGATAGCCAGCGCAAGAGTCCTGGGGTTGCTCTCGTCCTGTTTTCTAATGAAGACGGAAGAAGACGTGAGAGCTTCAACTGCATGTGCGCCATATCTAGCATCATCAGGCGGAATCCACCAGCATTTTCTTAAGAATAGATGATTAACTTCTTTGATTGTTTTGTAAGTATATTGACTAAGCAAGATCTAAACCTCTCTCACCTTCAATTCCTCCTCCCAAGTGAATCCAACTCCAGACTCATATGTACAAAATCCTCTCTGCAAATCCTGCTCTGTAAGGGGACCTATGACACACTTCGGAAGACTGTCAATGTCTACTGCTTCTTCATCTCCTTCCACCATCGTGAGTTGGCTGTTGCGGAAGTCCATCCAATCTAAAGCTCGGCCAAAGCTTGAACCACATTTCAGCAACACTCCCGCAGACATCCTCATTTGTTGCTTGGACACCCCCACCACAATCCGAATACTCATCCTCTGTAGCCCCCTCCAAATTGTATCACAAGCCCATCCAGTACGAAGCATGAAGCGATTTCAATATCTCCACTTGGGTATCACACAAACGAACATCGAAAGCATCATGTGGATTCACCCCACGCTCTAACATGTCCGCCACGCACGCAACCCCTGCGTTCATTCCACTTGCGATTGTACCAGGTTGCAATACAAGGACTCTAATCGTGTGAGTAAAATTCAGGAACCCCGGGTGTTTCCGAAAATCACCTCCCAAGACCTCCATGGTCTGATAAGGCAAACGTTGGGTACCCTTCCACGGGATGTAGCGTTGAGGCTTGAGGGGTGCAGAGCTTCCTAAAAAGATAACAGCAACGTGAGTAGTAGAATCATAATGTAGCACCAACCCCACATGCATGTGCTCCCGACACACATTTCTTCTTGATGATTGGGCATCCTTCATATGCTAATCTCCTACAACAGTTGTTGGGGAAAGGTGGTTGAGGCAAGTAGGGGACTCCATCCGTATCATTTACACCTTTAGTGGCTCAATTTGTGTAGCCATGGCTGCATCGAAACAAACAACATAAGTCAAGAAAGTAAAAGAGAGACAAACAAGAGACCACAACAAAGCAAGCCACAAAATCATGGGCGTCCCGAAATGCACGAGCACGTACAGAAGCGCGAGGGAGAAGAATATGTGAGGGAGAGGAGCGTATGAAATATATTTAGTACAAGCACAAACATGGGTGAAGCCGCCGGCGCTGACAATGTTTTATAGCCTCCTTTGAAGTTAAAATTGGATTAATGTGAAGTAGAGAATATTAAAGTAAAAGAGAGTTCTAAATGGAAAAGAAGAACAAAATTAAATCTAAGAGGAGTTAAAAATGGATTCATGTGAGATAGTGAGTATTAAAGTAAAAGAGACTTCTAAATGAAAAAGAAGAACAAAATTAAATCTAAGAGGAGCAAGTAAAAATAGGAAATGCCAAGTACAAAAGTAAATGAAACCTAGGTTTAGAGATGGGACAAAGATTCCAATCACATGCACCTCTAAAATAAGAAGACTTCAAATGATCTTACTTCATGTATTTAGAAATGAAAAGTTAAAGGGATTTGAGGGGAAAATTATGAAAAAAAGAATTCTAAAGATGGAAAAACTAGAGTACAGGGCACAATAATGTTCTAATGATTTTGTAACGAAGACAAATCTAAAAGTTAAAAAAATTGCAAAATGATCTCGTTGGAAAATGATGCATGTAGGCCCATTAAATATAAACTTCGTCACTCACATACCTGCATTGTCTTCAGTGGTGGTAACGTCCACATTAGGTCGATGCACATGCTCAGAAACGCGAGCCCAATCGGGGTTGAATCGGGGCTGACATATCAGATGGCGGGCCCCCATCTCTGCCACCAACGACGGCCAGCGCATCAGGTGTGATGCCGCACATGATGCGGATGTCGGGCCTGATTCGCGCCAGGCATACCAAACAGTACTCTAGTCAGAGTCATTTGTTGTGGAGCTTGTGGGGTGGGGGGACTTTAATCATTCTTCATGTGATTTTGGTGAGTCTTTTTTTATTCAATCTTTTTTCAAAGTTGTAGTACATGTCGTTGAGATTGTATAAAGGTTAAATGTTGGATTGTTTGGCATTGTTTTCGGATTTTTTTTAATGAATTATAGTAATTTAGGGTTTTGAATCAATTTTTTGGTCATATCTTTGAATGTAGGTGCATCGTATGCAACAATGGACTCTACATTGAATGTAGGTGTGGTAGTGGTCGTGTGGATGCTCATGTCTATGACATTGGGCAATTTATGGGCTTTAAGTCTAGAGCTTGGAACATTCTGGAGTCCACGAATGGCTACCCGATTGTTCCTATTTTGTGGTTGATTGGTACAAGGAAGAACTATCATAGTAGAATGTTATGGATGGAGCCTAGGCAAAAGACACATTAGAATATCGTAGAACCCATCATGTGGAGAGCATCTGAGGAGATGTATGAGAGAAAATACCTAAAGTTCTACAGGATGAGCCCGGAAGCATTTGACCATTTGGTTGATATTTTGACACCTTATTTGAGATAAGAGTTCCTAATTCTTGTTAGGCCCCACCTCGAGATTAGAAAAATCATTGCAGTTGTACTTTACAGTCTCGCACACGGATATTCCCCTTACCACATTGCTGATCGTTTCAAAGTGGGTGGATCTACTGTTCGTAAGTATGTTGATATAGTTTGTAACATCCTTTCTGACAAAGACAAGTTGTTCAATAGGTGCATTAGCATACCTTCAGGTGATCGTTTACAGAACATCATTGCTGACTTCCAGGGCATTACTGGATTACCAAACGTGTGTAGTTCGATTGATGGAACACACATTCCTCTTGCTGAGAGGCCAAGTGGGTGAGTGACACTTGCACAGAGTAACTTCTTCAACATGAAGAAATTCCACTCTATTGTGTTGCAAGTTGTTTGCTATGTAAACAAGATTTTCTGGAACGTTTGTGCAGGTCAACCCGAGGGTATTCATGTTGGAGGGCAGTTCAAAGTATCGAGCTTATACAAGGATTTCAGGAGTCAAGCCATTTTACAAACACTTGTTGTGAATGTTGGAGGAACTACCTTAAAACCGTACTTGATTGGTGATTCAGCCTACCCCATCTCGACATTTTTGCAGAAGAATTGGAAGTTGCCACAAGATGAAGACAAAACCAGGTTTCATCAGTCCATGAATTTTGGGAGGGTAGTGATAGAGAATGCCTTTGGATCTTTGAAGAATAGGTGGCATTTCTTGAAGCACTTCAACTCTAGAGTTGATAAGACAACTAGAATCACAATTGCTTGTTGTTGGTTACACAACTACTGTGAAAAGTGGGATATGCCTGAGCCAGGTGGTTTTGGAGTTAGTTGTAGAGATCCAGAGCAGGGATATGGAAACGTTAGACTTCATGTACTCCGCGAGGGTGACCGATCCAAAGTAGAGGGTGAAGCTCTGAGGGAGAAGTTGTTCGAACAATGGATCATCCAGAATCCTGAAAATTAGATTTACTCTTTGTTTGGAGCCTTCATACATAAAAGACACTATTATGTGTTCTTTTGTGATCTCTATTTTGTTAACAATCTACTATAATTGTCTCCAATTACTACTTGTTGATCTACATTGATTGTTTGTTTGTGACTCTTTTAACAATTGATTGAATTAAAATATTTTCTCCTCGTGAAGTATTTGTTTAAGAAAAATCCTTTTCCACATAAATAGATTAATCATACATACAAGGTTATAACAAAAAAAAATGAAACGTCATATGGAGTCACAGACACTACTGCCATTTCACAGATGGCCTTTTCTGCAATTGCCCAAGTGAGAATTGTCTGCAGGTACTACATTGTAACATCAATCTCACTGAGTTGATCCAGAGATCAAGATGTTTGATAGACAATTGAGATGGGTCTCTGAAAAAGCTGAGAATAGAAATGATGTGAGATACCATTGATGCTTAATACCAAGGTATCCGTTTGTCATTCGGAGAGGTGGGCCCTTGTCTAAATGGTACCCTCTCATTTTCCTGGCCCTCTCATTTTAGGGGGTCTAGAGGTTTTTAAAGAAAAAAAATTGGCAAATTTGAAGCTTGCGGAGACCTCTATTTTTTATAAATAGTTCCTCCATTCAAAAATAAAAATGGGGGCCAGGTTCCACCCTACCTCCCTCCAATGACTAGAGCAACCAAATTATTGAGATCTAGCAATCCCCAGTTAAGTCCTCATCCTGCTCCTTGGAAAGGCCGCCCAATATTTCATAATTAAATCCCCAGTTAATCCCTCCACTTGGCTTCACCAAGGCTTCCAAAATTGTGCACGTGGATTCACCTAGCAAGCCTACCGTTTTTATTATAAGAGACGAATTCTGAATAGCAGCAATAGCCTTATTTTTCTCAACTTTTCTCAGTTTTCAATTCCAATCCTAAAAAGTTCATGTGATGACCACACAAACAGTCATCCCAAGCTGAATAATATTATGCTACAAGTGATCAGATGAGAGCCGCTCTTAGTTCAATTTCAGAGAGGGCTCTCTCACCTCCAGGTTTTCCTGAACTGGTTTCTGCAGCGGACTTGGAGCTGTGAACCTGTTCAATTAATGATATTTAACTACACAATGACCGATCACAAAAGCACATCAGTCGCTGTCGCTGTCCACATTGTCTGTGACGTCGTCGTCGAAATACTGGTTCAGCAACTGATTGCCTTCAATTCCTCCAAACTCCTCGTCATTCTCCTGAAAAAATCACGAGTGGCGCTTGTTACAAAAGGCCTTAGATACAAAAGCATAGAAGAGCACTTTCGTGTATCTCTATGAATGACCCGACTCAAGACAGAGAAATGTCACGTCCAGGCCGTGAATAGTTGGATAAGTCATGCTCACATTTGATTCAACTGTTGCGAAGTGGAGGTCTTTCCTCATTGATGGCCGGGGACCAGATCTGATGTGGGAGAGTGCGACATCCGTAGCGGAAGGGCTGACAGATGATTCGAACATGCTAGCTTTGGGCATCACCACTGCCACAGAAAATGGCGTGCACAGATCAGTCCAAGCCCTTCACTTTGAAGCCATCAATCTAATGAACACACACGACGTTTGATATGAAATAAAGGGCAGCTAAGGTATGCGCAGCTCACATTTTGATTCTCGAGCGTCGGCGATTCCTTCTTTCGGTGACTGCACAAAAGAAGAAATCAGATACAGAATCTTAGAGTTGTTCAATACAACCTGAACACCTTCAACAAAGACTCGGGACCTTCAAGACGTTTCTGTATGAAATGAAGAAATCTCTACAAGCATAGCAACGGGTTGGGAAAGAGCACTCACCCCAGAAGAAAGCTGGAACAGCTTGTGTACTGCTCCACACGGATGCACCACAAACGATTAGGAAACTCCAAAGGGCAACACATATCAACATCTACAGGAACAACATATCATCTTATTAACCAGACTTATGAGCTTCCGTAATAACAGACGTCTGGGTTGTGCTCTAGTTTCCTTGGACGAAATTCTCAAACGCCTATTCCCGCAAATCTGCACACAATCGAGAATATTGTTTCCTCTTAGCTTAAGCCATACAACATACTTGAAACAATCCATATTTTTTGTGAAACAAAAACAGTATCCACAAGTACAACTTTAAGTAGAAGCTGAAACCCGTTTCTTTAGCTTGGAAATGACTTATTATGATTTCCGATTGAAGAAAATCTTGGTATACCCTTATATGTGGATTGAATATGGCTCCAATTTAGAAAATGGAAGTGAAGGCTTGTAAACTCGAATTTCTCACCTGGCTCGATTCCTGGACCTGTGCCATCCACCTCGAACGCGAACACCACAGCATCAAGCACGCTTGCTGCCTCTGTGGCCTTCTCCAAAGAGGGTGGACTCAAGCTGCGATGTTATGCCCTCCCTGATACATCCGTTTCCAGATCCGCAATGTGTCCTTGCATTACCTTGGCATCATGGTACCACCTTGACGAATCTCTTGAATTCTCCAAAATGATTGGGCATTCTTCATTTCAAATTTAAAATGTTCAGAAGCGAGCACTGTCTAGGGTAGAGATAGTTGTGCTCAGTAAAAACTCAAGATTGAAAACTCAAAGCATTCACGTAAGTCAAACAGTGTGGATACTAAATGTCAAAATTTAATGTACTTCATCATTCAAAGCATTGCAATTGTTGTTCAAATTTCTTGGGAGTTCAAACCAAATTCACTGTAGGCCCAATGTTATGCTCATGTTGGACCAATTTCGAAGATTGGAATTCTCTTCAACTCCGAAGCATAAACATGAATCCATATTGTACTCGTAGATTCCAAACATGGCTTCTTACAATAAAATTAAATGACATTACTGAAACATTCACAAGATTGAAATTTGAAAAATGCTAGCAAGTCCAGAAGTGGCTACAATTTACCAAGGTTTTAGAAGTTTGCATAATTATGAAAACAAAACTAAGTCCTTAGTAACTTCTTTTCTGTTCACCTCATTACCATTGCAATTATTCTGAATTTACATGACTTGTTCTGAATTTACATGTTAGATGAAAATTCATTTACATGCAAAGGTACTACAAGCAAACAGTTGCAAAGCGCTGAAATATAAGTCGTATTTATTTTTAAAAGCATAAATGTCTTGCAGAAGTAGGAATGAAAGGAGGGGTTTGCTGAGTGTACCTTGTTTAATACGCAGACTTTACCACAATCTAGCGACTGAAGAGTTCTTCGGAGTTCTTTATCTTCAGTTGCAGAAGTATCCTTAATTTCCTGGAACGTTAGCGATTGAGTGTCGTTGAAAAACATCAGCACAATAGTCTGCACAAGAGCAAACGAATGTGCTATCACAAAAAAAAAGCACCAAGAACAAATCTTACTACACAAGAAAATCAATACAATCAAACCGACATCAACCAAACGAACAAAACCTTTACCTGGAAAAGAGAAACAGAGAGCTCCTTCTTTCCTTTCGGGAAATTAGACTTGAGCACACAGTGACCCAAGGAATTTCAAATGTGACATCATACATGTTGAGAACATGACCTTCCTAGTTCCTAATTCCAAAAGCATGGTCAAAGGTGCAGAATTGTGTGCTCCTAATGACAATGTAACTAGATTCACATTACATAATGAAATCCAAAGATAAAATAAGTCAAATCAAACCAAAAATTAAACGAAACCAAATTAAAAAATACAAAATGTAGAATATTAAAAATTGAAAGAGTCTTTCACCCTAAATCAAATTCATATCCAAACATAAAGAATGTTTGCATAAATACAATGCTATATCTAGACTATAACATTCTACTTAATATGCTAACGTGACAAAGAAGATCACGGTGGGGCTTTACCCTTTAGGGCCTCCGCAAACAATGCCGCCATTTCCAATTGCCCCTGCAATAAAAGATCTCTACTCCGATTTTCACTGTCTAAAATCTCTTTTGCCATGGAAACTTTCATTTTTTCAATTTCAATTATCCCCTCAAAGAACATTTCAATTATCCCCTCAAAGAACATACCAATGGCCGTGGCAATTGCAT
This sequence comes from Bryoerythrophyllum caledonicum, assembly GCA_963971425.1. Classification (NCBI taxonomy): domain Eukaryota; kingdom Viridiplantae; phylum Streptophyta; class Bryopsida; order Pottiales; family Pottiaceae; genus Bryoerythrophyllum; species Bryoerythrophyllum caledonicum. Next base: position 14,192,390 of record OZ020525.1, on the reverse strand, counting down.
CATCACCCGCAGTGATTCTTTTTAAGAAGGTAAAGAAGAAATTACCTTGAATTTTGGTTGTACTACCAAGCATATTGTCCATGATTTCAAACCATGTCCATTGGGAGGGTGCAGCACCTGTAGACTCTTGCTTGACCTTCTCAGATTTGTAAGTAACCTGCAAGCGCGTCCACTTGTCTCTGCACTGCTCCTAAGTGCGAGGTTCCTCCGGCAGCGGTATGGGAAAAGCATCGTTGATCTTGCGCACAAAATCAAGCCAATTCTTCTTCCTAAATTGTTTCCGGTCTACCTCCCAATACTTCTCAGACAACAAATTTAAGAAGTTCAAACTATCATAAGACCACTCTCTCACTTTCCCTTTACAAAACTCTGATCTGGCATTGGCATTGGCACCTCTTGAGAGAGTTGTGAAGGAGAGTCCTCAAGCAACAAATCTAAAAGGCCACTGACAGGAGGAGCCATATCTGCGAAAACCTAAATGAGAGAGAGGAGACGGCGAGGGAGAAAAAAAAAGAACGGTGAAGGAGGTAGTGAAAGAGAGATGAGGGTGAAGGTGGAAAGGTAAAAAGCTGTGGATACTATGGATAGAGTACTTTTGGAACTTACTAAAAGTAAAAATTGTAGGCTGGTTTTTGCGTTGCGGACAGACGAGGGTGCGAACCCGATGAGATGTGGGGGCTGGCACATCGGGCCTACTTGGGTGCGAACGTGGGTGCGAGAAGAGCGGGTTGGGCTCCGAGATAGCCCGTTTGCACTCCATGTGCGTCGACCTATTGACGCTGAATATGTCCAAAATAAGAGGTGCACCAAAACAAATTCATTTTTTCATAAGAGTCAAAGATCTTCATGTCTTGCATTTTTTTTAAAGAATAAGCATGAGTTTTGATACCCATTGATACCCATTGTGTCCAAACGACTGTGATTTGGAGAAGTCAATAATCTGGCAGGGAGGTGCCAAAACTTACCAATGCGTACAATGTTTGGATTTTCAATGTAGACAAGAATGAATTATTTCAAATTCATTTATGTGCTTTGGTGATTTTCTAACCACTCTTCATTGCAATATTTTTAAAAATACTTCACTTCTTCTATACCTCTAAAATTGGTGTATGAGGAACTAACATCACTTACACTGTAATCGCATAAGTTTTAGAACTTTTGAAACACAAAAATTTAACACCAAGTGGATTCAAAGTCTGCTTATTTTTGAAACACACGGAAGAAGAGAATCAAATTCTTCAATTCTTTCCATATAATCTTTTAAGTTTTGGTCCATGCTGTCAAAGATTATGAAAATTTGTGAGCATGTGGTTTTGTTTGTATATATTAATCCCTAAAGACCAAAAGTGCCAAGGTGGGCTTTTTGCAAATCTCGAGCATGTTTCCATGATTGCAATTTGTATTTTCGAATACTTGAAATTTTGTACAAATATGCAAAATGATAAGACTAACAAGTTTTGCGTATCGCACATCTTTCTAATATTTTTGAAACTCAAAAATTCCCACAACATATGCAAGGATTTACACGTGGGAATATAACCAAAACATTTGGACTAAAACACTGATTTTTATTGAACTTTAGAGTGCTTTTAAGTTTTGTTGTACCATTTGTTGTGTCATGAAAATTGTTGCACTATTTGTTATATGCCACTAAAAATTGTTTGTAACTTTCAAACCATAAATGAGATTCCTTTCAAATTATGTCATTGGGAAGCTAATACAAAATCTCCAATTTAAGAAAAAATCTTAAAAAATCTTGCCAAAATTTGAGATTGTAGAACTTTGATCAAACTCTGTTTGTTTCTCAAGGGAATTATTGTCTTTTAGGGACGTCAATTGACTCTAAGGCAATTAGTGTAGGGAAGCACTTAGTCTAGAAAAGTGTTTATCCTTGAAAGGGGGGAGTAGTTTTATTACACTAGCCTATGTTCCATGACCATATGCTTAGTGATGAGAATGAACAAACACTATATTCACGCCGGTCTCCTTCAGAGACTGGAGTTCTTCTTTTAGAGACTAAACACCTTCAACATATCTAATTATTATGGACAAGTACCTTACAGTGTATGGACAGTGACGATGATATCTATCCAATGTGTATGGTGATATCTATCCAAAGTGGCAACTTTGCATAGTACAAAAATTTCATTTTATTGAAAAAAAATCTAACAATGCTGACCTTGTAAAATGAGGAGGCAAAAGACCATTAACCTTTTAGTGTTGACCATGATTGGCAAGACCTTGGTGATTCCATGAGCGTGATTGATTATGCAAAACATCACTTACACATTGGATAGATATCACCGCATCACTAATTCACGGAAATCAATGTAGTTTGCTAAACGGTGCTTCAGTTCTTGCGGCAATGGTCTCATTAGAATCATCATAACCTGGGCTACATTCGTCTTGAAGAATGTTTAGGCGCTAGTTTTCTTTATTGAATGCGACGGTGCGTTTTCACCCCCTAGAGACCAAGTTTGGGCCTCTCAAGCACTTAAGGGCTAACCTTGCCTTGAATGCTATAAACTTCCAATTAATGCCATCAAAAGTTGCATAAATATTTTTAATATGTCCTTCTCGTAGTACATAACAAAGTGATATAGTTAGAAGTAGAATTAAGATTATTAGGTATGTGACATCTAACCAACGACCCAACCCTTTGAGACCGAACTAATATGGCTCTATCAAAGGTATAAATACCGAATACCAAAAACTGACCCGCTAAAAAATGCGCAATACACAATACCCACTCCCATGTTAGACTCATTAATCTCATCCTTTAACATCGAACAATCATACTTTTCTTCCCCGGTCACATGTCCTACCAAACTAAAAAAATTCTACTCACCTTATGAAAGGGATAAAATATTCGGATCCCTAGGCAAGGCCTTTGACTACAAATGGATCGGTAATGGCATAGCTCATCCCCACAATGAGAAAGACATGGAACAAGCCATACATTGGGCTAGACTTGCCGCCAAACACGATCCAAATAACACAAAAACAATCATCATCACACCGAACAACAATTGGTACCAAAACAACAACCAACATTTAAACCCATTCTCAGATTCCCATATCATTGCAGTATTTGAAGCACACACAATACCATACGAAGAACCTACTATTCCACCCGAGCTAAAAAAACCCCGAGTCGAACCATCTACATTACAAATATTATGCGTCCATCATCAAAATCAAACCATCGGCTCCCTAGAACAACTTGCGAAACTTATCGCCATAGCAAACAATCTAGACATACACCGACTGCACACAAAACTGGCCCCACCAACACACATACAAACCCCCGTAAACAAAAGTAAAAACTGGTCAAAACTAAACTATGTCAACAACACATTAAACTACTCCGTCATACCTCCCCCTCTCCCAGACTACCCAACTCATACCACACCAAAATTCAACCCCGTACACAGTTATTACACCGATGGCTCCTTTAAACCACCAGAACAAATTAGCCCGAGCTCTTGGCACAGAGAAAAAGCTGGCTATGGCATATATAACTCTATCAAAGAAATTAAACTAGCCAAAAGACTCCATGGACTACAAAATATCCTTAGAGCGGAACTCATGGCCATTCATAAAACACTACAAATCATCACATCAAAATACAAAAATGAACCCGCACATATATTCACCGATTGTATAAATGCACTTTACCTACTAAACACTCAAATAACACGCCCCACCCTTCACAATAGCCACCCCGACCAAATCATATTAACATCAATGGTCCAAATGTTACAAAACCGTACACAAATTACAACCCTCCACAAAGTGAGAGCCCATGCCAAAAAAAAAAAAGAAGAACGCCGGTCCCCGGAGGAGGCCGGCGTGAGTAAAGTGTCCGTTCGTTCCACCACTAAGTCCATGCCCACCGGGCATGGGTTAGTAGTATGGAACTACTTCCCCCTTTCGAGGGTGGACACTATGTACCAGTAGCAAGTAACCAATATCAAAGGACCCGAGGTCCCAAAAAGTTTTTAAAAGAGGGAGGGCAAGTACAAAGAGTGCAAAAATGCAAGTGTAGATCTATGGAGGGGGGTTTAAAGTGTCCGGAAGGGGTTGATTGTTTTCAAGTTTACGTTTATGTAGGAGTATTGACATAGCATGTTGAATTGCATTAGTGTTAATATTTGAAAAGGTGGTTTGGATTGAAGTGATGGGGATTTTAAAGGTTTCTTCAATAATTGTCATTGAGGGGATGAAGGTGGTGGCTCTAGCACCCGCGGTGATAACAATGAGGGGGTCTACTTTCCATCCTAGTGCTTGAATATCATCAAGTAGTGGTTGGTATTTATTTGTTTTGTTTGAGATGGTGTCCGGGGAGAATCTATCATTACAGTATGTGAATTCAATAAATTGGATGGTGAGATTAGGGTCTATATGGTTTGGTGGGGGGTCTTTGTAAGAAAGTCCTCTAACACATAGTAGGTCCGGTTTGAATCTTGCATTACAATGACATCTTTGGGTATTACAGATGCATGGTAATAGCCACGGAGGGACCGTATTTTCTTGTGGATTGTCATTAAAGGTTCCGGCATTCATGAGAATGAAACACCGAGATTTGGTTGATGATATGAGTAGTTTACGAATAGCCCATACGGCTTTATTGTGTCTCTTGACAATTAGTGAGTGTATATGGGGGTTTTGGCACTTGAGTAAGACATGTAGCCATGTGTCTGGATCCGTGGTGTTACAAATTGGACATGTAATTGTAGGGAATCTTTCTATTCCAAAGAAGAGTTGTTTACGGGCATTCCCCATGTATTGTCCGGTGCGAAATTTGATTAGGCATGTGATTTGTGAATCCGTTATAATGGGGTTTTTCCAAAAATTGTTGGATAGAACGTTATGAATGTTTGGGTTGCCAGTCCATTTATCAATATTGGGGAAGTTTTCTGTAAGTTGTTTTAGGTTATTTACAAGATCATGTTTTTTGAGGTATTTGTCCAAGAATCGTATGGGGCCTTTGTCAGGAGTTTCACCCATAGAGGGCCATTCATATCTATGGAAGTAGTATGGGGTGGCATGGGCGTGTTCGTATGGGTGTTCGGCATTCTTGTGGGTTTTTTCTCTTCCTTCCTTTGCTAGTTTGTCGGCTTGTTCATTACCGTCGATATTAGCATGGGCACGGACTTTATGGAGTGTAGTAATTTGTGTACGGTTTTGGAGCATTTCAACCATAGATGTAAGGATAGTTTTATCCGGGTGACTATTGTGTAAAGTAGGGTGTTTAATATGTGTATTAAGGAGGTATAGTACATTTATGCAATCTGTAAAAATGTGAGCCGGTTCGTGTGGGTATTGGGTGGTGATTATTTTAAGGGTTTTGTGTATAGCCATCATTTCGGCTCTTAGAATATTTTGGAGTCCATGTAGTCTTTTACCTAATTTAATTTGTTTGGTTGAATTGTATATCCCATAACCGGCTTTTTCACGATGCCAATGTCCCGGGCTTACTTCGGTTGGTTCTTTGAAGGAGCCGTCAGTGTAGTAGCTGAAGTTGGGGTCAAATTTAGGGTCTGTATTAATTTGGTAGTAGGAGAGGGGGAGGCTTAATTCGGCAATTTGTGATGTGGAGATGTTTGTGTGGGGGGCTTTAGACCATTTTTTGTTGCGATTTACACGGGTTGAAATGGGTGTGGGAGAAGCAATTGCGGTATAGACCTTGTTAATGTTTAGATTTTTTGCTATCAAAGTTAGATGAGTAAGGTTGTCTAGAGTACCTATTTCACAAGTTTGTTGGTGTATACATAAGATACGTAGAGTTGCCGGTTCAAGGCGGGGTGTTTGTATTTGCGGTGGTATAGTGGGTTCTTTGTATGTCATAGAGTCCGCTTCGAATAGTACTATGATGTGGGAGTCCGGGAATGGGCCTAAGTGTGGGTTAGGGTTATGGTACCAATGATTGTCGGGAGTGATAATAATGGTGATGTTGTGGTTGGGGTCATTATTTGCCGCTAGGCGTGCCCAATGTATTGCTTGTTGAGTTTCTTCTCCGTTGTGAGGGTGTGCAAGGCCTATTCCACTCCACTTGTAATCAAAAGCTTTACCAAGAGAACCAAAAATCATATCGCGTTCGAATGGAGAGTAAAATTTTGAGATTTTTGTGGGGCATGTAACGGGGGATGAGAAGTATGAATGTGTGATATTCAGGGATGTAATAAGGTAGTCTAGGATAGGATCGGGTAATGTGTAGTGTGCATTTTTAAGGGGGTCATTTTTGGGTATTCGGTAGTTATATCTTTGGTATAGCCAAACAATTTCGGTTTCAAAAGTTTGGGGTATTGGTTCAATGCTAATGGAGGATTGTAGTGCATTGTGATATTGGTTCCATAGCCAATGTAGTCTAGTGAGTGGTATGGTAATTAGGTGTCTCCCATTACCTTCGTATATGTGGGCATTATCTTGTTGTATTTTAATAGTATTTGTTTGTGCGAGGATGTCTGTTTCGGGGTTGCATTCGGTTGTAAGGATGTTAAGGAGGGGGATAATAAGAGGTGGCGTGACAAATCTATTATCTCGAGGTTGTGCTTGAGGGTGATGTAATTGTATGATATTTAGGTAGTGATTGTTTTGAGTTCTAAGGTAGTATTGTGTGAGGATGACGATGTTATGTAATGAAGTATTTGGGTTGTGCCAAGGAAAAAGATTTCGTTGTGGGAGCCATTTGGCGTAGGAGGTGTTATTGTGGGACCAATGGCATAGGTATGACGTATATTGTTTGCTTATATTGTGAGAGTCAATATATTTTCTATGTTTGTGCGCGGTTATGTTGTTTATTGGATGTATGGAGGGATTTTTTAATATGTGTGGTGGAGGGGTATGTGGTCGTGAATGTGGTGAGTTTGGAGGGGTTAATGGGAGATTGGTGTTATGGTGGGTGTCATTGTGATCGATGATGTATGAGTCTTTGAGTGTGTACGGTGTGGCGTGAGTGTTGCAAGGGTTGGGGCATATAGGGAGGCATGGAGGATGACAAAATAATTGCTTAGCAATATTTAGTGCACTTTTTATTAATTTGTGAGGGGTACCGTAAAATGTTTTGTAGCTCTTATCGTCCATGAGGTGTGTTCCATTTGGTAGTGTAATTTGTTTTAGATCGGTAATGTTTGCAGAGATAAGTTTTTGTAGGAGTTTGTCAGATAATTGTCGGTCGAGTATAGGGAGGCTATGTATTTCATTTGCCCAATTTAGTTCGAGCGGCGCGGGGCCTAGTAGGAAATCTTCTAGTGTGCTTTTTAGAAATGTTTGGCCTTCTGTTTTGAGTAGAAATAGTGTGCGGGTAATGGGGGACCGAAGACAATCAGTTTTTTTAAGTCTATGGAGGTATTGTGCTCCTCCATAAATGGCTAGGATGTGCCGAAGGAGTCCACTATAGATTAATCCTAGTCGTCCCTTGTCGTTAAGTGCATTTTGGAGTTGTTCTCCAATGCAACGTAGATAAGCATTTTTGAGGGAGAAAGCTTCTAATCCGAATAGTTCGTGGGGGAGTTGTGTTATGACATTTGGCGTGCAATTAGGGAGTCCGCATACTTTCTTTTGTATAGCTATGATTTTTTTATCAAGTTTGTTTATGGCGGGCATGGAGTACGGGACCGCATAGAAACTATATGAGATACCTGGACGTATGACGGTATCAATCATTTTTATTTTTTGTTGCAATGTGGCCGGACACAATGTAAGTTCCTTGCATTGTTTAATAAGTTTTGTGGTAGTAGCGTGAGTTTGGATTTTCCATTTTAACGATGGGACTAGGTTTATTCCAAGGTATATGTAGGATTGGTTTTGGTTGAGAACCGGGATTGGTTGGTTACGATATTGGATATTGGTAGCTTGAATGAGGGCTTTGAAGGCAGTTGGGTTTATTTTTGATTTGTTTGGGCACCCAGTTACGGCACATTTCTGGACACCAAGTTCCATCCCGGTCCATAGACAAAATTTGTCTATTTTGTCTAGTTGGGTTTGGAGTGATTTAAGGCGACCAGAGATGGCCGCTAGATCGTCGGCGTATGCGGCCGAGTTTACGGTGATTTTTGAGGTGCCAAATGTGTAGCCATTATTGCCTCTTTGTAGCCATCTCAATAGAGGTTCTAGAAAAATAATGAAGAGGTATGGGCTCAATGTATCGCCTTGGATGGTACCACGTTGGATGGGGATAGGGTGTGTTTTACCAAAAAATTCTCCGGTGTATGTAGTGGTGGATTGGGAGTATATATTACCAACCAGTTTGACTGCGTCTTCCGGATATCCAAGATCACTCATTATGGCTAGCAATCGAGGGTGGTCAATGGAGCCGAATGCGTTTTTAAAGTCGATGTAGAGTATGTAAATGTCTTTATTAGTGAATTTTGCGTCTTCAAGTGCGGCAATGAGGGTTTGAAGTTGCCGTGTGGTACTTCTCTCGGCTCTAAACCCTTCTTGGCTTTCGTGTAATATTTGGTGTATTTCCCCGTACGCCGATAATATTGATGTTAGTGTACTAGTGTATAATTTGTAGATGGTGTTAGCTAGGGCAATAGGTCGGTGGTTAGGTAACACAGATGGGTTTCCTTTTTTGTATAATAAGATTGTTAGGCTTGTTTTCCAAGATGCGGGAATGGATTTTTGCTTGTAACAGTGAAGGAAGAATAGTGATAGGAGATCGTGGAATCTTAGTGGCATGTTTTTTAGAATTGAGTTAGGTATATGGTCCGGACCGGGGGCTTTGTTAGTTCCCAAATTTTTTAGGCACATGTTATATGTTTCTCTACTATAATATGTGTGGAGAGGTGTTGTTGGCTCGCCTCTTTTGTCAATGGTAAATCCGTCTAAGTCATGCCACGGGTATTGCCTAACTCCGCATGTGCATTTTGATGTGTGTTGTGGTTGGAAGTGACATGGGGGGGTGGTTGGTCTGTTGTTTATTGATTGTTGATAATGAATTTCGTTTGCGATGTCATCAGGGCTGGTTAGAATGTTATTGTTTTGGTCTAATATGCAATCTAGTGGCAGGTTTGTGTTATTTTTAAAGACTTTTCTATTAATCTTTTTTGGACTAGATTCGTATAGTTGGCGATACTTGGATATGGCTTTTTTGACACATTCTCGTGCGTATTTTGTAGTAATTTTTCGAGCTTCTTTATTGGCAATTTTTGCAATGATTGCAATGTCTTTTAGCCATTCTTCTTGGGATGTGTTGGGTAATGGTAATTGTGGGATATGAGGGTGACGGAGGTTTTGTAGTTCGGAGATTATGGGGTGGGTTTGCCAATTTTGATTAGTTTTAGCGGTGTAAATTGTTTTACGTATGGTGTGGTATGTGGTGAGATGTTGTTTCCACTTTTTAGCTAGTTTTCTCGGGAGATATCCCCCTTGTTTTGAGGTTCTAGGTGTAAGTTGTGGAATTGGGGGCGCTTTACAAGTTTTTTCTAGTGTGGTAGAAATTTCATTAATAAGTTTGTCAAGAGTTGTGCAAGCTTCTTCCCATTGGGTTGGTGTGAGGTGTTGGTGGTTAGAAAGAATATCTGTAAGGGAGTCTATTTGTAGTGAGTTTTTTTCAAAGAATATTGTATTAAAGTTATGAAGGTTTTCTTTTGGAATGGGATTTAGTATTTTAGTATCATTTAAGTTGATGTTTGTGGGAGGTCTACTTATAAGGGTGTTGTGAGGAATATTGAGTTGGATTGGGAAGTGGTCCGAGTTTAAGTTGGTTATGGTATTTGTGGTAGATGTATAACGGGTATGGTTAGGTGTTTTAATGTAAAATCCATCAATTAGGCTAGTGTGTGTGTAATTATGTCCACCTTGACGAGAGTATTGTGTATTGGTTGGGATTAGATATAACCCTAGGTTATCCGTATAATTTCGCCATTGGTAGTCTAAGTCCATTGGGGGTGTAGTTACCTCTCCGTTTTGTCGTCCAATAAGGGCGATATCTCGGTTAAAGTCTCCGCAGAGTATTATAGTATGGTTAGTGTGTGTATTTATTTGTGAAGTGATGGAATTTTGGATTTCCGGGATAAGCCTCGAGTCTTCTGTGTGTGAGGGCATGTATAGATGAAGAATGAGCCATGGTTGAAGGGGTCGGTTAGTAATTTCAATAATTTGAAGATATGGCGATATATTAGCCGGGGTGGGGATTTTAGTAATATTTCCGGGGAAGGCATATGATTGGTATATGAGCATGAGTAGACCTCCTCTTGCCGGTGTGTATGGCCTTCGTTGTTGGATGCATCGTGTGAGAGAATGAGTGTTATTGAATATAAGTTTATAATCGGGGAATATTTTTTGGATGTATTTTGTGGATTTAGTAGCGGTTAATTTAGTTTCTTGTATGGCAATTATGGCGGGTGGTGTGTTGGTGTGGGCGGTTAGATTGTGGATGCATGGTAAAGCAGTGTTTAACGTTGCGGCGTTCCATGTGGTTATATATGTACTTCTATTGTCTATGTTGTCGTGGTTAGAGAGTGGAGGGGAAATGTAAGCGGGTGTCGGGGTGGGGTGCGTGTAAGCGTGAATTGGTTCAAAGCATCTAAGAGCTTCTAAGATAAGATTATGCGGGAAGTAGGGAAATTTTAGTTGTACTTCATCGGGAGAAGGGGGTGGGGTTTGGCTATGAATAAAGTTATATAGGTCAATGTGTAGAGAGGTTTTGTGTTCGAGGAGGTGTTGGTTTTCCTCTAGGAATTTGGTATATGGGTGGAGTGTGTCTATATGTCTTTCGGGGGGATTATGTAGAGAGGATAGGGTGTTTAGTAATATATTTGTCCAATGTGTTGGATTTACGTTGGTAGGATGCTGGTTGGTGATAATATTGCATTCGTCTATAGAAGGGTGGAGGGTGGTAATTATGGCGAATAAGATATGTGTGGATGGGTGGTTGTATTTTTTTTGGTGTATGTAGCGGGAGATGTTGGGGTAGAGGGTGGAATAGTTTTGGTGAAGAGTGTGATTGTTTTTTAGAAGTGGTGCAAAGGAGGATGCTAGTTGTTGATATTCAGGGTGGAGTTTTATAGTATTTGGAATGAAATATATTTTTGATAATCTTTTGTGTGTTTTAGGATGGTTGTGGAAGACATTTGTCATTGGGCCGGGATTAGTTTCTATGTCTCCGCAAAGTATAATTGATAGTCTGCAATGAGTAATGTTTATGGCTGCTAGTGGGAGGGGTGTGGAGTGTTGTTGTTGTTGTTGTTGTTGTTGTTGTTGTTGTTGTTGTTGTTGTTGTTGTTGTTGTTGTTGTTGTTGTTGTTGTTGTTGTTGTTGTTGTTGTTGTTGTTGTTGTTGTTGTTGTTGTTGTTGTTGTTGTTGTTGTTGTTGTTGTTGTTGTTGTTGTTGTTGTTGTTGTTGTTGTTGTTGTTGTATTTTGTTCTTGTTGTCGTTTTTGGTTTGTTTAGTAGTGTGTAGAGGTATCATGTTTTGTGTCCTATGTGTATTATTATAACTTTTCTGTAACTTTATAATAGTTGTTTTAGTATATAAATATACTGAATTAAATCCTTGTTTATTTTTAATTAAGTTGTTATTTATATTTTGGTTGTATTTGTTGTGTTTAATAGTGTATAAATACACTAGAGTTATTATTATTTTTATTATTTTAATTTTATATGTATTTTGGAGATTGTTTATTATATTATATATTATAGTATATATATATACTGTTGTGTATTCTTTGTTTATAGCGTTGTTTGACAATGCTAGTTTGACAAGTCCATCTTGCCTTCAATGGCCCGTTGCTCTCTTTCCGATGCTTGAGATTCGGCCGCCATGATTGTTTGAATCAGTTGGGATCGGAGAGTTGACATTTCTCCTCTAAGAGATTTCACCGTGTTGGCTTGTACCATATCCGCGTATTGTTTGGCCTCTTGTACGATCTCCCCCTTCATAGTCTTCATTTCCTTTCGAAGTTGGTCGAGGGTGACCCCATTGCCCTTGTTTGGTCCATTCTCCATGGCTATCACGGCGTTTACTACTGCTGAGTTTATATCGGAAAATCCTAGTCTTGTAAGTTCATCCGCACTCGGTTTGTTACTTCCATCTAAACTTTTAGGATGAGGGGTAAACATGACATACTTTCCGTGAAGTTTTTTACTTTGTTTGACATGTTTTTTGTATACCGCAGCGTTTAGACATTCAATGTTACATGTCCCTACATGCCGCCCGTGTTCAAGCTTGAAGAATATATCAACCACATTCTCTTCGCCGAATATAGACTTGATTCCAATTGCAAGTTCTTTTTCATTTTTTGTCTTGTTAAGGTTTTTGGCAATAAGGATAAGACAATTCTTTTTTGCAATTTCATCTTCATCTAACTTCCTAGTTGCAAAAACCGGCAAAAAGATCTCATTGGAGAATGAGACTTTATAGTCTTTTACTTTCGCCGCTTGTTCCGGGGAGGGGGTTTTGACCCATGCAAAATCGGATGGGCCCCTTTTTTCCACCCCGGTTATTTCAAAGTCTTGACCTCTAGCAAAACTCTCTCTAACAATTTCTGAATGCAATTCAAAAGACTCCTTGTTTGCAAGGTTTGGGCCGGATATTTTGACGGATAGGAGGTGTGAAAAGGCAAGGGAATCGTATGACTTGCATACTTTTCCTTTGTGTGGGATTCCTTCATTCAAGATGAGAATGAAAGGTCTTAAACCTTTCAATAGTCCTCTACCATCCGAGCCTGGGTTTTTTAGGTGTATCTTAATAAGCCCATTCCAATTGTCTGTTTGGTGGTGGCAAAAGATGGCAATGGGCTCACCAATACCTGTCCCGGTAGGGATTTTCATTTCATTCAATCTAGCTTTGACCATACCTAATACAACATTTTTCAACCAAATTTGATCGCCAAGTTCGAATTGAATTGCCACATGGTAATCCAATGCATAACCATTACTGTCCACCTCAACTTCACTTGGAAGTTGAGTGAGGTTGAAGTGGTTACCCTCTTTCCCGTCTATCCTTGTGGCTGCCCATTCTTTTTGGGCAACGAATGGAAATGAGGGTAGTGCTTCGAAGCTTTCCCTTGCCTCTTTTATGTCTAGGCCGGACTTGACCAATTCCTCAATACTAACTAATGGTATTTTCTCACTTCCATTGGTCCTTGCCATCATATTCATTGCATGATATCCTAACCAGTATTCAGTGTAAGGCAAACTTGTTGCCTTCACTTTTTTCTGGGTAGTGTTTGTGATAAATAGAAGGTTATGATTGACGTTTACTGGACCAGGGTTTTCCTCAACCACATCAATAAACAAGCGCTTGGAGGAGGTTGCACCATCTTGATATTGAGACATGCTGTAGCAATAACAAAAAATGTCAATTCTAAAGGTACATCGTATTATCTCGTTACCCCTTATCCTCTTGATCTCAGCTTCTCCCCCCAACATATGTTGAGGGCTTTTCGAAGGAGAGTTTATCAAGAAGGGGTGGAAATTCGTTCTAATGGTGTACCAACAAGATACTAAAACAATTTCTAAAGGTTGGAAGTACAGCGCATTGACCTTTACACATACACACGCATGGGAGGCGCCAAAATATTGGGCACCTCCCCAAGTAACTGGCTTGATTAATACATTTTGTTTACATGTCCTTTGGATTGCATAATAATCCCAAAGTTGGCAAAGATCAATAAATTGTAATGGGGGTGTGAAAGAAGTAAAACCTGAGTGTGTAATTCCACCTTGCAGCCTAGGGGGTAGAGTCTTGATTTGATGGTCCCCCCGTGTGGTGGTGTACCTCTCGCTTGCCTGTAGCTGAAGTCTCTGTCTGGTTGGTGTGAGCACCACTACGGTTCTTGTAGTACGCGAAAGACAAGGTTTGTTGGCGTAGCTTGGTGGTCCCCTTCCAGATGTCGCGCACTTCTCTTCTCCAGGTTGATGTAGCGTGGAAAGTACCTCTCTTATCGCGGCTCGCTTCTTCTTGCCGAGCTGATGGTCCTTGAATGATCCCCGAACGGATCTCTTCCAATCTTGGGCAGGCAGTTGGCGCTCTCTTCGCTCTTGTAGAACTTCTGGAGCCGTTACCGAGGTTAGGGTTTCTTGGGACGTCGGCGGAGTTGCCGCAACCCGTTTGCAGGACCAGCGCTTGGGCGTCTGTCGGCGGACCAGCTGCGGGGTTTGCCGAGGTTCCGGGAGGATGTGGTGGAGTCGCGGCCGTTGGGAGTGGTCGTCTTCGCTCGTATGCAGTCTTTGGACTTCACTTGCGCCGGCACAGCAGTCTCGCCTGACGTGTTGTTGGTCGGGCTTCGTCGGCCCTTCTTCGTAAGTGTGTGGTCTCCCTCTGCGCCTGTTGGCAATCTTCTTCCACCTACATCGGTCTTCTACAGCGGTTGTCTGTGGCGACTTGTTTGGATCTTGCGCAGACCTTCTTCGTGGTGCAGTCTCCTTGCTCTTTGTTCTGTTGATGTGCTCGGCATTCGGGTCTTGGGACAGGGCTTCTTGGTCCTTCTTGCGTCGGTGTGTGCCTTGGGGTCCACCTGCGGGGCAGTTTCTCGACTTCGACTTCGGCTGATGGATCCTCGAGTTGGTCTGCTGCGGGCTTCGGCGGTGAGTCTGGATAGCTTTACTCGTTCTGTACTTCACCTGTATGTGTACTGCGTGAGATGCGACATTTAACAGAAGTTCCTCTACTATTGTCTGCAGGTGCAGGTGCCGTTCTCTCTGTGAGGCACATGTTAGCGTCCTGTTAACGACTGTCAGTTTACAAACAATCCCCATAAAAGACAACAAGATTACAAGGAAGGGAGTAAACCGTTCTTCACTGTCGTAGGTAGTCAAGGCGAGGAGTGTCCAGGCCGATCTTGGGGGTGACGTCTCTCTCCTCCGTTGGTCCTTCGTGGCTTCAAGCAGGTACTTGCCCTCAACTTGGGCTGAGCAGATGTCGCAGTGTCTCCACAGCGATGGGAGTGGGTGTCTACGTGGTATAGCAATGTAAGAGGGTTTGAGAGTAAAGTGATGGTGAGATATATACCTTGTGTTGAGCTCGTGTTTGATGGATGTAGTTGTGGTTGATGAACATCTTCGTTTTTGGGTTGTTGATCTTCTAGGGTTAGCTTCTTCTGGGAGCCGTTGAGTTGCGGCTGGTTGATTGTCTTGGCTTGGATGGAAGTTTGAGTCCTGCTCTTTCGAAAGTTCGTTGTTTTTGTATTGCCGGCTAGGGTTTCGTCTGTGTACTAGTGGTTGTCCAGACTTCCTTGTGAGTTGCATGTCCTTGGGCATCCTACTAGTATTTAGTGGTGTTTCCTTACCAGAGAAGACAGGAAACGAGGAAATGTTGAGGTTGCTTACCTGTACGTACCTGTTGTTTATTTGGTGTCTTGAGGTCTTGCTTGCTTGTAGTTGATGTGTTTGGTGGTGTTGTCGCTGCGGTGGTCTTGATGTGGGGCTGTCCAAGGTGTGGAGTCCATGGTCTTGCACTTCCTTCCTTGTTGATTTTGGTGGACTCTTGTATGTCGTTGATTTTTCTTTTAGCTCCTGCTCTCTAAATCGACGTTGTCTTCGGCAAATGATGTTGCAGTGTTCCCTGGTGAAAGTAAATTGGAAGCATATGATGTATAAACTAGGGGTAGGAATACTTACCTTGGCCAGTGGTGGTGATGAGTCGTTGTGCTTGTCTCCTTTCGTTGAAGTTGATGTCATTCTGTTTACGACGTGGGTCTTGGGGGCGAAGTCGTCCGCCGCGGCCTCTGGAACCGCCGCAGCCTCGTGGCTTTTCTTGGGCACCTTCTGGAGCTGCGTCTTCATCGTTGCGAATTGCTCCACCCATGTGCTATTTCCGATTTCGGTACTCGGTCCTCTTGCACCACCCGTGTGTGATAACACGTTCCTCATGTGCGCGGCGACCTCGTGCATGAGCTTGTTTTTCGGGAGTCTGATGTGCTGCTCGATCTTGGTCATTGGAGGTGCTGTGTCATCGTGCTTGATTCTTTGAGTTGAGGCTGATGTCATGTTGTTTACGCCCTGGTCCTGTTGTTGTTGACTGCAGGTGTGTTGATCTTGATATGTTGGTGCGGCTGCTTTGGATCTTCGGTGTGGTGCTGTTGCTGCTTCAGTGTAGGAGTGTAGATTCTGTAGGTCTTTACAGATTAGACGTAGGCGCCTCTCCTTCGTAGTGCTGAACTGCTGCTGATTATGGGTGGGCTCTATGTGTGAATGGTCTGCAGTTGTGCCAAGTAGGCATCTGTTCTTCTCTATTTCTGCGGGGTTATGAAATACACTTGCTTCCACTACTTTCCTAGTTGTATGTGACCCTAACTTACATTTCCTAACATGAGGTTTTGCAAGATGCCTTTTGCAATTAGACTTAGATTCTATACTGTGAAACGATGTAGGCAGCGTATTGTAATGAAAAAACTTAGCTGATTTTGTTGAATGTTGTCCTTGATAGAGTGATCTTGTGTCTCGGTGGCTGTTTCGTGTCTTCTGTAGGCAGTGGTTCTTCTTCATAGTAGTGCTGATGCTCTGGTTGAGGAGAGGTAAGGTGTATGGCATGTCTATGGTGTCATGGTAACCTAAATCTGGATCTAATTGATTGAGAGATGATATGGGGCTGCAACCTCTAGATCTAGATCTGGGCCAACACAGAGCCCCGCCACAGATCTACTCTCCCAAACTAGCTCTAGATTGTTGCAACCTCCTACATACTTTGCATCAATAGATCTAAGATACGCAATCCCTCAACACTTTGCACACCATAAGCATACCGTTCAGCAACAAAGGACGTGCACACAGGGATTTACAATGAGCCCAGCAACCCTCATTGATGTGTGCATTGCAATTGCGCCTAACACCTAGAAACCTCTCCTCACCAGGTTTTGCGGAGCTACTCTTCTCTCATCTCTAAAACCTCCGAAAAACCTTATTCATCATATTTCTAGAGCTACTACTTAGATCGCCCATGCCAACATTGATGGCAACAAACAAGCAGACAAATTAGCAAAAGAAGGCCGAGAAAAAACACACAAAAATGCCAGACCCACACGAACATGCCCATGCCACCCCATACTACTTTCAAAAAGAAGATTGGCCCTCCAAAGAAGATACTCCCGGCAAAGGCCCAATTAGATTTTTGGGCAAATATCTCAAAAAACAAGACCTCTACAACAACCTGGACACAATTTCAGAAAATATCCCTAACATAGAAAAATGGACTAACAATAATGACATAGACAATGAACTCTCTACTTACTTTGGAAAAACCCCATCATCTCAGACTCGCAAATAACATGCCTCATCAAATTTCGCACTGGACAATATATGGGAAATGCCCGCAAACAACTCTTTTTTGGAATAGAAAGATTCCCATCCATAACATGCCCCATATGCCCCTCAACGGACCTCGACACATGGCTTCTTATTCTACTCAAATGCCAAAACCACCACATATACTCCCTAATTGTCAAAAGACATAATAAAGCGGTATGGGAAGTCCGAAAACTAATCACCTCCTACAATAAATCGAGATGTTTTATACTAATGAACGCCGGCACTTTTAATAACAATCCACAAGAAAATACGGTCCCCCCGTGGCTACTCCCATGCTCATGTACGACCCAAAGATGTCATTGCAACACTAGGCTCAAACCAGACATCCTCTGTGTCAAAGGTTTACCATACAATGACCCACCACCAGATAACGTCAACCAAGACTACACCATTCAATTCATTGAATTCACATATTGCAACGATAGATTTTCCCCGGAAACAATCCAAAACAAAATAGACAAATACCAACCCCTTATTGACGACATCATCGCCCTCGGATGGAATGTCGACCCCCTTATGGTAATCACATCCGGCGCTCGGGCCACCACCTTTATCCCATCTATGAAAACTCTAGAAGACACCTTCAAGATACCCATTGAAACAATTAAAACATCCTTTAAAAACATTAACACCATAGCTATCCAACATGCCATGTCCATTCTTCTACATAAACGCAAAATCGAAAATAACCAAGCCCTCCCCAATACACAGGACCCCCCCTAAATTCTCCCCCCGCCTAGATTTTCATAACTAGTTGGTTTTAAGGTTTTTGACTACTTGCCTGGTTTGTGGTTAGTTCGTTGGCTAGTTGCTTGGTTTGTGATTCGTTGGTTGGTTGGTTGACTTGTGGTTTTTTGGTTTCTTGTTACATAGTGTCTACCCTCGAGAGAGGGAAGTAGTTCCAGCTCACTAATTCCTTGTCCTGTGGGCATGGTCTTAGTAGTGGAACAAATAGACACTTTATTCACGCCAGCCTCCTTCGGAG
The DNA here is from genome assembly GCA_963971425.1 of Bryoerythrophyllum caledonicum. Classification (NCBI taxonomy): domain Eukaryota; kingdom Viridiplantae; phylum Streptophyta; class Bryopsida; order Pottiales; family Pottiaceae; genus Bryoerythrophyllum; species Bryoerythrophyllum caledonicum. The sequence goes on along the minus strand of OZ020525.1, from coordinate 14,174,150 downwards.
ACCGGCGATCTTCTTCTTCTTCTTCTTCTTCTTCTTATTAGGTATGTGTTTTCTATTGACAATCTTAATGAGGTTCTTTCTCCATATACATAGTCATGGTCCTTTAGGGGTAATAAGAGCATGTAGAAAAAAATCATCAAGATATAAAAACTATAATTTCATATAACAAATACCAAATACAATAAAATTCCAATATAATAGAAATACAACCTTCAATTCTACCTTGTCCTCGATTGAATGCACAAACTAAGTTTTATAAGATTCATCACCTACAAGTGACTATCAAGGGCAACAAAGCATGGTGTCATACTATAAACCAGCCGTGATAGGTTTCCAACGTCGAGGACCACCTGGGTATGATGCAGATGTAAAGCGGGTATCAGACTCGTAACGGCCGAGTATCACACGTACATCACGCGGGTATCAATCTGACGGCTCCTTGTCAGCAGCTATGCTTCAGGAACGATCAACTTGTCGGGGATGTTCCATTTAGCATTGGAATGCTTGGGTGGGGATCCCACAGCCAGGCCAGAGTCTACATCGTTGAAGATGGGATGTTGAGGAGCCGGCTGAGGAATCCTTTGAGGAGGACGAATGAGTTGGGGAGGAGGAGGAACATTGGGCAGCCCTCCATTCCCTTGCTGATCCATCTAATCGACGGCTCCTGCAACATCCAAACCTTCTCATTCAGTCAAAATTCACGCTACTGAAAAGAGTTGTGTCTAGATAACTTAATGGAAGGAACTATACCCAAAACTGTTAGTATGTGGGATCTAACTAGCTCGTACAGTGTAACACCATGAAATCTACAAATGACATACATGATGCTGCTTGTGTGCACACTCTGTGACACTATACAAGCCTCAAATTCGCTCCTCATGTGTGGGAGCTACCATAATCCATAAGCATCGTACTTTTCTCTCTTCGGCATCTAAGACGTCCGAACATCTTGGACGCATCGTACGATTCTTACCAAGGTGCCCATGTACCCCAAATATACAATCTGTGTACTACATGCAACCACAAACCTGACACCAGGACATGGAGACAACAGAAATAAAGTTCCCACTTACAACTTCATATAAGAACCCTCCCATCTACAACTTTATACTTGAATCCTCCAGCCCTCCCCGAGCACAAAACAATGCACTAGACATTGCAAATTAATCAAATATGGCTATCGTCATTTTGCGAATACTACACTCCCAGAGCGTAGAGGCAGCAACTAATTGCTCACGGAAGTGGGAAGTAAGGCTTACGAAACGACAATGAGCAGTGCTGCTGCAGCTGAGTGCTGGATGTCCGGATGTGTCAGCCAATGCCAACACTGATGAAGGCCAAAGACTTGAAATTACAAGGTTGCAGAGACAGGCCAGGACGTGACTATCTGAAGAAGTGCCTTGAAGCTAGTGACGCGCTGATTCTCTTCTGTGCTAATTAAGTGACAGTCTCGCTAGACTGTGCGCAGAGTGAGTGAAAGCTGCCTGGCCGGCCGCATGCACAACCTCATGGGCGCGTTGGAGCGAACAAGACAGGTGAAGAGTTGGCTGATATCGATGAACTATTGTGGAAGCCTTTGATATCTTGCTTTTTTATAGGGTCAGACTCTATTAAAAAGACGAGTGATGGAATGCAAGTGCCCCCTTGACTCTATCTGGTTCCACCCTCCTTGACTCTTTTCTGGGGGTAGTCGGATAGACCTTCCTGCTTTCTTCTTGAAAAGGGCGCAGGGAGATTCTCCTACTGTCCAGTGTGCGTCGTTGATCTTTGTCCATTTTCAAGGAGATTTTAGAACTGCTTCCTTCTTGAAAATTGTGCAAAAACATTCTCCTACTGTCCACTGTGCGTCGTTGATCTTGTGCATTTGCAAGGAGATTTCAGAACAATGAGGTCTATGATTGGTGAGCGTCGTTGATCTTGTGCATTTGCAAGGAGATTTCAGAACAAAGAGGTCTATGATTGGTGAGCGTCGTTGATCTTGTGCATTTGCAAGGAGATTTCAGAACAATGAGGTCTATGATTGGTGAGGAGCACATGCATGCAAACCAGGCGCTAATGGACTTTGCTGTTTTGGGGAATCTTGCAAATCTTGCAAACTGCACTGTGCAAAGTCACTTTTTGCAAACTGCACTGTGCAAAGTCACTTTTTGCAAACTTGCACTGTGCACTGTTTATAATGATACTTTTATTTGATTACTATAGAGAGTTGTGCTCTTGGTAAAAATTGGCAGCAAGGGTAAAAACTTATTGCATTTACAAGTCATTTACTGGGCACTACACTAAAAGTGATATTTAGTGTAGTCAGGACCAAAAATATTTCCTCCGTTGTATAAAACCTGCCATCCGATCTCAATTGAATCATCACAATTAGTTCTTCGACTCAATTCTGTCTTGGTAGGTACTCAACAATGAGTTTGTAAGCTAGAGTACCTGCTTCAATCTTGCTTGCGAGTTTGAATCTACACTAAAGATGATATTTAGTGTTCACAACACTAATTACGAACTTGAACGCTAAATGTCAATTACCCTACTAATGTAACAACATTAAATGTCAATTCAAACACTAATTGTCAATTTCTGTAACTTTTGCCGTTATTACATTTTAACATATTGACATTTAGTGTTGGTTATGTAACAATGTCATATGCCACATTTCATTGCAAGTCACCCAAATCTCGCCACATGTCAAAAGCAAACCTTCCATGTTGCGCTGAGTTTTTTAAGGTTGGATTTTCAAATGATGATTTCGGGGGTAGTTTTTGTCCAATTTGAGAGTTTTTGGTGCCTATCTAAACTGATTTGAAAAGACGCTTCCAATGGCATCTTACCCATCTTCAAATTCGTCTTAAATAAAAAGTTATAGTGAATATTTTTGGGCAGATTTCTTGAGTTATGGTTGAAAGTTTGAGGAGGCATATCTTTATCAATTTCGCACCAATTCTATCGAGTGAGGTGACCAGCTTATGTGTTTTTTCAAGGAGATTCCATCGGTATACGGTACATCTTCTAATTCGTCGTGATGCAAAAGTTATGAGCAATTTTGTTAGACTGAATTTTTGACATTAAACACTAAATTTAAACAAATTGACATTTAGTGAAAGTCAGGTCATAGGGGTAACTACACTAATGGTCCCTAAACACTAAATATCATCTTTAGTGTACCGGTATATTGATGTATATTGATCAAAGAAGAGTTAAAATGGCTGGCAACGTGCGAAGATGGTGCACGATCTCGCTCCAATCATATGGGACATCCATGTCTGCAAGCACTGGAAGTTGTGTTCCCTGAACCATCCATTTGAGTAAACCAGATGGACTTCTTTGCCCAACACCCGGGCATGACGGGCAACTAAATGGTAAATCATAATGAAGCAACATTCAGGAAAGTTCATAGATGTATCAACTTGTACTCAAATTATTTGCGGTTTGGTTTTAAGTTGTTGGTCTCAGGTAGTGTGCAATTAGCTTCAACCCCCTCTCCTTCAGTTTGGCCTTTGATTAGATGGCAGTTGGGAAGTTGGGAACGCAGCATGGAATGCAACACTGATCGTCTATGCCCTCAATGAACATGAGTGCCCGGTTGTACTCCCGCCCGGCTTCTCCGCATGAGCGTCATGCCAAAGTCCTCTTCACTACACTAAAATTTATGTTTAGTGTAGTGGTACGAATAGTGTACTTACCCTAGTACACTATTTGTAAAGAAATTGACAATCGGTGTTAGCTCCAATGTCATTCAGTGTAACCTTCACTCAAACCCCAATCAATCCCCCAATCATTCCAGCCGATGCTTCTCTTCATTTGCAACTTTCAAATGGTCATAACTCATTCAAAACTTGTCCAAATTGGGGAAATGAGGTGTTTTTTAGCATCTACATTTTCTTTAGATGCCAAAAAACACCTGATACGTCCAATTTGGGTTTATAATGAATGAGTTGTGGCCTATTGAAAGTTGCTAATAAGATACACTGACAGCCCTCGACTGCTAGACCTTTTTATATACTTCTACTATTGATACACTAAATGTGCACAAGTGAAAAAAATTATGTTGAAATCTTTACTAAAATTGACAAATAGTGTAGTGGTTGGCATTTAGCGTAGGATTTTGTCACTACACTACATGCCTCGTTCGCAATTGGTGTATGGGTTCGCATTTAGTGTATACTACACTAAACATAAATTTTAGTGTAGAACCCGCCTTTGACCCATTCCAGCCATGAACCCTAGTGCCCTGCTCGTCTTGCGCCTCACGCCCTTTAGCTTAAGTTTCCTAAATTCCCTTCATCAATTTCTCTCCAACAGAATGGCGTTAGTGCAAGACAAGCAGGGTGCAAGAGTTCATTGCTAGGATGTGCCGAATGTGTGGTTAGCAACGAAGACTCCCATGTTGCTTGGGCATTTACCACCGGAAGTAGATTCAGCCTGGTAGGAGTATTATCGGGCGCTCTTGTTGATTCAGGGCACAAACAATCCAGATTGCATTTCCCCAACTTCCCACCACCAGCTACTCGCAGGCCGAATTGTGCAAGATGGATGGAAGCTAACTGCACACTACCCAAACAATAGCAGCTCATAATATGAGTTCTAGTTAATGTCACAATGAATATTCCTGAAGTTTGCGTCATCAACTGGGAGAGATGTTGAACGCTTGAGCTCCGAAAATCCTGGTTAGGGGAGGGGGAAGACTTAGTTTTTGGATTGCAAAGTGCGTGCAACGAGAGATAGTTGGCCTTGTTGTGGAGCCCTGGCGCACCACAATTCCAGACTTTGAGTGGCTTCTTGTCTGAAACAGATCTACATGTTGGAAGGCTTTAGATCCAGATTTGAGGTAGGAATGTGTAGAACGGCTTAGTGAGGAGGATTGGTGTAAGTTAGATCTGAAGCAGGGGATACTTGGTGTTGGAACACAGATCTGGAGTCACTAAGTCTGCACGGCGCACAATCTTGCCTCAATCTCGAAGTCAGTGCCATGATAGGCCAGAGTCTACATCGTCGAAGATGGGATGTCGAGGAGCAGGCGGAGGAGGAGGAATGAGTTGGGGAGGCGGAGGAACATTGGGCAACCCTCCATTCCCTTGCTCATCCATGCAATCGACGCTTCCTGCAACATCCAAACCTTCTCATTCAGTCAATGAAACTTCAAACTAATTATAATGGTTGAATCTGGATTATGGCTGGGAAGTATAGCCCACCACCCCCAAGAACAACTCTCAGACTCAAGATTCATAACACCACCCATAATTATTCCACTTCTGAACATCTATACAACAGAATGCAACCCCGAAAATGATATCCTTACATCCTCAAACACAATTAAAATAGATAGCAATCAAGCACATCTATATGAAGCAAATGGTCGACATTTGCACACTATCCCCGTTACTCGACTACAATGGCTATGGAATCAATACAATACAAAACTACAAACTCCTATGAACATTGAACCAACGACCCAATCCTTTGAAATCAAATTAATTTGGCTATACCAAAGGTATAAATACCGAATACCAAAAAACGACCCCCTCAAAAATGCACAATACACAATACCCACACCCATTCTAGACTCAATAATCTCATCCTTTAACATCGAACAATCATACTTTTCCTCCGCGGTCACATGCTCTACCAAACTAAAAAAATTCTACTCACCCTATGAAAGAGACAAAATATTTGGTTCCTTGGGAAAGGCCTTTGACTACAAATGGATCGGTAATGGTATAGCTCACCCCCACAACGAGAAGGACATGGAACAAGCCATACATTGGGCTCGACTTGCCGCCAAACATGATCCAAACAACACAAATACAATCATCATCACACCAAACAACAATTGGTACCAAAACAATAACCAACACTCAAATCCATTTCCAGATTCCCATATCATTGCATTATTTGAAGCAGACTCAATACCATACGAAGAACCTATCATTCCACCCGAGCTAAGAAAACCCCGAATAGAGCCATCTACATCACAAATACTATGTGTCCATCATCAAAATCAAACCTTTGGCACCCTATAACAACTTGCCAAACTTACCTCCATAACAGACAATTTAAACATACACCGATTATACACAAAACTGGCCCCACCGACACCTATACAAACCCCCGTAAACCGAAGTAAAAATTGGTCAAAACTAAACTATATCAATAATACATTAAACTACTTCGTCACACAGCCCCCTCTCCCAAACTACCCAACTCATACCACACCAAAATTTAACCCCGCACATAGTTATTACACCGATGGCTCCTTTAAACCACCAGAACAAACTAGCCCAGGATCTTGGCGCAGAGAAAAAGCTGGCTACGGCATTTAGAATTCTATCAAGGAAATTAAACTAGCCAAAAGACTCCATGGACAACAAAATATCCTCAGAGCAAAACTCATGGCCATTCACAAAACACTACAAATCATCACAACAAAATACAACAACGAACCCGCACATATATTCACAGATTGTATAAACGCACTTTACCTACTTAACACTCGAATAACACACCCTACCTTCACAATAGCCACCCCGACCAAACCATATTAAAGTCAATGGTCCAAATGTTACAAAACCGAACACAAATGACAACCCTCCACAAAGTGAAAGCCCATGCCAACATTGATGGCAACGAACAAGCAGACAAATTAGCAAAAGAAGGCCGAGAAAAGACACAACAAATGCCAAAGACCCACACGAACATGCCCATGCCACCCCATACTACTTTCAAAAAGAAGATTGGCCTTCCAAAGAAGATACCCCCGACAAAGGCCCAATTAGATTTCTGGGCAAATATCTCAAAAAACAAGACCTCTACAACAACCTTGACACAATCTCAGAAAATATTCCTAACATAGAAAAATGGACTAACAATAACAATATCGACAATGAACTCTCTACAAATTTTTGGAAAAACCCCATCATTTCAGACTCACAAATAACATACCTCATTAAATTCCGTAATGGACAATATATGGGAAACGCTCGCAAACAACTCTTCTTTGGAATAGAAAGATTCCCATCCATAACATGCCCCATATGCCCCTCAACGGACCCCGACACATGGCTTCATGTTCTACTCAAATGCCAAAACCACCACATACACTCTCTAATTGTTAAAAGACATAATAAAGGGGTATGGGAAGTCCGAAAACTAATCACCTCTTACAACAAATCGAGATGTTTTATACTAATGAACGCCGGCACCTTTAATAACAATCCACAAGAAAATATGGTCCCTCCTTGGCTACTTCCATGCTCATATATGACCCAAAGGTGTCATTGCAATGCTAGGCTCAAACCGGACATTCTTTGTGTGAGAGGTTTACCATATAATGACCCACCATCCGATAACATCAACCAAGACTACACCATTCAATTCATTGAATTCACATATTGCAACGATAGATTTTCCCCGGGAACAATCCAAAATAAAATAGATAAATACCAACCCCTTATTGATGACATCATTGCCCTCGGATGGAATGTGGACCCCCTTATTGTAATCACAGCTGGCGCTCGTGCCACCACCTTTATCCCATCTATGAAAACTCTAGAAGATACCTTCAAAATACCCACTGAAACAATTAAAACCACCTTTAAAAATATTAACACCATCGCTACTCAACATGCCATGGCCATTTTACTACCTAAACGCAAAATTGAAAACAACCAAGCCCTCCCCGATACACAAGACCCCCCTTAATTTCTCCCCCGCATTGTTTTTTCCTCGATTGGTTGGTCTGGTGGTTTTTGGCTACTTGCTTGGTTGGTTTGTGGTTTTTGGCTGCTTGCTTGGTTAGTTGGTTGGTTAGCTGGTTGGTTGTTTGCTTGCTTGGTAGTTTTCTGGCTACCCGTTACATAGTGTCTACCCTCAAAAGGGGGAAGTAGTTCCAGCTTACTAATTCCCTGTCCAGTGGGCATGGTCTTAGTAGTGGAACGAACAGACACTTCATTCACGCCGGTTCCCTTCGGGAACCGGCGTTCTTCTTCTTCTTGGGAAGTATACCCAAAACCGTTAGTATGTGGGGAACCACCACATCGTGCAATGTCAAGTAAGAGAAATCTTCAAGAGCCGTAGATACTTTTTAAAGATTTTTTGTAAATGGACATTACTAAAAGCTTTGTGTGCATACAATTTTTTTCTTAGATGTGACATTCAATGCAAAAGCCATAGGGTTTTGAAGTTTTGATTGGGTGAACAGGCGCGTTGGACAACTTCAAAACTTTTGCTAGAATATTCAGTCAAATGTGAGATTTTCAGTAATGGCAAGTAATATTATTTTTCATATTGTCAAAAAAAATTCTTGTTTTTAGTGAAAAAGAGCACATTAACCCAAGTCAAACATTTTCACACATTGTCACAAATTGTCGGGCAAGGTACCAAAAAAACTTCTTCTTTTCCACATAAAATTTAGAGATCTTCATATTTGATTAAAAAAAAATCCTACTACAAGATGTGTTGTACCCCTTCTTATCAACCGTTTGGAATTACATTCTAAAACTTATTTAGTTCACAAAAAAATGAAATGAAAATTGGTAATTTTTGAACCTCCAGTCCTTGCAGAGTTGTTTTGAATATGTTACACCCTTCTTTTACCTCTAAAAAATGGTGTACAAGGAACTAACTTCATGCTTAACAAGATGCTAAAGAATCTAGACCTTGTGTAGTGCAAAAACATTCAAACTAGGTGAAGTCAAACTTTGCTAACCCACTCACCGCAACGAAGAAAATGAACCATTTTCTTTACTTCACACTCTGAGGTAGAAGCACCCAATTCCGATTGGCCACCCAATTTCGATCAATAGAGTATTGGAATGGTGCATGAAAATGATAAATGCATGAAATGGTGCATGAAGCGACCCAAAACCGATAACTCAAAATCTAAAAATTCTAGTCATTATCAACATTGGGTCATGAAGTGTGCAATTTTGGGCTGCTCCACCTCAATTGAGCTGTCATTAATAGCCTTGCTTCGAAAGTCAAACAAGGCCGATTGGCATTGGATACCTCCATAAGCTGGTTATCCATGGCATGTCTTCTCTCTTTTTACTCACTCTCACTTGATGGCATTGAACAAAGGAGGGCACCAAATCTCGCCTACTCTACAGTTTGATTATGGGTTCAGGTGGTTTTTGGGCTTCCAAATTCTATATCACTTGGAAATCTGTGAGTTTTAATTTGAAAATATATTTGTTGAGTTTCATTCCTAATTCCGAATCTTTCTACATAATTTTTTGACATACAATGTCATTTGAGTCCCCAACTAGCTTAAGTGATCGGAATTGGGTGCCTCTACATTATAATCTTTAAATTTGTGCAGTAAAAGTTTATGAAATTTTGCGAGGACGTTACTTAGTGAGCTTTAATTTAGATCCTACAATTAGGTTTAGAAATAAAAAAACTTTGTTTCCCTCTTCACTCATTGCACTAGAATGAGCAATTTTGAAGTGTTTTTGGTGTGAAAATGCCTTGGGCCTTTAGGGGTTAAACAACTCTTGAATCCATTTGAGAAACCTCCAAAGTGCATAACAAAATTGTGGGATTGAAGCTTTCTATTTCACCACTTCTAGATAATTATAAGAGTTTTGTAGAAAGTATGCCGCACCAAATTGCTCCCACAACAACAACAACAAAAAGAAAGTAGACAAAATATAAATTGATTTTCTCTTGTAATTACAAAACTGATCACGTTCACAAGCATACTTTCAAGATTTCTTGCAAATTGTTTGAATTAATATGTACTATGGAATTTCCTGCAAATATGCACACTATTATGCATAACATCACAATAAAATTATTGCTTGCAAGTTCATGTGATTATTTCCTCTCCACGATTCATTCTTTGAAACATGTGATCAACTTTGAGAAGCACTATAAGTTTGCTAGGAAATGATTCTATCAAAGAAAAGAAAGAAAAATATATGTGGGAAAAAAAAGTTGAAATGAAAAGAAAAGAAAGATAAATTTATGTGGGAAAAAAAAGTTGAAAGAAAAGAAATGAAAGATATTATGCTATTAGAAATCCGATCTTTTGTTAAAAAAATTTAATTCCAAAAAGTACTTGTAGAGGGGTGAACCTCATGTACTCAAAAATCAAAATATGAATTTTCAAGGGTGACAAAAACCCAAGAGTTCGCCTTAACAATGTTGAGAGTGGTGTAGTGGTTTTACGTGTTGGTACCTAAATGTCGGTTTAAGGCGCCGTGGCGGGTTTGGGCACCGCCTCCACGCACAGTCAAGCACCAAATGTCACGCCGCAGCGCTGCTCCCACTTCCTTGCTTGCCACTCCTCACTCCTCGTCCCTCGCACCGCAAATCCTTGCAAAGAATCACACACGCGCACACACACCATCGCTGCTGCTGGGTTTTTGCTGGGACTTGCGCACATAGCCATGAGTAGTAATGTGAAGCACGCGCGCCTGCTGCTCAAAGTGGTCCAGAGGGCGCCGCACATTCGCTGCTTCCGCGCGGCCCCCGTGTCTGTTGCGCACCACGGGAAACCTGCTGGGGCGCTCAGGAAACTCAGCGACGTCGAGTTTCTCCTGTCCTCGCTCTCTAAGGTCTGCGATCGCTGTTTCTGTGGTTGCAGCTTGAGCTTAAACCCTAAACCCTAGACCCTGGCGATGAATCTTGAAGAGGGTAAAACCCTGGATTGGTTGCTTCAGTTTTTGTATGGCAGAAATTTGTTTAGAGGTGCTCATTGGATGATGATTCTTTTTATTTTCTTTAACCCTGAAATGGTTATTTGTGAGTCATGAGGATTCTCTGAAATCTGTGGGACTTATTTCTGAATGAGGTAGAATTGATGATTGTTTTCATGACGGAAATTTGATTTAGAGGTGCTCATTGGACGCGAAGGGTCTTTGGTTGTTATTGGTAGGTTTTCGTTTGATAAGCAGCTGATTTTGGTGTTGATTGTCATGTGCAGAGATGGACAACTGCCACTCTCCATCACGGCGTGCCGCAAGTGTCCTCTGCCTCACACTTCCACACTTTCACACAATTGTCCTCCGCTGCATCTCCGGATGTTGCAGGTAATCAAGTAACCATGCTTTCAACACCTGCTTTGTACTGCTCTTTAGAAGCTCCCATTTTGAAATGATTGGACATGTACAGATAAAAGGGGCAGTTCCGAGACCACTTCTGCAGCGGAAGAAGCCACTAAGTCGACAGCCGCGGCGGAGGAAACCTCGGAGCCAGTCCAACAAGTCGACACGCCCAGCGATGAGAAGGGGAGCGAGTTAGAGGCTCTGTTGCAGGAGCAGGAAAAAACCATTAAGGAGTTGCAGGACAAGGTGCTTAGAAGTTATGCCGAAGTTGAAAATGTCATGGCCAGGGCGCGGCGGGAAGCAGAATCCACTCGCAAATTCGCTCTTCAGGTATGCAACCTGATCCAATAAGTCCAATATTGGATACATGAGGCTGTCCAGTGGTTTAGGGTTTATAACTTCTACAAGGTTCACAGTATCCATGTCTCTGTCCTAAGGTTTACGTTTTAGGGTTTAGGGTTTATGATTCTATAGGTATCTTTGCCTTTGATTTTTCAAGCATGAATGGACATCTTAGGGTTTAGGGTTTCTGATTCCTACAGAGTATCTTTGCTTCTGGTTTTAACTCTTAACGTCAGCTGGGAACCATATATACAGGCACGTATTTTACTCTGTAGAATACAAAAGTTATATTAAAGTTTAGCAAGACTTTCACCTTTGGATTGAAGATTCTTCAACTAACATCTTTTATTTAAGGTCATTTCAATATCTGAACCTTATCATGTTCAAATACAACACCATACATGTAGAATATTGTGGCCACCAGTGGCACCTTCTGGCGTTTAAGAGTTAAGCATACATGGACGTCTTCAGGAAGCTGTTCTCTTTTCAAGCCTCTCGTATTGTGACCCATTGCTGGGATGTAGCTTTAGGGTTTAGGCTTATGATTTTATACAGGGTCCACAATATGCTTGCCAAGCATACAGGACGTCTTCTGCAGGCCCTTTTCTTCTTCTTCTTCTTCCCCTCCCTGTTTTTTCAAGCGTCGGTTATGTGGATTGTAATGTGACCGATTTATTCCTTGGATGCAGGGTTTTGCTAAGGGTTTATTGGACGTAGCTGACAACCTTGGACGCGCTACTGGGGCAGTTCCAGAACGGTTCCGTCAAGTAGACGCTGCTTCAGAGGACCCGAGTGGCGCTGCGAAGCTCCTCGTCTCATTGTTGCAGGGTGTGGAAATGACGGAAAAGCAATTACAACAGGTCTGATCTCACCTTAAACCTTCTTCATTGTGCTTGCTAACCTGTGTTCTCAGTTATTTTTAAAGTCACCTGAAGTTCAAATAAGACATCCCCTCCCTTTTGAATTGAAGTTAGCTTTAAATAGTTTCAAATCAGTCTAAAAGGAGAGAACGGCGGTTAGAATCTCTCTTTTCTCTCAAAGACGGCTACAACTACTTTGACTTGAGCTTAGAGACCACCAAAGATTTAAGAACTGTTAGAGTGAGGAAAGAGCAATCATAAGAGGGCGTATCTTACTGACACTTGGGGTGAATTTAGATAGAACTCTATTCTGATATTGTCATTGTATTCTTATTCGTGGTGAGCTTCTTTCAGGATTTTTGATTTATGCTTGATTGCCGCTAATGGTATTTTCTCTTGTGATGCAACGTACCAGGTGTTTAGACTAAATGGTTTAGAGAAGTTCGAAGCTGAGGGACAAGAGTTTGACCCGAACTACCATTCTGCAATGTTCGAATTGGAAGATGAAACCAAAGCTCCTGGCACAGTTGCTGTAGTCACCAAGGTATGTGTTGTCGTTGGCTTTCTTTTTCTTTTTCTACTGCACTCACTAGTATTTGAACTTACTAGTTCGAGGGTCACACCGGTCTCTAGTTTCTGTGATCAGACAGTGTTGCCAAGTCAAGATAGTAGATCTTATCCAATTAAAAGTGTCTTGCAGTAGTCTCAGCCAATTATTTCTAGGGCCCATTTTCGATACTGAGGGTTGTATTATTCATGTGGCAGGTGGGTTACAAGCTGCATGATCGTGTTATTCGGCCTGCGGAAGTGGGCGTTGTCAAAGCGAAGGAGTGAAGGGTGATGAACTTGGCCTTCATCATGTGTGGGAATCTAGGTGTTGAGAAGAATCAGGCTTAGAGTTTAGACGAGAATATCTACGAGTCCCCGAAGTAGCCTTGTTTTTTTTTGAGGAATTTTCATTATTTTTGTTACAGAGGATACCTATGATTCTCAATGTGTGCTTTACATACCTCTATGTTCTAAGTACAGAGACGAATAAGGCAGACACAAGATGTCCTAAGTGAGGTCTTCTACTTAGGTTTCAGAGAAAACTTTAGTTTATCACAGGCAATGTAGCTTGGATCCATTCTCTGATGAATTAATTCCAGTTCACCGTAACTGAGCCTTTCTAATATTACGTGTGCGCTCTTCATTTTCTTATTTTTTATTTAATGCAGCTTGGAGTCCAAGAGGGACGGCACAACTATGTGTAACAACTGCCTGATTCTGTTTGTGTTCGATTCCCTGAAATTTAGAGAAAGGGACACAGTCTAAGGTTGCTGGCTTGAAGCTTTGTTTTTTTACAGAGTTTTGAAGTATCTGAAGTCAATAGTTAAGTCCTACTCAGGCCATGGATGACCTACAGGTTATCATGAGACTTTGACGGATCTAGAAGTTGCTACTCTGCAATGTTTCTAGAACGAAAACTAGTGGTTTGGCGATATCTAAACCCACAGAGAGTGGGCAGTTTGATGCGCTTGAATTTGTTGGAGAGCTTCTGCTTCACCGTTTGCAGGACGTCTTCTTCTGCTGGAGCGCTCCTGGAGCTCAATTTGCTGCTGCTGCTGCCCGTGGCAGGTATTGCTTTGCTGTAGATGTCCTTTCCAAATCTCCTGGATAGTTTCTCTCGAATCGCTTCAATGTCTACATCTTTCTCCTGCTCAATAGACTTGGCTTTCTTAAATAGCATTCTGGGGGAGCAGCAGCTAGTGCATCATCATGCATGCCCCATCAGAACTAGACCTATAGCAAATGAAGTTGCAGATATGGAGGCGCTACGTCAAGATCCGGAGATGGAATTGGTAAGTAAAGCTTCCACTGCTTCCACTCTTGAATTCTAGAGATACGAAGCTGGTTTCAGCTTTCGGGGGGCCTCGGTGGTTGTAATGCGAATATCAGTACGATAGACTACCCACCCGCTTGTGGCATGTTTTCACGTTCTTTCTGCTTTCCTGACCAGGAAAGCATGGGATGTGACCGCGGCGATGCATCAGTCCAGAAGAGTTCGAAGGAGCAAACAGATGGAATCAGATGATTAGCCTTTTTGATGATCTTTTGCCGCTGGAATGCAGAATCACTTGAGGAGGATGGACGACTCTTCGGCCATTGCACCAAGTATGTGGAGCCCAGGTACGTCTCTCCATCTCCACTATGGACATAAACACGCAAAAGGAACGGAAGATGTAGACTTGGAATCAACCTCTTCCGTGTGGTGATAGAGAGGCGAGACCCATTCACCATGTCCACCAATGATGTTGTCAACTTGTACTGTGCAGCAGGTTTTGTGTGCTGAGATTGTGTGGAGTGTAGTAGCACTTATGAGCCGTTTTTTTGTCTTTGTAACTGGCTCTTGCAGTTTATTTGAGTGCGACAGAAATGTCCTCAGGATTATTCCATGACTTGACTGCACATTGTTACATGTTGTGTGCATTCATTTACATCTGATTTCAATGAAGCCAATTTTCTGAAAATTTTCGCTGTTTTTTTATTGTGAAATACCTTAATGAAATTATGCTTTTTATTGTTTTAGTGGCTTGGAACATTCTGCTCCTGCATCAATAACACCATCATTCGCTGGAAAAAGTTGCTTGAAGAGTGCAGTGTAAAGGGTCTCGAATGACATTGTATGTGAAAATAAATCAATGTGTAGGAAGATGCGGGATTGGGACAGAAACTCAACGAACATTTTTTCAAATTTAATCTCAAAGGTGTCGAATTGATACAGAATTTAAAAGCTCGTAATCCACAAGAGCCTATAATTGTGCTCTAGAGTATGTGGTAGGTGTTATGAGGTGGGTTGGATTTTGTGCCCTTCTTTGCCCAATGCTAGTAAGTGAGTGAATTTATAAAAGAGAAGAAATGCCATGCATTACCAACACATGCATGACCGCATTCCGCACTCCCTTTTGAGACTTTCAAGGGAAGGCCACCAATGAGGAGCTCGAGTGGGTGGTGCAACCCAATTCAGATCACCTCACAACCCACTTCAAATTACCCCACAACCCGATTTGGATCACTCTAAGACCCCATCATTGATGTTGCTATTGACTATTTTAATGTTATTGACATTTTAAGATTTTTTGAGCGGTTATGGATTGACTTCACTATTACATGTTTGCTCTATATAGCATATTTGGGTGGCTGATCGGAATTAGGTTGCTCCACCATACGACGAGGCGAACTGCAAGGAAACCAACGCCGGACCCAGACAACAAGAAGCAGTACCAAGCAAAGCAAAGGTGGTGAGCCAAAGCCGGGGAAGAGAACCCCAAGCGAAAGAGACAAACCTCACTTATAAAGCAAGAGACAAACGTCACCCCCTAAGCATACCAAACAAGAGTCACACACGTTTTGTCAGTGACGTTTGTCTCTAAGCATACCAAACAAGAGTCAGGACAGTTATGAATTGGGGATCGACGAAGCTTATCCAATTGAGCTTAAAATCCCAATTTGGATTGAATAAAACGAAACCAATGACACACAAAATGCAAGCATTTCAAACGAAACCGACTCCTAGCCCAAGTCGTGCAAGCACCAAAAGCCGGAAAGACTTAGTAGCTAAGCCAAGAAGGGGAAATAGGGAGAAAAGACACGAAGCCAACCCCTTACAACCAAAAGAAGTCCCAAATCACCCGGAAAACAAGGAAGGGACCAAGAAGATCAAAGATTCAAAGCAACTCACTAGTCAAGTTTAAGAACAAAAGCGTTCAACTCCCTAGGGGACGGTTGGATCGACATTAGGAGAGAAACTCTATTTTTCCAACACCAAAGTGCGCCTGTATTGGGGATTTGCCAACAACCTCACAATCTCCGGAGCGTCAAGAGATTGCCTCGAAGTGGTTGAGGATGCCAAGGCAAACATAACTTCTGCAACTATGTGAGAGGGTGGACAATGATCCGAAGACTTAGCCTCCAAACATGAGCCTAACCAAAAGTCCGCGAGGTCGAGAAGGTCAAATTCATATCGAAGCAAGTTAGGAAGGTTGAGCAGAGCCTTAGTGGAGGCCTCATGAGGAACTCTCGATTGCAAATTGGCTAAGATCTCGGCAAGAATGCCTTCTACTCAGGCCTTTGCCGCGTACAGTTCAGACTAGTGAGGGCTTGGAGGAGATTAGATCAAAGACGAGGAGTCTGCGTGGACAACAGTCGAAGGGTGACCCAAGAGTATGAGTGCAGGGGTCAAGGAAGGATTAGAGGGGATTGTTGCGTGAACAAGGCCTGTACGTAGCGCCTAGAATCTGTTTGCCAAGTCTCTCGGGAAAAACTCTTGGTGCGGAACAATGTTCCATTATAAGCCCTCATGAAAATCCATGATGTGGTTCTTGAAGTCCTGATTTGGGTTGAATTAAGACAACACCAGTGACACACAAGATGCAAGCATCCTAGTCAAGATCGGATCTCCCTCAATTGAGTTGAAATTTTAACTATGGGTTTACGTGTTATAGACATACATGACAACACATTGCGGAAATGTCCTCAGAGGCATCTTGGGATCCAGGAACAAAGATGCCGTGGCTTACGCCAACAGAAAACATAGCGTAGGATGGAGTCAACCTCCAAGTAAGTGATTCTACTCTCCCAAAGATAAACCTTAAAGTCTCAATTTGGATTAAATTAAAACAAAACCAGTGAGACACAAGATGCAAGCATCCTAGGTAAGGCCGCTCCAAGCCCAAGACGCACAAGCACCAAGAGGCAAAAATACGCAGCCAAAAAGCCAAGAAGGAGAAAGGGGGAGAGAGAAGACACAAATCTCACTCTCCGCAACAAAGAAAATTCCAAACCACCCCAAAAACGAGGGGACCAATAAGGCCAATGTCATGAAACTAATGAATCAATTTCAAGAAAATAAGCGTACATTCTCGTAGGAGACAACTTGAGTGACACAAACGGAGAACTCTATTCTTCCAAAAACAAAGCGCTTCTCCATCAGAGGCGCTAACAACCTCACATTCTTCGCCAAGTCAAGAGATTTTCTCGAAGAAGAGGGGGAAGCCAAGGCAGATGAAACTTCACCAAAAACATCAGAAGATGGACCGGTATCGAAATGATGAGCCTTCAGTTCTTATCCCGACCGCAAGGCGGCAAGGTCCTAGAGGTCATCCTCTATGTGCAGCGAGTCAGGGAGGTTCAGGGCTTTTCCAAATGAGGTATTTCCACTGTGCGCGGGTCACATTTTGTAACCAGGGTTCAAACCGAGGTTGCCTAGGGTGAAAGCCATATATCCTAACCAAAAAGCCGCCACCGGGGTTGAGAAATTGAAAAGATACAAAGTGCCACGCGTAGGCTAGAGCCTCACTTGGGCGCATGAAGGACATTGGGGCAAAAGGTTGGCGGGTCTAGCAAGCCTGGGCACTAAGGGCCGCATAGAAACGGAGGGCCACCTCTCTGTCTGCCCAAGGGTAGTCTCGTTATTCCAGCTACCTTAGTGCCACACTCGTCCCTATGTGCTCAACTCGCTCCTCGGCTCTCCATTTCAACGACCACAAACCCGCAGCTCGTAGTTCCCGCTGCGCAATACCCGGTCGCCCTCCACAATATCCGCCCATGTGAGGCATCCAATTCTTTGTAGGGAATCCAACCTAAAAGCCTGAGATGCCTTCACGACACTTCAGTACCTCTGAGACCTCTACCTTGTAAGTGCACTTGTAGTCCTCTAAGTTAAGAGGAGTTAGTCCCATTTGAGTGTAGAGCAGTTAGTTTCTTTGTTGACAAATGTGAGTTTTAATGGGTGCTAGTGTTTTATTTCATGTCCAATAATCATACATTTGAATGATATGGTTGAAAATATTTTCTTACCAATTGAAGACTTGTGTAAAACATAAATTCTCGTAAAATTAGTAAGTTGATTACTATAACAATTACTCTATGGCGTACTAGTCCTAAAATACCAAGGCATTTTAGGAGACTCTCTTCTCCATTGATTACCCCTAAACCAAGATTAACATTTTTGAGAAAGTAACCATATGATAATCATACAATGTGAATTTTTTTTGTAAATTTTGACCGTACGGATTGAATGACTATTGGTCCGCCTATCCCCCAAATTTCATAGGTCCTCTTGGTCATGAGAGATGTAAGGTAAGCCCCCCATAACCAAAAACCTATAAAATTGGGGCATGTCCAACCCTCTTCCATCCCATTTCCACCAACTCACCTCCAAATGGAGGATTGCTATCAGTCAAGACCCTTACTTTTGGTCGTTGCTTATGGGGGTACCTACTCCTGGCCACCCACTAAACATGACTGCACAGTTTGAAAATTCATAACTAATTCAATTTTCATTGGAAAAATATGAAATCACTTGGGTTGGAATCGCAATTCTATTGGCTATCACTGAAAAATAATCGTATAATTATCTCCTCTCTCCATATATGCTCATTCCTTAACTTGTCGGTCTTCGGAGGGCTTCCCTTAGTTCTGTTTAGAATTGCCACATCAGAGTAGCCCTCAGTATGTCCCATGCCGTATTCTTGGTTACCAAACACTCTTTGTCGCTGTTTCAGGGTTTGTCAAGTTGAATGTTGAAGTCCTTGAAAATGTTGTAGCTAATGTCATTTGGTTTCGAACTAGACTCCTCACACAAGCAGCAAGAGAGATGTAGCATGAAGTTCAAAACTTTTACCAAACAATTTCAGTCGGATGAAACATGAAATAGCTTTCTCTGAAAAGACAGGACACTCTGACTACAATTCTAAGCTTCAGAAACTCGATGTACGTGAACACTAATCCTTCCTGATTTTCTCAACAGAATAATCACAACCCAAACAACCATGCCGTTCGCAAAGCTTAACATGAACTTCGAGTTCACTGGTGCTTCTTGTATTGAGCATTCAAAAGGTGACATTTGAACGGAGGGTGGTTCGGGAAGACATGGTTGTTGTGAGAAATACAATTGAATATCCTGCTGAAACTAATTTCAAGTCGCCATTTGTATCTCCAGCTCTATCTGCCTGTGTCCACCTTCCGATTCCTCACCCTGTCGAAGTGAGAACCGACCTGTAACACGATAAAACTCATCTGTAAACAAGGATATCTCTAGTTCGGAACCTCCAATATCAAATTAGATGCGACAGAAAGAGCAGCTTTTCATTACCTCATCATGAAAATCAGACACCGACAGTGAACTTGAAGTTCATGTAATCAAAATTCCCAGCCACAGACATTTCATTTGGAAGGTCGGCTTCAAATTTGCAGAATTGGTATAGATAGAGCTTTAATTGAGGATTGTACGATCTCCTGCAGAAACTAACAACTCGCCCCTGTGTTCCCTGCTGTCAAACATTGCAACAAGCATGATGAGCGTCAAAAGCCAAACGTTATGCTCTAATTACGCATCGTTTCACATCAGATCATATCCTTTCTAAAGGCATTCCAGAAAGAAACCAGAGCATGTTCACCTAACAATGTTTTCTACGGATACAAATTGCTACTAGAGGGAATTTCACCAACGGCGTCAAGCCATGATGTGTACCCTTTTCATGTTATGCAATCGATTGACCGAGTCCACAGAGTATTATTGTTCTGATACTTACCAGCAGCAAAAGATGTTCCGATTCTCTCGCCTGTTGACAGTCTTCACAAAGTCGAGGAGAATCGGTTTCGGGGAGTCCACGAACGAGCGACCAGGCAGTTTGGCAATAGTTGGCAAACCGTAAGGTAAAGTCGGCTCCTCGATCTTGAAGTAACGGCGCCATCCTCCTCGTTTGGTGAGCGGCCTCCATCCAAGCTGGACCAAGGCCTGTTCCACTTCCTCATGCGTGAAGAATTCCCTCATACTCGGGAAGTGCAGAATGCACCGATGTCTCTCCTCCTCATCGTAAACTCGCTAAAAAACAACAATTCTCCGCAAACGAAATAATCAGAATAAGAAGAAGCATCCTCCAATCACAAACAATAAAACTCACATGCTGAAGAATACTCTCATGCTAGGGAAGAGTAGAATGCAGCGATGCCTCTCCTCCTCATCGTAAACTCGATTCAAAAGAGAGGCATCCTCCAAACACACGCAATAAAATCACATCCGCAAGACCATACGCTAACGCTAACAGCTAGTGTCACAGCTTCCAGATTCTCTGCAATACTTATGTTGAAATCACTTACATCTTTTGAGAAAACAGATCCGATTACTCGTTGAAAGCCGCAGCCACCGGGATCTCGCGCGCCAGATTGCCCGAAAGCATCCCAGAGAGATCCCATCGCCCCCGGCGCCTTCAACTTCCACCGCACAGAGCGCCTCCTCAGACACTCTTCCTCCTCGTCAACGGGCCTCCTCAACGACGCAAAACCAGCTCGAAAGGGGAAAAAGCCACAAACCGCACAATCACACAAGAATCCAGGCGAAACAACCCTCCCGCTCACCCCCTCCCGGTCTAAACGAGGAGCGTCCGATCTCTCCCATGCAACGCCACAAAGCGCGCAACCGCACAGCAAACGGGAAGCTATCACGCCTCGGTGAAGGGGAACTGCTGCTGCTTCCGCTTCGACGTCTCGCCCCAGAGTCGTCCCTCTGAAACTCTCTCTCGCGAATTTGGCACTCACCAGAAACGAGGAGCAATGTCGATCGAGGGAGACTAGATTCTGTACTAAAGAAGCGAAGGTATGTCGTGAGAATTGAGACGAGCAGATAATACCCGTGATCTCCTTCTAAGTGGACGCGGCTAATGTGATCCGCCCGCGTCTAGCATGCAGACAGGGGCCTGCAGCTATGGACATGAGAACTGCAAATGGAGCGACAACGAGACTCGCAAAACACTTCTGCACACAAGAAGTTCGTATTTCCTGTCCGTTGCTGCCTCGATACCCGCCGGGCCGATGCTCCACGAGTCGTCATATCCCGGGTAAGACATCAGTATCATCATGGTATCACCCGGTCATAGTTGTCTGGTTTCAGTGAATGGATTGAACAGGTTTGTATAAAGATGTTGGAGTTGGGGTTTATGATGATCTAGTCTGCATTGTTTGCATCATTATTTGGGCAAGGGATTAAGGAGGTTTGTGTATTTCAGAGTACCAGCTGAAGAGCTTGGATGAAACAGGTTTGCCTTTGCCTTCATGTTGCAGAGATTTTCGAGCTGGGTTAGTGTCTTGGGATCGATTTTGCACTCTTAGGTCAAGTGTTTGTGTGGTGTTTAATTTTCTGAGTGTCATTTGAAGAGCTTGCAATGGTCCGATCGTATAGATTTATCTTTCTATTTCATGTCGTAGAGATTTTGGAACTGGGTTCATAATTGTCACTCTGAATCTTAGGGTTTAGGGTTTAAGGGGTTGTGTAAGTTTCCAGAGTATCAGTTGAAGAGCTGGGATCAAACTCATCTTCCTCTTTCACGTGAAACTAAGCTTCTAATTATGTTGTCTGAAGTTTGCCTCACTTAGGTCCAAAGCTAGTTTAGGGTTTAGGGTATGAAAATGCAGTTCTTATCGTATGGTTTTGCACTGTTAGGTCAAGGGTTTAAGAGGTTTTTAAATTTCTGAGTGTCTTTTGAAAGAGCTTGCAATGGTCTGATTGAATAAATTTACGTTTCTATTTCATGCTGTAGAGATTTTGGAACTGGGTTTATAATTGTCACTCTGAATCTTGCATTACATTGTTTAGGGTTTAGGGTTTAAAGGGTTGTGTAGGTTTCCTGAGTACCAGTTGAAGAGTTGGATCAAACTCACCTTTCTCTTTCATGTGAAACTAGGCTTCTGATTATGTAGTCTGAAGTTTGCATCGTTTGGGGTTTAGGGTATGAAACTGCAGTTCCGTGTTCGTACTAGTTCGGGGTTTAATTCTTCTGTTGTTCTTTCATCGGCCTTGCATTTGGTGCAGTTAAATAGCGTGAATGTGACTCGTCAAGGAATGGCCGCTTCTAGACACTGAGTGGGAGGACAGTCAAGCTCCGATTCAAGCATTTTGTTGGTCACCAATGTCAGAACAGAAGGCGTCCGAAGGCGTGAAGCGGAAGCGGGAGGAGGAGGAGATGGTAGCGGTGGGAAAAGCCGGGGTGCAGCGGTACTTGGTGACTGTGGAGTACATGGGCACCAAATTCCTAGGATTTCAACGACAGCGAGATAAGCGAACTGTTCAAGGATGTCTGGAGGTCAACCAAATCTTTATGTCTTAATGACCCACTTTGTTTGGAGGCCAACTTATCTATATGATTTTGATACTGAGTATATATATTGTCGATTCATCTCCTCTTGATGTGATATGTTGAATCAAGGTGACTTGCATTTGTGTAAAGTTACTGTACATACGAGTATAAAACCGACCTTGGACCTTGGATTTTTCTGATGTTGAAGTGCTAGTTTTGGACCTGACCATTACTGATGGGTTCATGCAGGCTGCGCTTGAGAAGTTTGTTGGTGAACCTGTTATCAGCGCCGTGTCAAGCCGCACAGTAAGCGTACTATATGTTTTTTTGATTCCCAAGTTTTGTTTAGATTTCTCACACTGATTCTAAGCTTTGATGATTACAGGATGCGGGTGTACATGCTCTTGCTAATACATGTCACGTAGACATTGAGCGGCGGAGCAAGAGGAAACCTGGGGAAGTGGTATTACACTTCATTCGACTTGTTTCTTGCATTTGGTTATGGTTGTTTGTTTTACTAGGGTTTATGGTTGTGTGGTTGTTTTCTCGTGCAGATGCCAGCATATGATCCCGGAGTTGTGCAGAGGGCTATTAACCATTTCCTTCATGTAAAGTTGATCTAAACTGTAGAGATAGTCTAAGCTGATTATATCATAAAAATTGATGTATCTACTCTTGCTTCCTGTATTTTCTTTCCTCGAGTCGAAGATTTTTTTTCAATTATAAGTTAGAATTCGGAGAAGTATCTGGATCTTGTCTCTGAAGCTCTAATTTTTATTTTCTTTTAGGGGAAACACTGTCTAATGTCACCCATTTAGGAGCAGATGATAATTGTTTTTCTACTGGTAACTTGGATTTGTAGGCCCAGAAGGATGCAGGTGACATGGCGGTTGTTGGTGTCCGTTGTGTGCCCCCAGGATTCCATTCTCGTTACAGAGCTCAAGAACGCACGTACGTATTGTGTAGGTGCCTCCCTATTGTTGGTAGAGCAAAATCTGAATGTCCCATCTTGCTTATCAGAGAATTTCATAGTCCACTTATTTTCTGAGGATTTCATATGTTTGAAAAATGAAATTTCAAGCTTAAATTTTTTAATTCGCTGTAAAATTCAACCTTTAGTTTAATGTAAAAATGATGTACTTTTAATGTGACTTTTGAAGGACTTAATGTACCTCAGAGATGTGACTCCTCATTATCTTTTGTACAGATATCACTACCGTCTGCTCGCAGGTAACCGGCAGATGTCTATATTCCAAAAAGACCAAGCTTGGCACGTTCCTGAGGAGTTGAATCTCGATTCCATGGTGGTTAGTTGTTCTCACCCAATTTCTGAACATGTGTTTGATTTTATTTGTGTGTGATTCATTCACCTTGACTGCAATCAATTCTTGTGAAGTGGACATGAAGGTTTCTTTGTGAATATGGAGAGAAATATATCTTCGTTGAATAAAGTGCGGTGGTTTTGGATTAGGAAGCATGCAAGTTGCTAGTGGGACATCATGATTTTAGCTCCTTCAGAGCTACAGGATGTCAGGTAATTGCCTCCATTAAAATTGAAGGTAGCAATCTGAATTGAAATAACTGATTTTTTAATATGATTATTTTCTCCTTTTAGCTGCCGGTATTGTTGCATGTCAAATGAATTGTTCGACTAATCTTTTCAACCTGTTCTTCTTATCTGAATGTGCTCCAGTGTAATTTTCTTCACTCACTTTGCATTAATGGATGATTTTCTTCTGATTTGCAGGCACTCTCTCCCATGAAAACACTGGATGAGCTGCACGTCTGTGAAATGCCCGTGTGGCCATGCTTCCCTTCTTCACAAGAAAGAAAACTTTCATCTGAGAGTTCACCGACAAAGGATCCACTACTGAAATCACAACAAGGCACTCAAGAGAAACTACGGTGTTTTGTTGTCACTGCAAGGGCCAGATCATTCTTATATCATCAGGTAATGTCTTGTAGATATCGTTTCTAGATCGGAGACTTTTGGTACAGCATGCTTATAGAACTTGGGCTAGATCATTTTTATATCATCAGGTAACGTTTTATAGATTGTTTCTAGACTGTTGATATATTCTTGATAAAAAAACTCACCTTGCTGGTGTGAATTTGTGTAGGTGCGGCTGTTAGTAGGAACGCTGAAAGCTGTTGGATCTGGGGCTCTACCGGTTCAAGATGGTAAGTAGAACAAGAAGTCCTCACCCTTTTTTTCCTTAGCAATAGTACTGACCAGTCAAGAGCGAGCAACTTGAACTTGTTGATGACAATCTCTTATCCTTTTAATAGAGTTATTTGTGAAGTCACCCAAATAAGATACCCCTCTTTTTCACTTAGTATGCTCCTCCTTTCTCACTCTAATAGATCACTAGAAGAGCTCGGTCGTCTCATCCTTCAATCCAGTCAATAGAAGAGGATTCAAAACTCAAGCCAGAGTGGTTGTAGCCGTCTCTCAAAGATTAAGAGGAGATATATATTACTTTCAAATTAAAATGAAAAGGAGGAGATATCTTGTTCCAAGTTCAGGTGACTTTATAAATAACTCGAGATTCAGACTTGTCCTTTCAACTCAAGTTCTGGTATGCAACCTGATTTGTGGCAATTGTGACTAATGTGGTGTTACATTATTGTTCTTTCATTGATTTTTATTGTTGCAGTGAAGCGAATTTTGGATGCCCGGAACATTACCCAAGTACCTGCAATGGCGCCAGCATGTGGGCTTTATCTGGCTCATGTGAAGTATGACTTCTCCTCCGACGACTATGAACTGGGTCCCAACTCTGATGAGGAAAGTGATTGATGTCTGTGCTTGTGAAATGGCTTCGAGAGAGAAGAACATTCGGTTATGTGCTTTTTCCTCTCTTGTAAAAGTTGATACAGCCAGAAAAGGACACCAAAACTTGCATCTCTTAGGAAAATCTAGAGTTATTTGTAAAGTCATTCTAGAAAGTCACAAGGTTCCAATAAGAGAACCCCCTCTTTGGATTCATTATGCGACTCTTGCCTCAGTAATAGAAGAGCCTGGTGGTCTCACTCGAGGGAAGAGCTTGGTGGTTGGATCACATTATTTGCATGTGACATTTTCATACATAATTGGTATGTATTGGCCCCAAGCGGGTGATATGAATAGTATTAGGAACTCCCTTGGTGGCGACCATTATGCACAATGATTGCACTTTTTAAGTTATTATGATTATTTGTGAAGACATTAGAGTCTTCATGAAAGTCACCAAAATACATTGGATAGTCACCCCAAATCTTAGGGTCTTATGTTAGGAATTGGGACTACATGCACATGGCGACTTGGCTTGGAAAAGGTGTGGGGGAACTATTGGTCAATTCTTTGAGAACTTAGGGCACTATGGGGGAGCTTTAGCTTGCATGTGGTTGGGCCCAAGAGCATTGATTGCCAAGCCTTTCATTTGGAGCAAACAAATAGAGATATGAACTTCCTCATGCTCTCTTTCTTTCCGTTTTTAAATCTCATTTGGTCTAGCACCATATTCCTTTTGGCTTGCCTCTTTGGGAAGCACTTTCAGGAAAACTCTATTGTTCATGGCATATTCATATACCATGTGATGTTTTTATGAAGATTGCATCATCTCTAAATTCAAGTCGAAATATTTTTAGGTGTCTTTGAGAGTAAAGAAAGAATTTACATGAGATATTAGAAATACTAGCCACTTTAACCTTCAATCAAAATTTAGATGATGAATATTGTTTTGAATAATTTATTCAAAATTGGTGGACCCCCGTTGTCCCCAAGAAGCCAAAGACAACATATGCTTGTTACTTACTTTAGATACCCGGGTTGCCTAGCTATGTAAAATAAAAGTATTAAATTAAATGCCATGTATCGACTTCCTGAAGAAGGAGGCATCACCTGGATAGCGTTGGTTTCCACCGCCGGGTTTATTCCTTCCTCGTTTATTATACAGAGAGATGAGATTAACCCTTAAAGATCAGAAGGTGCCAGTGGTGGCCACATTATTATACATGTACACAGCCACACTTCAACATAATAAGGTTCAGATATATAAATGACCTCCAAATGAAAGATGTTAGTTGAAGAATCTCCAAACTTGTTCAAACTTGTTCAAACTTTAGGTGACTTTAAAATGATAATGTTATCCACTCACATTAAAAAAAAATACAAACTACAAATGAACAAAACAAAATGAAATTCCATGTACCCACAAACCTACAAATTCTTCATTAAACCCCCCCACCCAAAAAAAACAACCACAACTAAAACTTGCCAAGACGTAAACATAGCAAAACTGCCCAAATATATAATGATCACTACTACACTAAATTTCATATTTAGTATAGTGGTACTATATGATTTGAAAGCGCTACCACGTATTGCTTTTGATGCAGATTTTTACCGAGAGTACAACTATTGATACTACTTAAAGAGGGTGATGGTCAGGAAAAAAAACATTCATCAAAAGTAAAAACTCGTAGCATTTTTAAATCATATAGTGTGCCTACACTAAACATAAAATTTAGACTAATGCCACAAACAAATATCATGAACAAACCCACGTGCCCACCAACCCACAAAAATCTACCAAACAATCAACTTAAATTTTGCATAGAAAAAAAAAAAAAAAGCATGACGATGATTCCCAAATGCGACAAGTTCGCGACGGTCGCGACAAAGTCCAACGCAGGACTCGTCCGCGCCGCGTGGCTCCCGAAGGCCCACAATCCAACAACAAATTCCTCGTTGCCCTCCATCTCACGCAACCTCTCCCGTTGCACCTCACATCCTTTAACGCCCCTCTCGCTCCTCATCTCTCCTTCGCGTTCGCACCTCTCATTCCGCAGCTTTCATTCGAGGTACGACGCACCTCTCCTTGTTGCCATCTCATGTTGTGTCTGATCGATTGTGTGTGGGCTGTATCAAGTCTACGGAGTCTACATCTCATGTTGTGTGGGCTGTATCAAGTCTACAGAGTCTACATCTCATGTTGTGTGGGCTGTATCAAGTCTACAGAGTCTACATCTCTAGGTTTGTGTCTGATCGATTGTGTGTGGGTAGTATCAAGTCTACATGTCATGTCTACAGATTCTACATCTCTTCGTTTGTGTCGTTTTTGTTCGGTGTGTTGAATTTTGGGAGGTTTTTTTTTTTTCCATGTGATGAGACTGGGATTTTGGGTTTTTTGGATGGAGTTTTTTAATTCGTTGTAGGTTGTTTGGTTTTTCTGTTGGTGAGTTTGACCGACGATGAGGGGATTTTTGTCGGTTGGCTTTCGGGGTTTTGTTCGTCGTTGTGTGTTCGGGGGATTCGAGAGTCATGGATTGGTTATGAGTGAATGGATGTCGACACTACACCATGCGTTCATGGCTGTAATTGTTCTAATCTGCTGATGTAGCGGAGCAAAGAGGGCCATGTAAATGTGGGTCGCAAAATTAGAGACGCGCTCAGGTTTGACTCGTCTTCCCAGTGTGCGCTCTGTGCGAAACTGGTGACTTCTATTGGATGCCATAGATGGGAACCATATTCGTTTGTATGTATCAGATCCAAATTGTTGAATTAGGGTTTGTTTGGATTCTAATATTGGCATAGTTTTGACTTGTGCCTGCGGTAAAACGGAGGTGAAGTTTTCCATGGTTTTGGATGCTGCTCTGGTGTTATATTCTCATTTGATCTTGAAGTGAAACATTCTGATAAGGAACCTTGTTGTAAATCTTTGTTTTCTCATGTATGCGACTGTGTTTTGGGTGTGGTGGTTATCGGCAGACCTGATCTCGTACAGGTCGTGCCATATGAGTTCCAGGCCTTTACTATTTGGTAGTGTTTTAGCGTGCATCTTTATACTCCTTTGGAGCGGCACCCAGCCAGCTTGTTCAACCATGGCCAAGGTTTGTTCTATCCGTCACTGATCTTATAACAAGTCACTTGTTTTCCTGGTTTTGAAAAAAATTGCTGGTTTTGATAGATTATAACACTTTCTCGTTATGCGTTCACCCGTTATAATAATCCAGGCAATCAACTTTAGCTTGTGATGCTACATGTGAGGTTTATGGGAAGGTTTTCCCCGAAAGGCTATAGGGTTATTAATGAACTTGCTCTGAAGGTTCATATGTTCAAAGCCGTAGATGATATTGTGGAGGCATCCTTTTATATGTTCTTTTATAAACTTAAAGAATCTGATCATTCAAGACAATGACTGGTTGCTGAAAAAGTAGTGAGATGTGAGAGGCTACCGGAAGTTCCGAGGGAGCAAGTCTTGTTTATGCTTTATCATGTGGCTATCATCCAGGACGAAGGCTCTGTCCACATTGTGTACGTTGAGAGGAGTGCCGAGCACGGAGACAATGCCGAGGACCACCACCTTGGCATCCTCGAATCAGTCGTTGGCAGGTTCGTTTCTACTACTACTTCCATTTTCCTTGTTAGCTTCCTTCTGAACGTAAAGATGTGTTTTCATCTGACAATCGGTCAGTTTTCTCAACTGGTTGCAACTCCATGTATGTGTGCAGCCGTGAGGCAGCCAAGCAAAAGCTGGTGTACAGTTACAGCCAAGCTATGAGCGGATTTTCTGCCAAGCTTACAGATGACCAGGTCAATGCTCTGAAAGGTAATTTTTCTACTAATTTATCGACAGGGTTTACTGGTCCGATCGCTCAGTGTGTTCTCTTCACAGCAGAGTTATTTGTAAAGTCGATAAGATTCCCCCGCTTTTGATTTTCATACTACTCTTTCCTCTCAATTAGAATCTTATTATGTGAGGACGAGCTTGAGTTTGGTGATTTCTAAATGCAAGTTGGGAATATTTTAACCCCTAAATTCCGAAGGGGTTATCTTCCGGAGGGACCCTTGGGAATTTAGGGGATAAGTAACTCTCTTTTGAATGGTGTTTATCCCTTGAACGTCAGAAGGTGTCACTGGTGGCCATAGTATTCTACATGTACAGTGTCGTAATTTGAACATGATAAGGTTGAGATATTGAAATGACCTCCAAATGAAAAGTGTTAGTTGAAGAATTTTCAATCCAAAGGCGTATGTCTTGCTAAACTTTAGTACCATTTTTGTATTCTACAGAGAAAACTACGTGCTGTAAATACGGTTCCCAGAAGGGTTAAAAGAATTCTTCATGTTTCTCGTTTTGGTTTGGTTTTCTGATGTGGTTTGGGTTATTTGGCAGAGACACCCGGGGTTTTGCAAGTTGTGAAGGATCAGGTGCACACCATTCATGAGGCCCGAGGCGTTGGTGGCTCCGGCCCTCGTGTGACGAAGATCGGTGGGAATGTGATTTCCTCTCTGGGCCGTGGTGCTGGCAACCTGCACGGTGCTGCCAACCTGCAGTAGAGGAGTTTACCAAGTATACTAACAAGTATTGTGGTTTTGCTTTGATCATCAAACACTAGCTAGCGTTGATATGAGTGAGTTGGGACACTGCTTCTGTTAAGTTTTGTGTTGTAAGTACTACTGTACACGAGAGATTATTTGCAGCAATATTGTTGATATCTTTGTGAGTTATGCACTGATACTACTTAGAAGCACTGCTGCTCTTCTCGTGGTTTGGTTCTGCAGAATAAATCTCAATGTGAAGGATTTTGAGAATAAATGCTTTATTCCAGATAGATTATGAGTTCTTTCGGCGTAATTTAATCAGTACCCTACGCAGTGGTCACTTTCGTACATAATTGGTGAATGTCCAAAAAAATTGGAAAATTTGAAGAGATTTGTCTAGGTGATACCCATGTAATGCCTAGGTCATTGTGTCTAAATCACTATGTCTAAATCACTATTACTCAAGTTTGGCAGGTAGTATCAGTATGTGAAAATTGCATACTTCACAACTGGCATATGATGAAAATGGTACGACACGACTGAACCCATGATGCATTTATAAGGCAATTTCCAAGGACAAAGGCATTGCGAGAAGCTTTCTTATAAAAGCACGCATTAGATTCAGCCATAAAAACAGAGGTTAACCCTTTTAATCCTGTAAGACCTAACAAAAAATTTGGGTCGTTTTTGGCACATTAACCTTTGTAGCAAGCTTTATAGACCACTATACAGTAAGATGAACATCTATTTGGACTGGTGTCACCAAAATCGATGGTGAATGATAGTGATAAATGAGTGATGCTGAGATCGATTAAGATAAACCCCCGATAACCGACATGTTAAGGAGTTTGCATATATGAAGAATTCAGACTATAATTAAATTATTTTTCAGTGAAATCTAATCAAATTACACTTTCAATCCAAGTGATTTCATATTTTTCCGATGTAATATAAATCAATTATGAATTTCCAAAGTTACATGTGAAGAAAGTTGGGTCAACGTCAATAGGTGGGGGCCATGACCCTCCCACAAATGGCCTAAAACCACCAACAAAAAAAGTGGAAACCAGGTATTACTCACCTTAAAACTAAATTCGGAAAATCCGAGTGCACTTTAATGCAGTCACTAATTTTGACATCAACCCATGCCCATTCATGCCATGATGCAAAACCGCCAATAATATTCACCCTTCTATTCTCTTACCCCTAAAACCACCAGCTTTGAAACCAACTTCCGCTACATAACATGCATTTACTACCGACGCTTGATTAGGAAGTTGGTTACATGTGCAATTATTGGCAGTTTCTAGTGAAAAACTAGCTGTCAGTCATGGAATATTGGGAGTTCTAGACGCGACTACCTTAGTCAGTCGACCGCCCAGTGACTGCAAGTCCTCAGATTCACAGAGCTGACGTAAGGACGCTGTGACGGGGTGTGCTTAGCTAGCTTGGGAGGGCGCTCTTCGTGCTACACGAGCTCTCAGGCGACAGCGGAGGTGGAGGTAACCAGTGCAAGTATCACGGTCTCTCCTTTGCGATATCTGTCGAAGTTGCATTCTGGTCCGTTCTGTTGTGGTGCTGTGTCTTTACAGTCGCTTCTAGCATCTGGGACCTGTGCATGTATAGAGCCATTGACTTAAGTTCTGGAAGGCTTGAGTTTGCCGGTTGTAGTGAAGGTGCATGGAGGTGAGCAACGTAGAGGTCTTGGTGGTTGGATTGAGTTCTGTGAAAATGAATGGTCTAACAGCTGGAAATGAGTGGAACTGCAATTAGCCGGCCATGCTTAGATTATCGCTCATCTCCCATCTCTATGATGCATAGCTCTGTTCTTTCATGTGATCCTCAACTCTCCCTCTTCTCTTAAGCAAACAGACGAGTGAAAACCTCTCCAGGTGGCACTAATTTCCAAAGCAAAAGAAAACAAACCACAAACACAAAGTTTATTGAAAAATGAATGCAGCCTGGGGATATCCTGTCTGCGCCGCCTTGAAATGGTTGATTTTGGTTGTTGTTATTGCAGTCTTCACAATGCACTTTGAGCTCCACGAGAGCTTTCCAATGCATCTCCCTTATCTCGAGCCAATGTAGGCATTAGCATACTATAGTGATTTTGGTGAAGTGGGGTGGCGATGAATTGTACTGTTTGTGTTGATGATGTTGTGCATAATCTATTATTATTGTTGATTCTCCCAGGGCCTTGTGGTCCACTTAGGCCTTCAAGGGTTAAGAACTTTGGAGCTCAATGAAGTTTTGAGAACACAAATCCAAAATTCTTATTAGGATGTCCAAGCAGCAAGGACGAGTTGAAGGCCAGGCATAGTGTACTATGGCGCATAGAGTAAGTGTACTAATTTTTTTGGACTTTGTGTTGATTGAACCTGTGTCATTTAGTAGGTGGCCCAACTCAAAACTGAGATAGAGAATATTGTATACTACAGAGGCTGAAAATATACCATGTATACAATGGAGTATACATGTTGAATTAGGGCACCAAAAACTAGTAATGACAGATATACTTCTCCTAATCAAACTGTTAGGGCACCAAAAACTAGTAATGACAGATATACTTCTCCTAATCAAACTGTAAAGTAGAAATTTTTAAAATTCAAGAGTCTTGTAATGTTGACTAAGTCAATAATCACATTCCACCATCACAAATCCAAAATCAAAACCAAGTTGGCACTAGGCAGCAAGAGAACGCTCGTGACTACGGCCCCAAATCCTTCGTGACACGTTTTTCATACCAGCCTAGTTGACTATCACCCTACAATTGTATTGCCATTGCTTGTAGACTGGCCCAAAGTCTAGTAGCTTCTACCCAAAGTTGAGATTCCACGAAGCCAACAACTTTCACCGAAACCCGAGGTTAGTATCCCTGCAAATTTTTCCTTTCCTGTCTGGCCATTCTTAAATATGCTCATGATGTCCTAGTGATGTATCGCGTTGCGGTCTTGTACCTTGTATTCATGTTGATCTTTACTCCCCCTTGCACCTTATGTTCATGTTGTCCCTTCACGCTGTCATGTATCACTTTTTTTTAAAAATCTGGCTTTGCACATCTCTGCCCACTCCAGCTCACAACAGTTGCCTACACAAAGCTTCTTTCAAAAAAATTGGTAGTCATGTCGGAATTTGTCTGAATTCATTTGTCAAGAACACTTCACAATAAGAAAAATTAATCAAATCCTAAGTTACAGCAAATCAGTATGTGAAGATTGAAGATGATATTTCCAGCAACTGGAGATCAATTTTAAAACATGTATTGTTCTAATCGTCACACTTCCCTTGCACTTCATATCTTCCATCTCTCTTTACTGCTTTCTTGAATTTTATTAACAATTTTCTAGATTTGATGCAGGCCCTGAACTCGATAATGACTTGGCAGCTCTGAATTTGTTCCAAAATTCAAAGATAAGACATCTGAACAAGAACAAGATAGAGTCATCATATTTGTGTGCTTTTATTGCACAACACAAGGCATATAAATTGAATGACATGCTTAACTCATTCATTGTCAAAATGAGAAATCTAAATCAAATTTGTTGGTTTTTGCTGCAAAAACATACCTGGCAATTTTCCCCACAGAGAGCATGCTACATGTTGTCTTCCTGTGGTCATTGTTAATATTATCCTCTAAATTTCCTATACAAATTCACACCAAAAACACTTCAATACTACCGCTCTCATATGCAACGTTGCAAGACTGATTGAAACAATACTTTTCCACTACACATTGCATAAATTTTATGAATCTATGATCTACCTTGTGTTAGGTCATTGCACGCAAAAAATCACAAATAATGGAGGTGTTCAGGATAAGAAAAAAAAAACTTACCAAGACAAGGGATATATAAAGTAGCCATTTACTTAGAAAAGTAATTTTATTTTTAAAATAGAAAAATACTTTTTGGATCTAAAATCCCAACGGTGGATAGAACTATCATGCCTTCTTCTATTAATAGAAAGTTTTCATAAAAGTGAAATATTTCATTTCTATGCATATTAAAGTAAAAACAATGAAGGTTGCTAAGAACTTTCCTTCATTGCTACCCGCCACAAAAAAGTGCACTATTCAGCTCTACAGTGGTAGTATTCAAGCTTTACAGTAGTACTATTCAGCTCTACAGTATCCTACCGGCCCTACCCGCACTCCGCGTTTCAAACTTCAAACCTCAATAACTTTAGTTTCGTAAATTTGTTTAATAATTTTATCTTTTCTTGAGCGCATCAACTTTAAATTGAACTTTTAAAGCTCTAGACATGCCACATTTGTTCCACTTTTGTTCTACAAGTCTCTTGTTGTTGATATGTGTCCATGTGTTGTAAAGCCACCCACGTAGTTGTGGTTTGATGGTCTTTAGGGTCATGTCAGGTTTAACATATCTACTTCGCATGATTCTAGTTGCCTTGAAATCTCTTCCATGCTCTACTCATCAAATTGGCCCCTAAATCCATATTGAAGGGACATTGCAGTATCACATCTACGGGCTAATACACACTTGTGCAATTGGCTGGCATATAGATAGTCTTTACATGTGGATAAGTTTCCTTCAACCATGTTGTAAAGATTTGTGAAGTATGTATAGTCCACCAATCGATGAGCCAAATGAAGGGTGTCTTTACTCAACCCTATAACATCTACTTGTTTGATTCTATAAGTCTTTAGAATATTTCCACAAATTCCTTGCATATTGCTAAATTAGGGCCAGTAATTCTTGGTGTTGGTGATGTGTCATCCAGCACCTTCACATAATGTTCTTCCTTGATTTAGTGGAGGTAGATTGCAGCTTGATTTCCCACTAAAGATAACTTGAAAATGTAGTAAGTCTCCTCCACCTGCAGATGAGGATAAGGTAGCTATTATTTATTGTTTGTCTTCAAGCCTTAGAAGTGCCACATATTTGCTTCCTTTTTCTTTCTATGTCCTTGTACCACAAATTGGTACGAAGCGTATTCCAGTTTAGTCTGTATTGACCACTAACTCCTTCAAAATGGCATAACACTTGACCAAATAGGCCATGTGTTGTTCCATCCTTAATCCTTGCAACTCCCAATCCTTTGGGAGTTTACTTACAACCGTAGTTGCCTTTTGAATTGTCTAATTCAATTCATCTTTCTCAAAGGATTTGATTCAATTCAATCATACATTCCACCTACTTCTACCCTCTTGACCTGAAAGTAACGATTTTTTTGCCTTGATATTAGAAAGAATTAGGTTTTGCACATTTCTAAGAAACAAAGATTGTCCTGCTTGTCTATGTGATTTAAGAGCTCTAATGATTTTTTCTTGTAACGCATGGTGTTTCAAAAGGATGGAACAATGCTGAGCGTCTCCACTAAAACGTGAAGAGCCTTGGTATATGTATTTTTTATACTCTTCATTTACTTCCCATATAGATGTCTTCAACCACTCATTCATATTAGAACCTTTAAATAGATGTTGATAAGGTCTAAGCTGCTCTCCCGGCTTCTTAGAAGCGCTTTTCACGTAATTACAAGCGGCAGTAATAGATCTCTTTATTTTTCTAATTGCAGAGGAATTAGATCCAAAGAGATGGTGCATACCGATTGTTATAAGGGCCTTGTACTTTTTTGTTTGATGTTGTCTTGCCTTCTGTAATTGAAGTTAGCAATACTGGTTCAATTGTGCACTCAGGTCTCCCTACGGATCGCTTCACTACCTCCACATCCACCTCCATAGCCTTTTCTTCTTACAGTAGTTTCTCCTCCAGGCTTGCAAAGTCTCATTGTACATTTTCCTCTCTTCTTGGCTAAGTAGCTTAAACATATTTGTCAATGTTTTTAATCTTGTCATTTTTCTCACAACTATCTAAAAACATACACCAAAATACCAAAATACAACATAAACATGCACAAAACCATCAAATGCTCTTCGCAACGTTCAAAGATTACCAGAAGAGTGAAAAATGTGTCGATTACGATGGCCGCCAAGTTGTTTCTCATTATGAGTTGAAAAAAATATTCAGCCTCATCCGCTATCAAATCAACAACATCCATCCTAAAAGCCGAATATGACTTATATTCTTGAGGTAAAAGTCAAAATTTTCTCACTCTGAAAAAAAAATTGCCAAACCCATTCTATTCACTTAATTAATTATTCAACATGTAAACGCCAAACACACATTGCACTTGCAGTGATTAGAGCTAATAAGAATCAATCCAGGATATATAAAAAAGAATCAAAGAAGCCCAAGAGCCAAAAGCAAACCAGCAAAGAGCCCAGACACAACAAGAGCCATAGGCAAAGGCCAGAGCAATGACAACTTGCAGGGGAAGAAAAAGCAACAACCAAGCAAAGAGAGAAGGACGAAACCTCTTTAAAACTTCTTTAAAACTTCTTCCAGAATGAGAGAATTCCACGACGTAAAGTTATGGAGGCAATACGCCAAATGTTGAATCTGTACCAACTCCATCAGAACTGAATCGTTCAAATAAATCATTGCCTAGTACTATTACTAGATCTAAACTATTGACAACATCATCAGAACTAGGTCTCGAGTATAACGCCGACAATATTATCAGTATTATTAATTTCGGAGTTGAGCACGGAGCACACTTTTCTGATCTCGCCCTTGGACGCGAGCACCGAGCTGGCGGACCCCAGGTTGCCCATCTTGATCATGGCAGCCTCGAACTTCGTCATGAAGTTGCTCTCGGTGCCGGCCGCGAGAGGCTGCACGAAGTCCCTGGTGGCCGGGTCCGTGAGCAGCTTCTGGTCCGTCTCCAGCACGCCCATGCGCTGCGTGAGCATGCGGAAGTAGCTCTTGTCGGTGAGGAAGGAGGAGGTGGTGTTCTGGTCCAGGAAGACGCGCGCCTCCTTGCTGGCGGCGCTGTTGGTGCACGTCTTGCGCAGGAACGCGAGCGTGGTCTGGTTCAGCGTCGGGTCCGGGCGGTTCGTGTTGCGCCAGTTGTGGAGCCGGTCGTCGAAGAACTTGCACCTGGATTGCCCGAGCGTGTGTGCACCTGCAGTCACGACGTGAATCATCTCCGAATCAGTCCGCGGTTGATTACATCTCATAAACGAGAGCTACGTCGAAGAACTTCTCATATCATCTTTAAAGAAACTGTATGAACCAATCCAACCACTGCCGTATGTGGAAGAACCCTGCCTATGGGAATAATTTGTCTGGCGCACCACTACCGTCGCTAGACCAGGCCATCTTCATAGTCAGGGGCAGCTGCTTTGAGCTTAGCAAACTCTCCCCTGCGTTGGTGACCTTGATTGATTAAATCCGATAGAAGTTATGTAGCTGTATTCATCATTGATTGGTGGTTTCAATTGTACTAGCCCTAAGAGTACCTAGCTCATAACTTGTAACTTGCAAGGCGCCAGATTATGAAAGAACCTGTCTCACCGCTCCCATAACGTGACAAGTCATAATCAGGGCTGCACGCACAAGCGGATAAGATCATATGGTGGGAAGGTTACCTGAGAGGATGAGAGTTTCTTCAGCGGAGAAGCCTGCCCTGGAGAAGCTGGCGAGAACGTCAGGGATTCTTTGCCTGGAACTTGGCAACGTATTTGCATTCGACACATTTGACACTTTCCCATCGAGTCGACCAGTTGGAATAGCATAAGGTCTCCGGTTGGGAGCAGTCTGCCAAGTACACAAAAAGACCCGGTAAATGAAGTATCAACAAAACTTTCCTCACTGTCCTAGTATGCATTGAGGTCATTTCGTCATATTGCATGTATTGGCCAGTCTAAATTAGTGAAGGAGCTAGATGCACAAGCCAGAAGCCATGAAATGTACTCATGTGTAAAGCCAAAAAGGATTGGGCAGAATAACCGATAATATGGTGATTTATGATACGTTTTCACATTGCATTTTGTACTTTTTTTTCCCCTACTCATGTGTAATGATGTCAAAAAGCTTACAATCAGCTTCAATTGCACTTAGAATTTGCATCCAGGATGTGACAATGGTGCCAATAACCGAGTGATAATCGTACTTCCCCGTGTTGCATGTTAGTCTAGAGTGGAATTTGAGGCCAAACTTACCAGTACAACGGCGTCTCTGGCTGCAAGGGCAATGATGTCGGCGCACGAGACAAGATTCGCCTGCCCAACGCACGCTGCCACCACTTTTCTCTTCAAGTAATCGATGAAGTCCAGGCCTCGGATGCCTTCGTTTCCGCCTGAGGTTATCTCTGGTTTCAAGGCTACGTCTTTGTTCTTCTTCAGCAACAGGGATGCATCACATTGATGCTGTAATTATGCGACAGCAACCAAAACCAGTGCAAATTCAGCACACCTGGGCGCAACGATGTAGTTACCACACTAACCACGTAACTGAGTAATAAACAGTCTTGATATGCTTAATTAGTGGAGTAAGGAAATCAGTAGGACTAGTACTTACATCGGCAAAGCAATCGTGGAAATAGATGCGGATGAGCTGACCGGCGATGGATGGATCTGCCTGAAACTTTTTCCGGACTTCATATCTCACGATTGCCTCCACATTCTTGCAGGCAGTGGCGCTGTAATACCCCACCTTCAGAGCCGCGGTTGCAGAGTCCACTTGCAGCTGAAGTATCACAAGCACGGCCAACAAGGCCAAGCACCCGGCCCTCCTCATCATGACCTCCAAAACGTGTCACCGCAATTGCATTTCCACCTGCCTGAAAGACAAGAAACAAGCCTAGATTGCTTAGAAACTCGTGGTCGATACTATTGACATCGGAGAATTTAGTCATGTAGCCTAACCCGCAACTTTCAGCTCTAGCAACTAGCAAATTCTAACAATCTAGTGGGGTTTCAGCTCGCACTCGTCTCTACGCAAAGAATGAGCCCGATTCCTTTCGCGCTACAACGTACACAGTTCAGCTGATTCACCTAGAACTGCGCAAGGTCGGACGGTGTGACGGATTCGGTCAAGTGCACGGCATTTTCGCTTGGGAATGTGCAAATTCGCAACCAAGGTCTGACATCGAAGAAAAACTTCGGCAGGCTCTGAGCGCGTCCTTCAGCCAGCTTCGGAGCGTTCGGCGCGCTGTGCTCCCTCGGCACCGGAAATGGAGGCGCGTAGTATTCGTAGAGATGAGTCACGTGCATTTTACTAAGTTCGGTGGGTTCGTTCATTCCTGCCTCTTCCGAGTCTGGAAATTTCTTACAAATTTCTTACGTGTATGAGTCCCAATAAGGTAAGCCTCCCCATAACCAACAAAAACCCATAGCCAACGTCTATAAAATTGGGGTATATCCAACCCTCTTCCATCCCATTACCACCAACTCACTTTTGGTTTGCTATTAGTCAAGACCCTTACTTTTGGTCGTTGGTTATGGGGGTACCTGCTGCTGGCCACGCACTAAACATGGCTGCACAGTTTGAAAATTCATATCTAATTTAGTTTTCATCGAAAAAATATGAAATCGCTTGGATTGGAATTGTAATTCTATTGGCTATCACTGAAAAATAATAGTACAATTATCTCCTCTCTCTCCATGTATGCACATTCCTTAGCTTGTTGATTTTAGGGGTGCTTACCTTATGTGATCTGGCCAGTGAATACGATCTTCAAAAACACTGCCCCGAATTTATTTATTTTTAAAATGATTTGAATTACACATGATACCTTCCGAGGTGGTCACTTTCGAGCACTACTGGATATTTTTTCAGATTGTTGTGGTTTAGACACGATGGGTATGAAGGGGTATCACTTAGGCATTACATTTGGTATTTTCTAGGCATTACATGGGGTGTAACCTTGGCATTACATAGGTATCACCTAGACAAGTCTCTTGAATTTTCCAAAAATTTGGACATTCTCCATTCTGAATTAATTATGTACGAAACTGACCACTGCGTAGAGTATACAAAGTGCATGTGGTAAATAAAAAGTAAAGCGCACAAAATAGTGTGGCGGCTTTAATGGCGGGGGAATGATCGAATATCCGATATAATAGAGTTTTCCTAAAAGCCTGATTTTTGGAAGGTGGCCACCATGTATCAGCCAAAAAGACCTGCTGCAACACCTTTCAAGGACCTTGTGTTTTTTTCTAATCACAAATTCATCTGATATTTAAAAACGGAAATATTGAGAGGGTGAGAAATCTCTCCTTGCGTATTTTGTGGACCATAGGTTGGCATTCCTTGAATAGTACTATAGTGTTACATAGCTCCACCTATGCTCCTAAACCCAGGTTCCACATGCAAATATGCATGATTTCTACATCCCCATACAGCCTCCTCCATTCATAACTGCAGCCTAAATCCGACTAGACCATCACCTAGTCACTCAACCTTTTTGCGTCCTGAATTTTTGGAGGCCACATCCAGGCCAACTAATAAAACTAAGGATGCAGGATCTAATCCAAGGTGGCCATATGGGGTACTTTCAGGAAAACTCTAATGACATTAGAATTTTCTTGAAAGTACTTGGCATGTCGACCCAGAATTCGATATTGTATCTTGGATTTGATTAGTTGCCCTAAATGTGCGGTGCCAAAATTGAGGAGCCGAAAAGGTTTAGTGACCGTGGGCTGTCCTGTTGAATTTAGAGTGCAAATAATGAATGGAGGAGGCTATATGGGGTTGTACAAATCATGCACATGTGCATGTGGGACCTAGGCTTAGGGCGAATCCCCATGTAATGCCCGACCGGAATTATTATTGTAGCTACCCTACTTGCAAAATGTAGGGAAGAATATGTAGGGCCACTTCCATGCATCACACCCGTCAACTATTTTAATCAACCCAAGGCTTTAGATGCTTCCAAGTAATACCCCAATTACCTTTATTAAGAGAATCTGATAGGTTCTTCCTTGAAGTTCTTCATGCGTCACTACTTTGATTAGTATGTTGGGAGGAAGTGGAGGTTGACGGGCTTGTAAAGATGCTCCACCATGCCCGAAATAATTAGCTACACCCGATGGTTCTTTTTTGGGTAGGGTGAAAAGCTGGCTACATGGAAGTGACCCGACCCCGTCAGAGATGACGGGTCGGGCATTACATGGAACCAGGCTCTTAGGTGTCAAGGTGGAGCTTGTAGATTCTGTAGTACTATTCAAGGAATGCCAGCCTATGGTCCAAAAAGTACGCAAGGTGAGATTTTGAATCCTCCAAAAATTCCA
This sequence comes from Bryoerythrophyllum caledonicum, assembly GCA_963971425.1. NCBI lineage: Eukaryota > Viridiplantae > Streptophyta > Bryopsida > Pottiales > Pottiaceae > Bryoerythrophyllum > Bryoerythrophyllum caledonicum. The sequence continues at coordinate 14,133,387 of OZ020525.1, read as the reverse complement.
CTTATAGATCTCATGCTCAGTTTGTGTTTAGAAAAAGACATAGTATCCGCACATCATGATGCACCCTCTCTTTATGCCTGACACAGGCCAACCACCCAGGGAAAACACGACTTTCAGAAAAACTCTATTGCCAATAGTGCTACACTAAAGGTTTCATTTAGTGTAATGGCAGGAATAGTGTACTTACCTTAGTACACTAATTGCGAACAAGTTGACAAATAGTGTACTAATTGCAAACAAGTGTACTTTCTCAAAAGATTATTCGATCAAAATTTATTTTATCAAAGATTACTTTATCGGAGTACACTTTACGGAAATTTAATTTTTTTAAGCTTACTTTTTCAAGAGATTACTTTTTCAAGTTTTACTTCTTAAAAAGTTTACTTTTTCAAATTTTACTTTTCCAAACATTTACTTTTTCAAAACTTTACTTTTTCAAAACCTTACTTTTTCAAAACTTTACTTTTTCAAAAATTTACTTTCTCCCAAGTTTACTTTTCAAACGTTTACTTTTTCAAACGTTACTTTTTCAAATATTTACTTTTTCAAATCTTTACATCTGGAAAAGCTTATTTTTACAAAAGTTTACCTTTTCAAAAGGTAAGTTGTCTTTTTTCCCCGAATTGATGTTTTTCCCTAGTTCTTTTTTTTTCAAAAATGTTGTTTTTTCCTAATTGTTTTTTCCTATTTGTTGTTTTCCCAAATTGTTGTTTTTTCCTAATTGTTGTTTTTTCCCAATTGTTGTTTTTTCCAATTTTTTCTTTGTGAGTTTTATTTTTTCTCTTCTTCACCTTTTTGTACACATAATTCTCTTCTACTTTCAATACACTAAACGTGCACGAGTAAAAAAGTTAATATTCCAATCTTTACAAAAGTTCACAAATAGTGTAGTAGTTCACATTTAGTGTCCTTTTTTGTCACTACACTAACTGCGTAGTTGACAATTAGTGTATGGGTTCATATTTAGTGTCCACTACACTAAATGAAACTTTTAGTGTAGTCGCTGCAATGTAGTGTTTGTGATTTGGAGGTTATTCAGGGGATGAAACATGATGCTTTTTTATCTTATCTTTTCTTTTTGGCACAAAACAAACAAAGCTGATTGTAAAAAGGGGGACCGAGAACAATAGGAGAAGCGCGCCAGAGGAAGAGGCAGAAGCCTAGTGAAACTCCCTGTACTTTTCCTTTGCATCCTGGCATGTGTTTTTGAAAAGGCCAGCGCCAGGAGGCGTAAGTTTGGCAATCGCCTTTGAGCCTGCACAGCAATCTTGTTTGCTTCCAACTCCATGTTTGTTTTTACACCACTTGTGACTGTTTTCTTCATCATTTTAGGAAAGTTGACCCCGAAATGACCAAGTGTCCCTTAGGAGGACGATTTTGATTTTACGTAGGTTCCGAGATTTAAATTTTTTTAATTTGTTTTTTTAGTTTAAAAATTGATTTCCTTTGATAATCGCTTCGTGGAGGTATTTTTATTATTATTTTTGGATTCATGGTTGGAAAGTTAGTACTACTCAAAGTTAGAAATGGGGCCTCGGGGCAGCTTCAAAATTATGCTAGAAGTTTCTATTGACATCTAGATTTTTCATACATATAGAGAATATTACCTTCTTTGAAAATGTAAAAAAAAAATCTTGTCTTTAGTGTAAATTTTGTTTTAAACTCATGTCAAACATTTTTACACGTTCCGGGCGAGTGGGGAAAAAAACTTCTCCTTTTCTCCATAAAACCTAGAGATCTTCATATTTTTCACTTTTCATTTTTCCCACAACAATATGTGATGAGGACCTTCTTATTGACCTTTTGGAATATCATTCTAAAGAAGAAGAAGAAGAAGAAGAAGAAGAAGAAGAAGAAGAAGAAGAAGAAGAAGAAGAAGAAGAAGAAGAAGAAGAAGAAGAAGAAGAAGAAGAAGAAGAAGAAGAAGAAGAAGAAGAAGAAGAAGAAGAAGAAGAAGAAGAAGAAGAAGAAGAAGAAGAAGAAGAAGAAGAAGAAGAAGAAGAAGAAGAAGAAGAAGAAGAAGAAGAAGAAGAAGAAGAAGAAGAAGAAGAAGAAGAAGAAGAAGAAGAAGAAGAAGAAGAAGAAGAAGAAGAAGAAGAAGAAGAAGAAGAAGAAGAAGAAGAAGAAGAAGAAGAAGAAGAAGAAGAAGAAGAAGAAGAAGAAGAAGAAGAAGAAGAAGAAGAAGAAGAAGAAGAAGAAGAAGAAGAAGAAGAAGAAGAAGAAGAAGAAGAAGAAGAAGAAGAAGAAGAAGAAGAAGAAGAAGAAGAAGAAGAAGAAGAAGAAGAAGAAGAAGAAGAAGAAGAAGAAGAAGAAGAAGAAGAAGAAGAAGAAGAAGAAGAAGAAGAAGAAGAAGAAGAAGAAGAAGAAGAAGAAGAAGAAGAAGAAGAAGAAGAAGAAGAAGAAGAAGAAGAAGAAGAAGAAGAAGAAGAAGAAGAAGAAGAAGAAGAAGAAGAAGAAGAAGAAGAAGAAGAAGAAGAAGAAGAAGAAGAAGAAGAAGAAGAAGAAGAAGAAGAAGAAGAAGAAGAAGAAGAAGAAGAAGAAGAAGAAGAAGGCCGGTCCCCAAAGGGGGGCCCACCGGGCATGGGTTAGTAGTATGGAACTACTTCCCTTTCGAGGGTAGACCATTCTAAAACATATTAAGTTCACAAAAATATAAAATGTGAATTGACAATTTTTGAACTTCCACTCCTTGCACATTTGTTTGAATATGCTACATCCCTTTTCTACCTCTAAAAATTGGTGTATAGGGAACTTACTTCATGCTTAACACAATGGTGTAAAATTTAGACCTTGTGTAGTGCAAAAATTTGATACCAAGTGAAGTCAAAGTGTGTTGATCCACTCAACACAGGGAAGAAAATGAACCATTCGCTTGACTTCAAACACTATAATCTTTCAATCCATGCGGTCAAAATGAATGAAATTTTGTGATTAAGTTATTTACTAAGTTTTTATTGGGATCCTACAACCAAAACTAGAAATTTAAGGTTTTCTCTCCTTCCTTACTCATAATCAACAATTTTGAAGCGTTTTGGGTGTGGAATATTTGTCACGATCCTTGAGGGGTTAAGAAAAGGGCAACCAGGAGCTCGCATGTCAAAGAAAAGTTGTGGATTTTGATGCAGGGAATATCACACGATTTGTGCTCCCCAACAACGCCCTCACACGCCAAATTTTTTTGAGACCTCCTTGAAAATCTAGCACCCACACACCAAATAGGAGCCTTTTCCGGTGCCCTCGTTCTTGCTTTGGCTCGTTCCAAAAATCCTAGTCCCTTTGAGTCCATGCCTGAAAGCCAAGTGCATATTTGTTTGCATGCGTAGAAGAAAGCGTTTCTTTTTTGTCTGTTAGCGCTAGAAGCAAAAGCAGAAGCGGAAGCCTTTCAGGGTGGTTGGGGCACTAGGTGCAAATCCCCTCTCGATTACTTATTTTAGGACCAATAAACAACTTATTGCGGGCATTTTATTGTAACACTGCTAGCAATGCTCTTAGAGCATCCTCAATGCATAAACTGAAGTTCAGGTCACTTTCCACTCACGAGCATTGCTTTTAAGTTAGCATACACAACGCTTTGTGCCAAAAAAATCCTCAAATTCTCTGCTTCTCGTCCACCTTTTCGTCACCGAGGATCCCTGGTCTCAACAACTCTGCAGCTCTTCCTTCTAAACCGAAATTGTCGACGTCTTCCATACACCGCTCATTGGAACCCTCCTTGATCTCCTCGGAACCCTACTTGATCTCCTTGGAGACCATCGATCTCAAAGTTCCTTGAGCAAGTTACCCTCGAGAAACAGTTGCACGCATGCGAGCAAGGACTCCAGCACCTCAACTTTTATCCGGGCCATCTCCCTGCGGCGTCCACAAACTTGTGAATTGCCTTTATCGTGACCCTGGGCTTGGCTGGCTCGCGCCATGTCCGCAGCTGCAGATGCGGCTCAAGCAAACACCACTATGCACAAGAGAACCAAAACGAACATCTGTTGTGGTGCAGCCATGCACTTGAGCTCCGTGCTTACTTTGTCCCCATCCCCATCCTCTAAGTCAAAACGTGGACCTCCGCGGAAAGTGGATCTGGATGCAGGTTTTCCTTTCTGTAGATGAGATGAGAGTCAACGGAGTCTCATCCAAATTTGTCCCCGTTAGTTTGCTCTCCACCACCTCTTCTAACCTTATCTATATCTTTCATCCATCCTCTCCTAAGTGTGCTTAAAATCATGCAACAATGGATCAGTACTACACCAAGGCTCCAAAACACCCCAAACACAAAATTTTGAGCTTCTAAGTATCACTAAACCACTAGAATACACTCATATATAAGTGGTGATCTTTCTCAAGTAATAAATAAGTGAAAACCACTCACAAATCACAATAAGTCGAGTCCATGCCACTCTTCAAGAGTGGATGCATGATACCGATCAAGCTAATGATGTTTAACACGAACACACTCTCACCTCATCACGTCGGAGACTCAACTTGAAAAAGATGAGTCTCTCTCAACCACACGTGGAGGTCATTTCGGCTCCAAGTCCCAAATGAGGTATCAAAAGACACCAGTGTTGACCTAGTCGTCATACGGCACTAACCCTAATCACTAACTAGGGCTAAGTTCTAAGCCTTCCAGTAACTCCACAACTCCCTTGGTGGTTTCTAACCGGAAACCACCTACACAAACGTTTTCATGCGCCGATCCTGACAACTTTGGTGCAGATGGGTCACCATTTTTCCAAACGTGCGTGACAAGTGTATCGACTCAAGTTTGAGAGCAAAATGCACCTTTTGTATAGTGCGTACATTCTTTCGCACACATGTGCAACTTGGCGTTGAAGGTGATGGCAGACATTGAGAAACTGCTCGCTTCTACGTACACATACTTTAATAAGAGTCCGAAGAAGATGCAGGATTTCAAGGATCTAGCTGATACTACAAATTAAAGCTGCTGCGTATTGTGACAACTCGTTGGATAAGCCTTTTGGACCCTCTGCAATGCTTGGTGTTGCAGTACAAACTTGTTATTGCCAAGTTGTTCTAATCCATTGACAAATTGCCAGTTGCTTAGGCAAACTTCCTCCAATTTTTGTACCAATTTTCATTTCAATTGTGTTCTTTCTTTATGATATGCGCTAATGCCTTGTAGTGCTCATTGCCTTTGGCAGGCCTTGTTCAATGAAATGGTGGATACCACGGTGTCGCTTGGAATGCTTGCTCTGATTCCTATGGTGGAGACTGTTGATGTTCTAGTGTCTTTTGCTCAGAAACAAGATGTCTTCGTCTAAGATTTTGTCGCTGCCATTGAAGCTTGTCGAGTCTAGCTCTGTAGGTTGCATGTGGACTCATCAACGGCTTCCTCCACTGACAAATTCTCCAACTTCCGCCCATTCTTAGAGTTGTCTCACTACAACATCTACATGCGCTAGGATGTGGACTTGAACAACCTCCATCACTGTTAAATACAAGAAGTCTATCATCGATATGCCTAAATTTGCAGCCATGGTTGCCGACGTAAAATATCAGTGCAAAGGTAATACCTCACTCAAAATAGTTTTTGAAATATTTAAATTTTTCTTCCATGATTTCTTTACTAACTCCTTGTGCCTTGTGGGTGTTGAGCACTGGTTGCAAGGCATCTCTGTAATGAGTTGAGTCGCGCTTTCCTTTGGTTGAGGTGCTTAATGCCACGGGTATTGTGTATCCATAATATTGGGCACAAGATGATTGCTTGACTACATTTCCTCTCCATTTGGAAGTGATAAAGAAGCAATTCAATGAGACCAAGGAAATCAAGCTTGATGGACCAGTTGCGCAGAAAGGTGGTGGTGCCAGCATTGTTGAACGCATGTGACCTCAATTCTAAACAAAATATGTTCAAATTGTTCTTGACAAACAACTGGCAGCGTATGTGTCAGAACCCTTTTGATTTGAACCCTCTCATGCGCATTTGGCATGCGGCCTAGGCTAATGTTCTACTTGCAAGATGTTTTTTGACGTACATGAAACTCGCCAAAATTGTTGTTCTCATGGTGCTCGGGTTTGCGGAGGACGAGAAGATCTTCATCTCCTTCTCATTCATGAAATCCAAGTTGAGAAACTTGTTGGACGGTCACCTCGGGGTGGTTGTCGTCATGTATAGTCAGAAACTGTACAAGCTCTAGAACTTCCCTTTTGATGAGGCTCTTGGGTTGTGGACTTGTACCATGGAGCGTATGCATTACGATTCTCCGGAGTAAAAATTTATAGTTACTTCTTTTTTCTTCTTCAAATGATGTACTTCTCGTGGGTGGAGGCCTTATGATTATCCTTCTATTCCTGGCAACCCTTTTAATTCAGCTTCTTCTTTTCGTAGTATTGCGTCGTGGTTTGTTATTGTGATCATCTCTTATTGACTTTGGTGTCATTTGTTATTGTAATCATTCTCCTATTGGACTTCATGTAAATTCTGCTCTACATGTAGTTTGAACGGCAACGCTAATTTTCGAAACAATAGCCAAGTGTTGCCCAGATTTTGAACTCCCTCGCCTAATTGCACTTGTGAAATATGTCTTTAGTGCCAAACTGCTCTTTGTTCCTACTTCATTATTGCCAAAACTATCACCAACTTCATGTTAAGATTCATCAACACATGCATTTTTGAATTTTTCAATGGTGCCTGCTTACTAGGCTAAAATGTGAAAAAAAACAAAAGAAAGAAAGAAAGAAAGAAAGAAAGAAAGAAAGAAAGAAAGAAAGAAAGAAAGAAAGAAAGAAAGAAAGAAAGAAAGAAACAAACAAACAAACAAACAAACAAACAAACAAACAAACAAACAAACAAACAAACAAACAAACAAACAAACAAACAAACAAACAAACAAACAAACAAACAAACAAACAAACAAACAAACAAACAAACAAACAAACAAACAAACAAACAAACAAACAAACAAACAAACAAACAAACAAACAAACAAACAAACAAACAAACAAACAAACAAACAAACAAACAAACAAACAAACAAACAAACAAATAAAGAAAGAAAGAAAGAAAGAAAGAAAGAAAGAAAGAAAGAAAGAAAGAAAGAAAGAAACAAAGAAAGAAAGAAACAAAGAAACAAAGAAACAAAGAAACAAAGAAACAAAGAAACAAAGAAAGAAACAAAGAAACAAAGAAACAAAGAAACAAAGAGCCCTATCCAAGAGCGCCTCTTCAAGACCCAATCATGTGGCTTATTTGAATAAGGAAGTTCATGCTATGGTCATGTGGTGAACAGTTGTACTCAAGACTCAACGCCATAGCCAGGAACCATCTGTCTCTTCATCTGGATGGAAAACCATGTCAATCATTGAGCAAGATGACTGGGAATAGACATTCAAAATTTGAAAGTATTCAAACAGAAGAACTAAACAATACTCATCATGCTGTACCATTATCTGCAGACTGCGCAGTATACTTGTGGGTGTCCAAGCTGGTACAGTCATATCCTTTGACCAAACTTTAGATTTAACTCCACTAAGGACAAAATGTTCCAAACTTGGCTTTTTAAGGTTTGGTGAGGTTCTATGGTGTCAATTCAAAATATTCCTCTTTGAAATGTTTACTATAAATGGGTATTACTAAAATCAAAGTGGGAATATATGTTTTTTTTTTCTGAACCCGACATTCAATGGAAAAGTTATTAGGTTTTCAATTTCAAATGGGGAGAATGGGCAGGGCGGACAAAGTACTATAGAGTTAAAATTAAGGTGTGTAATAGTGAAGGAAAGTTCTTCGCAACCCTCATTGGTTTAACTTTAAGAAGCCTAGAAAATTTGGATTTTACTTTTTTCAAAAAAAAACTCTTAGTAGAAGTGGGCATATGCACCACTCAAGTTCTAAATCCAAAAATCATATTTATTTTTAAAAATAGATTGCTTTCCTATGTTAATGGCTAGTTTCTATACCCCTAGTCATTCCAAGTTCATTTCTCTTTATCAAAACACCTCCACTAATTGTGATTATAGGCATGCAATGACCAACAAAAGGTAGAACATAGGTCCATAAAAAATTTGCAATGTGTATTCGATAATTATGCCATTATCTTGAGTCAAAGTAAGTTAATTGTGTCCGCTTGGAAGAAAAGAAGCGTTTGGCACTCTTCAAATGCATGCATCTACAATCCGTATGGTTAGAGCTTACGAAATGCTTTTAATGTCTGCTTGTAGTAGTAAACTCAAGGATTATACCGTTGAAAATAGTAAAAAGTTGCTTCGATTAGTCTTGCAACATCTCATCTTAGATAGGCAATTTTTGGGCAGTTTTAGTGAAACTTAGTCTCCGTCCTTTAGGGATCAAAGCTTATTCTAAGAAATGTGATATAAAGTGAAAGCATGATAATTAACCTCTAAAATTCATTGCAGTTTCTCACCAATTGCTTCAAAGTTGTTTATTTGTAGTACTATGAGTAAAAAAGTATGAGTACAATGAGTAAAAAAGAAATAAAGAAAGAAAATAAATATTTCCATCTACACCAATATGATCTTAATTAATTATTATAAATCCGTATGCTCACAAATCTTCAAAATCTTTGACCACACCGATTGAAAGATTATAGTGTTCAGAAGTGAAGAAAAAGGCTTTCTTCTTCCCTAAGTTTCAAGGATCAACAAACTTTGGCTTCGCTTTGTATTCATTTCTACATTAATAAGTTCTTAATTTGATACCACTACCACTTGGGTGATGTCAATTCTTTACACATCAATTTCGTTGGTATTAAAGAAATGAAGCATTTAAAAAAAAATCTAAGCAATTTGATTTTTTTGATAAATTCATACTTGTGTAAATTGAAATACAAGATGGTCAAAACAAAGGTTTATGCTTCATCTTGAAACCAAATTTCAATCACATGATAAAAGCATTAAGACCTCTCTTTTTTTATGAGGAAATAAACTTCGATATTTGCACCATGCCTAAAATGATTAAAAAACTTTGAATATAACAAGATCACATCCAACATTCAAAAAACAAAATTACCTCGATCTTCCTTTCATCTAAAATCTACGTGTTTAATACTTTACTATGTATATATATATAGGTGTGTGTGTGCGTGTGTTTGAACAAACAAATGAAATGGACTCATAACAATGTTGAAAGCAATACACTCAACCATTGCCAGAGGAGCAATAGTACAATGTGACTCAGATTTTGAAAAATAAACTAAAAACATCCGCCAATGCCCCACTCTCAGCAAAAAAAATTAAAATACCTCTCCCGCTTCAACGCCGCCGTTTTCATCAATTCAATTCAAAGGAAGGGAATGGTGAACCCGAAGGGAACATGGCGGGAACAGGATGAAGAACATTGAGAACGTGATAGGGAACGGAGAGAACCCTCAAACACCTTTAAAGCTCCGAAGGAGCTTTCTAGGAACTTTACATCTTTTCAGTAACAGCGTGTGCTTTTTGGGAAGACACGAGAAGTGGAAAGATAAGGAGGAAGCCGTGAAAGATGTCCTCTCCCTCGCCAGAGGTCAGGGACATGTTTGAAAAAGAAGAATCGGCCGCCAACGGTCTTCAAAGCTGCCGTTGCTGTTAAAATAGACTCGCGCGTCCAAATGTGGACGAGGACACATGGCCGTCGACGTATCCAAACGCGGCACTCTTTAGATCTGAAACAGAGAAATCTTGGATACCTGAACATGGAGACGCGTTTACGTGCAGTGACGCAGTTGCGTCCTCGCCCTGGAATGCATCCTGCAATGCCGCTACTTAGAGCCTTGAATGTGCTCGACCTCTGTGGCGCTCTCTGCTCACCAGCGTTGTCGCGCCCCCTCCTCCAATGTAGTGTCTGTTTGTCGTTCCATGTGAGTTCTAGTGAGCAGGTCGTTCGTCCACTCTCTGCGTTACGTGTTGGTGTTTCTAGTGTCGTGCGCCGTTGATTGTAAAGTGCGTGAGTGTGTTGTTCTCCAAGGGTAGGGTTTATCGTTATTTTTTTGTGGTGTGAGTGTCCCAGTGTCATTCTTTTGGGAGTGTTGGATTGGATTCTAGTGCGGGACTGGAGTTGGAGGTGGAGGACTTCGGGATTGGCGCCGCGCGGTCTAATGGAGCATCCGGTGGCGTCTTCAGGTAAATGCTGGTCGCATTGCATGTTGAAATGGATTGGGTTGGTGCTTGGCGAGCTCGGGGATTTCGGACAGGACTGTAGAAGTTTAGATTCGACGAGATTGAGAGGGTGCAATGCAGGTATTTTTATTAGTTTTTTATTAGTCTTCTACATGAGTTTGGAAGGCGCTCTGTTGAAGAAGCTTTCTAGTGCCTTTGAGGGATTTCCGGGTTCCATTTGGCGGATCGAGTGTTTTCGTGCTGAACGTCGGATCATTCTTAAGAATTTTCTCATTGGTGCACTTATCGATGACGGAGATACTCGGCGCGTGGCGAATCTTTAAAGTTGGCGAGTGAGTCCAGTTGCAAGAATTCGATCAATGTATATCGTCGAATGTACTCCAGGAACACGTGAAGGGCGCGATCAGATGTCAGGAATTCGCTACTAGAAAGGATGGAGTCCTGTTTACATGAAAGCAGATGTGCCCGAAGCTGCTTTTAATTGATTGAATTAGCATTCATTGTTTATTTTAATCCAGATTCAAATGTCAGGATTGTCATCTTCAATTGTGAGATGTTCGTCTCCTTGCGATTTTCTTGCTCTAGAATCATCTATTTTAAAGAACTCTTTCATCAGGGAATTGAGAATGGACAGTTCATGCATTCGCCTAACGTCTCGCGTTCTGTAGGTCCAATGCTGCGGCGAGCAGCAACATTTAGTCATCGCACGGAGAGAGCTTTGAAGGACGTCAATGGCCGCCTGGGCCTTGTAAACAAAAGGCAAGTACTTCAATCGAGGAATTGTTGTCTGCCAGTAGTTTTATCCAGGATTTTCTCAATATGCAGCACAATGAGATTGAGGAGATTCGGCTTTAGTGACTGCACTCTTCTGGTCCCACTCTAATTGTGTCAGTCTGTTCACCTAATGGATTACAGCCAGGAGCAAGCCTTAACAACCAAGATCGCAGTGGATGGTCAGAAGGTGCCTCGGCCGACAAAGCAGTACTCCGCTGTCGCTTCCCGATATGCTGCACCTACAATATCTTCGAAGAAGTCGGCTGCCGCGGAGGGGGCACACAGTGGCCACGCGAATGTGACGAAACTGCCTTTCATCACGGGTATGATTTCGTGACTATCTGCTATCTTAGTTTCTCTGAAGATATAGTAATTTAAGTTTCAGTATTTTATCTGACTTACTGAGGTTGAAAGCCTACCTTCTCGTTATTGAAATCAGGTGGTGTGTCTTTTACAGGAAGGTCAGCTCCTCTCCATCAGAGGAGGCCGTCATCCGACAACGGGAGTTCTCTCCAGTCCGCCATGGTGTTCGCTGCATCTTCTCGAGATGCAAAACCGACCCTATTAGCGAAGAAGGCGGAAGCGAACGGCAGCTCGTTTGGTTCGAAGCGACCAAGGACGGGAGTAAGGGCAAGCATGATAGACCAGAAGTCACCGGCTCAGACGCGGGCTCCACGGTTCCTTTCGTTGGACAAGAGTGCATGCACGTGCTCAAAGAATGGTCTGGTGACGAGTTCTGTGGACTTGGGGAGCAAATCGCTTTTGTACTCTTCAGCTCATTGGCTATCGTTGATTAAGCTTGCGGAGGGCGAGAAGAAACACGAGGTGGTGGTTGACTTGTTTCGGCTGGCGATCACCTTGAAAGCAGAGGTGTGTACATATTGCTTGTAACGATACTGTAGTAGCGCCTCACCCCCAACTTGTGACAGCCCTCCAATGTTTTGTATATTCACTTGTGAGGATTGTGTGCAGCCTATCGAGGCGGTTGTGGTGCAGCTCAAGCAGTATCAACATGCTTGTCCAAGTGACAAACTTGTTGGTGAGCTGGTTCAGCAATGTGAGGGGACGCGGCAGGTGGTGTGTTCATCGAGTACCGATGTAGTGGACAAAGCTGTTTGCGAACCGGAAGACTTAAAGAACACTGCGTCTTCACTCGTGAATGGAATCTCTGATGTTGCTGTAAGTACTTCGTCTTGTCGGCGTTGCCGAGCAGTTTCTTTCTTTTGTGTAAGTTTACCTTCTATACGATTTGTGCTATTCTTTCTTGATGGTATTTGATTTGGATTTGGTTGTTGACAGCCTGCGAGCGAGATTACCATCCTTCCACCGGTGGTGTCTGAGAACGAGGCTGTGGTGAAGATGGATGAGGCACCGGCGAAGAAGGCTCCTCAATTCAAGGGAAGAATGTTATCGAGATCCACAACTTTCTCAGTTGTGGATGAGCAGTCCCAATCCCAACATGCTAAAGCCGAGTATGGGAAGAAGTTGGCAAAGACGCTAGAATTTTTATCAACAACGAATCTGGTGAAGTCTCCAGGTATTCCTGACAGTTCTCATTGTATTTCTAACCATTTCTGAGCTCAATAACTCAGCTACTTTGCCTCGTTTGTAGCGCGCTGTTAAAAACACAGAAACTGTGAAGCTGTTGATTATGTTTTCGTGATGCCTAGCATCATTCTCTAAGTATGTTCTTTCGTATTCCAGGAGCTACCGGAGAGGTTGCGGATTCGAGCCCGTCCAAATCTCATAGTCCAGTATTGGTATGTTTGCTCCCTCGTGGCGCTTGATTGTGTTTCTCCGCTTTTATCGTCTCTTTTGCGTAGTTTGTTGGTCATGTAGAGCGGTGACCATCGTAATCGATCTTTGAATGGTAGATTGGTTGTATCGCTGTCATGTGTCTTACTGTATTTCTACAGCTGACTCATGGTTACCTCTAGGCGTGCGTTCCTGAGTCTGAAATCTCAGATGATCAAGGAACCCCAGGTTTCAGTATTGGCTTCAAAATATTGGATCTAGCAGCGAAAATAGGGAGTAAACTCGTCGCAGTGCCTACATCGGAGAATTTCAGCAGTCCCGTTCGTGAACCGGGATCGGCATTCGGGTCCACGTTGGCTAATGGTAGCGCTGAGAAACCAGTGGAGTCCTTATCTGAATGGTTGGACGGCGATACATCTGAAACGGGCACGCCAGACGTCCAATCTGCCCCAACAGTAGACTCTGTCGACCTGAGTCCTAATAGTAAGACTTCTTCCTAGATGCCCTGTGTGTCCTCGTGCGTGTCCTTAATGCTCGTAAGTCCTACGGTGTTGTCGTGACCGTTTTTATTTCTGGAAGGTAATACAATCTTCAGTAGTGATCTTTCATTTCGAATGTCGACTGCGCTTTCAAGTCAAGTGTGAAACCGATTGTTTACACTTCTCAATATGGTGGTCTTGACCTTGAGTCGTTAATATTTTTCTTGTGTTGTAATAGCAAGAGGAGCAGTGAAGAATATGGACGTTGATTCTCTCATGAGCGAGGTGGTTGCACACATCCTACCAAAAGGGATTGCAAAGTCTACTGTTGATGCCAATGCCATTACTCCTGTTGATGCCATCGCCACTACTCCTGTGAATGTCAATGCCACTCCTCCTGCGAATGTCAATGCCACTACTGTGAATGTCAATGCCATTACGCCTGTGAATGCCAATGCCATTTCGCCTGGAGATGCGAATGCCATTACCCAGAACGGGAGATCTTCGACACGCGATTACCATGTGAGGAGGAAAAGTTGGCAAGACGCTGGAGATCAATCTGTGACGGACATCGTAGAAAGCATATCTCGGTCGCACAGGCATAGCTTTAGCGCGGAGGCTATTTTCCTTAGTGCTCCAGGAAGTGTGGAGCAAAAGGTGAAGTTGTTTACTGGATTTGCTGAGGTGAAAGTTACTTCCCTAGAGGCTTCAGAGCACTCAGCTCCCGGTTCAGCTTCCAAAGAATTTCAGGAAGTTGTAGGTGAGTCTGTTAAAGACGTAGAGTCTCCTGAAAGAGACATTTGTGCCGAACCTTCTACCGAAACTCTGTCTGCTGTAGACACCCAGGCGGAAGCCGAAGCTTCGGTCACAACTGCCGTCGGAACGGAGGCGGCGACCGAAACTACTGTTGTGATGGAGTCTATAGTGGTGCCAAGTGAGGCTTCTAAAGTGATAGTTGCGACCCCCCGTAGAGCATCCCCGAAGGGAACTGCAAAGAAGAGTGATGGAGTGCTGCCTCCCATTCCAGCCACTCCGAGTTGTGCCACCCCATGTGAACCTGCTAGTGTTGCAATCCTCAAAGCGCGACATCGCAGATCCAGCAGTACGGGGAATATGACACCCAGAGGTCCATTTGATCTGACAGGAGAGCGTACACCGCTTGGGGACAGTCCAGGTAGTCCATCTGGACTGTCTTCGAGTGCCAAAAGCAAGCGAGTGTCGCGTGGATTCAAAGAGGTGACTCCTAGAATGGATCTGCCGAAACCTTCATGGAAATCAGTCATTGAGAGGGAAATGAAAGGGTCGAAGCTGAAGGACCTTCTGGCTGCAGAGTTGCCGACAGAGACTAGCCCTTTAGCGGAGTATGTCCAGGTTCAAATGGGGAACCAGAATAGGGATCCGGAGAAAGGTTCCAAGGAGAAGGATGTGAACTCGACGTGCAGTCCAGCTAGACGTGAGTTTATTACTTGATATTTTCGGTTTCTTTTCCTCTTGCTATGATTGTTTGTACGTACTCAAGTTATTAAATTTTGTATATCATGGCTTTAATCATCTTCGTGACTCATGAATAACGTTTCAATGTTCCATGGATTGATCTCGCAGCTGTCAGGAAAATGATGAAATCATTGTCAATGAAGAAACCTGCTGCCAAAGAAGAGCATGATGGAGTTCTAGAGCCAAGGAGTGCCCAGATGCCGAAGAAGCAGAATGAGGTTCGGATTTACCCTCATGCCTCATTTGTGCCACGGTTAAAGGTTTAACTGTATGTGCTACGTTTTATCGATAGTTTAACCACTCGTTATACCTCGACATCATTTTCTTAGACCCTAGATATAAATCTATAATTTTTCATAACTGGATCTGTTGTTTTCGGACGCAGAGTGAACACGAACTGGATACAAGAGTGAATGGTTCAGCAATAACCCCAGGTATTCCGTTGTTCCGTATCTGATTTTTCTTCAAGGAAAGTCCCGTCTTTGTAATCATCCATCAGTACTCGTTCCTTTCGTTAATTGAAGCCCGGAAATTCTCCACCTTTATGTTCGTGGTAAGTAAGTTGGCACCACGTCTGGCATAAAGATTTTGCTACTCGTTGACTGAATTATGGACATGCTCATTGCAGGTTCAGCCATCAGACGATCTGCACGACTCCATAATAAAGTGCAGTCAAGAAGGGACATGGTTCCTTCGAGCAAACTATTTGTCTGATTTTCTTCTGTAGAACGCTGTGGGTTTTGATTATTGCACCTGTGTTCTCGAGAGATGCTGATCAAGTTTGACAGGTGTAGCTGATGCGTAGACATTGATGGCGCATGTGCCAGTTGCTGGGAATTGGTTCCATGTAAGACCCCTTCTTTCATTTGTAATATAAAATCTAGGACTTCATATGTGGTTGCTCCTGCGATACGCGGGTCAACTCGTTCTGTAAGATAGCGTCGTAGTACTTATTTTTTCTTGTCGTTCAACTAGACTGGAGAGTTGGTAATAATTCGAAACGGGGTTGAAGTGCCCTTCAATCTTTTCAGTTCTGAACCAGGACGTGCATCTTGTTGGGTTTCTGTGGTTCTCACATGGATTAGTTCTTCAGACTGATTAATACTGGCGTCCAGAAGTGGCAAGAGAACTGAACCAGAAGTGGAAAATGAAGCGCACGCTACGTTTGTAGATATGGGCAAGGACTGCACTGCCAGATTTTTCAGGACAATGGTTAGAGCATCTCTACTGGGGCATAGAACCCCGGTAGAAATGCCGTTGTGCCACTGAAAATGTGGGTAAGTCCCACACGGTTCATTTCCTAGGTTATGTGCTTTTTTTCCATGTCGATAAGAGGGGCGTAGGGTACTTATTTTTCATGTGGCCAAGAGGGGAGACGTTTTGAAGAACGTGTACATGCTAATAAACCCCTGAAAACTCAAGTGTACTTTCAGGGTCTAAAAATGTATACTTTGACCTCAATTATCTTTCAATCTGTAAGGCCAAACTTCATAAAATTTTCACCACATCATCTCTTATAAGTTCAGAATAAGATCCTATGGTTACATTTTCAATAAGCTCATCTTTGCAGTTTCTAATCAACTAAGTAGAGATTCTTCTAAAATGGCTTGGACTTGTAGGGACTAACTAGGTGTTGCATATTAAAAGAAATGGATGGATAGAGAGTAACACATATCCCAGGGGGATTATTGATCTAAATGGAATACGAACATGTGATATGACTTGTCTCCTTGTCAAATTGACTACATCTGATGAAGAAATTTTTGTGTCTATTGGAGAGTGTAGAGTCAATCAAATATTTATTTTTAAAAAAATAATTATGCCATAAATTGAGAACACTAATGTCCATTGACGTTCAAAGATTACCATGAGTTTCTGTCATTTAATCCGTTTAATGTAGACAATAAATAGAAGTTAATCATACTATTATACGCCTTACAATAAATGTTTTACAATCTGCTCAAAAAATGTCTTACATCCCGTTATAAAAATTGTATTACAATCCGTTCAAAGAAAGTTTTACACTTCGTTAAAAAATTGGGACCACCTAAGGTATCTTGAAATGACTACTCAAGGTTGAGGTGGGTGTGGCGGTGGCGGTGGGGGTGGGGGTGGTGGTGGTCCTTGGGGAGGAAGGGGTCGATTAGCTGTAGCCACCAAAGCATTTGTAAGCATGTTAGCAATTTGGAACTGTTGTTGATGCACGCCCATTTGAATTTCCCTTACCATTCACAACTGCTCTTGGTGCATATCTCTTTGTAGCTGCATATTCATCTCTCTTGTGGTTGCTTCATGTTGTCTCTTGTGCTCATCATTCTCCAAAGTGTTCCGTTGAAGTTCCACTTCGTTCTTCGATACTTTTAAAGCATTTTTTTGGTACTGTAACAAACCATTAACGATAATTATGGTTTGTTATGGTACCAAAAAAATGCTTTAGAAGTATCAAAGAACAAAGTGGAACTTCAACGAAACACTTTGGAGAATGATGAGCGCAGGAGACAACATGAAGCAACCACAAGAGAGATGAATATGCAGCTACAAAGAGATATGCACCAAGAGAAGTTGTGAGTGGCAAGGGAAATTCAAATGGATGTGCATCAGCAATAGTTCCAAATTAACGATAATTTGTCAAAGGCAGCCACAATGGATGGATCGGTGGTAGGCCCTTTCTTCCTACGCTTCTCGGCGCTCCGATTCAGATGTCCATGAGCCTGCCGTTGTTTCTTTGCTCGTGTACGAGGAGAGACGGGCGCGTTGGACGGTCTAGCCCCAAGGGCTTCAATCGGTGAGGATGGTTGCACTGAACTCGGAGCTACCTCTTCATCGCTTAAATTATGAACTTCCCTATTGATATCGCCTTGATCGCAAGCACCCGGTATGCCTTTAGAACATATAGAAGAATGGAGAACTCTGTTAAAAGTCAAAATTTAATACAAATACAGTATCTCAAATGAGTGCGTAGTAAACTATAAAAAGAATCAATTACCTTCTATATTCGCGGTGCCCCTTAACAAATCATCGAAGAAAGAATACCATGGCCAGGTTGATGGGGTAGCTCCTGTCTGTTCCATGTCACGCTTCTCATCCTTGTACTTCATATATATTCAATAGTATATTGTTAGAGATCGCAACAAAATATATAATAAAGATTTCTTTTACTTTACGACATAATTATCAAAGTACAAGCACACAACTAAAGGTGCAAAGTAAAAGAGCACGTTAAAAATAGCTAGAGCCTAAAATTGAAGTGTCAAAGCAAAGATTTGAATCATTACTTTAACCATAGCAATTGAACTTTACTTTAATGTGTATTTTTGTAACAAAAAAACATCGAAGTGAAGTTGCAAAGTAAAACAATAAGCGAACCTAGGTAACCTAGGTTACCGAAGTTCACGACTCTACTTTAAAATATACCATAGCTTTAAAGATATGTCATTGCTTTTAAAAAATCCATTGCTTTATATGCTAATATTGATAATGGATTATTTTTTTATAAAAAAACCAAAGTTTGTCACTATGATGATATGGGCCGCGGGTTTTGAAGAACCCACTTTTCAAACAACTTCTCTCTCAAAGCTTCGCCATCTTCTTTTGCTCTCTCTACCTCACGAACAGTTGGTAGTCTAATATTGCCAAATCCTCGCTCAGTATCTAGAATCTGTGTATTATGACCCCCTGGTTGTGGTAAGTTTTGTTGCTCACAAAAGTTATGCAACCAACAACAAGCTAGAGTAATCCTAGCCGCTCTGTCAACTCTGAAGTTAAAGTTCTTAAAAATATGCCATCTATTCTTGAGAGACCCAAATGCATTCTCTATAACAACCCTACCGGAATTCATAGCACTATTGAACCTCTTCTTCCCTTCATCCCGTGTAGGTGTGTAGTTCTTTTGCAAATAAGTACGGATTGGATAGGCAGAATCACCTATCAAGTATGGAGTGCACAACTTTCCTTGGACATCCACGACTAGCGCCTGCAGAATAGCGTGACTCCAAAGGCCACTACATGAGCTTGACACTTTGAATTGCCCCCTGTCGTGAACACCACCAGATTGACCTACACACATATATTCCAGAAAATCTTGTTCGAGTCGCAAACAGCTTGTACAACAATGGAATGAAACATCTTCCTATTGAAGAAGTTACCTTCGCAAGGACTGGCACTTGTATCCGGTCGCGTAGAGAGAGGAATGTGTGTTCCATCGATAGCACCCCAAATGTCTGGCAAGCTTGTGAGAACCTCAAATTCATCTATGATGCCTTGCAATCGTTCTCCTGAAGGTATGCTAATGGCATGTACTGAACAACTTGTTTCTGTCACATAGGATGTCAGAGACTATGTGCACATATTTGCGAATGGTGGAACCTCCAACTTGAAAGTGATCGGCCATGATTTCTGGAGATATACCATGAGCAAGCCTATATACTACTACAACAACAATCTTCTTCATCTCCAATTGGGGCCTAACCGGGTTAATAATTTCTGATCGCACACAAGGTGTTAGAAGGGCAACCAATTCATCAAACGCTTGAGGGCTCATTCTATAGTTTTCCATGTGTTTCCAATAAAGAGACTCCTGAGTTGCTGCCCAAACTAGTGGCTCAACGTACCTCCAATGAGTTTCTTGCCTGGGCACCACCCACCACAACTATAGGGAATAAACATATCTGTGGCTATTAAGCATTAAAAGGGAAGAAAATGTACGAAAGTTGTAGTGTCCATGGACAATGAGGTCGTTGACCTTGGGGTGCTGAAGACAGGAAATGGTACTACAGGAGTAGTTAGGGGAATCGTGGAATTGCCTCCTAACATAGACAGGACCATCCACATAATTAGAACCACACCAACGAGAATAGGGTCTATTGTAGACTAGAAGCACCTATGGCACATAAGAGAAGAGAAAGCCCCATGTAAATGCACGGGAACATTGTAATACTCATGCTAAATTGTAAACTAGTGATTGCATATTCGAAACTACGGCACGAAATTCCACTTATGAAAATTGTACACTCCTCACTCCGTGTTAGTATTCTTACAGGGACAGAACCTTTTCAAAAAAGTTCAAAATGGGAGAAAGAAGCAATGAACAAAGCTTAAACATAGACACAAAAATCAATTAGAATAGAAATGGAATAAATTGCATATAGAGCTCCAAATTCAAACCTCAAAGCCCAAAAAGAAAAATCAGATGTAAGTCTCCTCTCTAAAACCTGCAAGAAAAACATAGAAGAGAAACAGAGAAGAGAAATAGAGCTCTGAAGTCAATGAAACTGATGCATATTTATTGCTGGAGGGTTAAAACCGAGGCTAGGGTGGGGTAATCGAGGCGAGGGGGTGGGAAAAATCACAGCTGAAAACTTTAGAATATCGCGTGCGCCGGATACGATATGGGACCATGTGCGGGTTCTAGCGGGTTCAGGCGCTCCGTCAGGTGGGGGCCCACCACCTGACGAGCATTGCCGGAATGCAATCCGGCCGGATGCATTTGTGCGCATCAATTGTCAAATGTGGAGTTATGAGGGTCCAGCCCTTAGATCTACGCATGTGATATCTGTAAAGTCTTGTCATGCATCCTCGACATGTAGCTTTTCTCCATGGGCCTGACCTAAGTTCCATTCCATTCCATTTTCTATCCTAAACACTTTGGAATCAGGTCTTTTCCAAGGGCCTATTCCATGTTCCTTGCATGTGAAGCTCCCTCTATCCAACCGATCTTGTGAAGCAACTAGCTTTGCAATATGCAAATGCCTAAATGCCTATATGCCAAGTACATCTGAACGCCTAAATCATCTCTCCCACATAAGTGTTCTCTCCCACATAAACACATCAAGAAAACCTACCAAGACAATTGAAACGAAAGAGATCTTCATAAATTGAAGCATACTACACTGTGGCATCGTGAAGTTCATGCATCGTGAAGTATTCTCGCGCCATGAAGCGCCATAAAGAATGTGGTTGAGCAACGAGTGGATATGGCGGAATTGATGGGGGGTGGAGAAGAGCATACTCAATGTAGGGGGTTGAACGCCATATTCATTACAGTGAGACATTTCAGAGCAATCTAGAAATATATCAATAGAAAGTTCCTTGATAAGTAAATGTTATCTTCCTTGAGAAGTAAATTTTTTCAATTACCAACATGTCATAGATCTTTTGCACTCCTTTTGCCCATTTTTTCATGTCATCTAAATCCAATGTATTTATGGATTTGTATAAAAGCTTCAAACAATTCAAGAAAGTCATCTCCTTTTCCATTTCAAGCCTTGAAGTTGTTCATTGTGAATGTCTCCAAATACACTCGCTTCATACTAAATTTATCTCTAATCATGTGATAAAATCTAATATAGTACTCTATTGCATCCATATATTAATGGAGCATGTCTAGGATACAAAATGATGTAAATAAAGCTTAATACTTTAAAGAGGACATGCTCATAGGTGGTCACTTTTGAAGTAACATGCAAATAGCTTTATTGATAGTTCATCGCTCTTTAATCCGTGAACTGCAGAAACTTGTGTGGATCTGTGTGCTTCTGACTAACGCAGTGAAGCACTAAGCCAGAGTCTAATAAATTCGCATGAAAGGAGATTCACTGTGGGCCGAGCGGTATTTCCACTCAATTTCCGCATAGAAAGCGCTCTCCCAATTTATAGTTGTTGACTTTTGCAGGTAGACCATCTGCATGTAGTATGTGTGGATGAGTTTTCACGACCCAATGAAGCGACCCCGCATTGGACCATGATACCATCAACAAAAGGGTATACACCGTGGAGATCGAAGACCAACACTCCGTTGTCTTTAAAGGGTTAAATTATACTTCAATTTGCATCATGAAAATCAATGTCACTGTACTAAACAACAAATGGTACCAAACCCTGGCAATCTTGAACAAACACAAACGTAGAGACCTAAGGTAGAAGCACCCAATTCCAATCACTTAAGCCAGATGGGGACTCAAATGACATTGTATGTCAAAAATATTTATGTAGAAAGATGCGGAATTAGGAATGAAACTCAAAAAAAAAAATTCAAATTTAGTCTCAAATATTTGTAATTGATATAGAATTTAGAAGCCCAAAAACCACCGGAGTCCAAAATCAAATTGTAGAGTAGGTGAGATTTGGTGCCCTCCTTCATCCAATGCCAATAAGTGAGAGAAGACATGCCATGGACAATCAACTCATGGAAGTACCCAATGCTAGCAATGCCCGATAGGCTTGTTCGACTTTCGAGACAAGGCCACCAATGAGACTTGCTCAATTGAGGTGGAGCAATCCAAAATTGCACACTTCATGATCCAATGCCGATAATAACTGGAGTTTTCAGATTTGAGTTATCGATTTTGGGTCGCTTCATGCACCATTCCATACATACTCTACTGATCGAAATTGGATGCCTCTACCTTAGTACAAACCTTAACCCTTAAAGGTCTGAGAAGCCACATTTGGGTTGCAACATGATGTTTTATGTGTATTTGACATACAAGGTATTAGCATTGATGTACATGATATTACAAAAGTTTGCATTAGTGTTGAGCCCGATCCTACAACACATAAATTTTTTAATTTATATCATTATTGCACCTGCTACATGCTTGAGAAATTGCAAAATGGCCATGTATTCTACTTATGTGGTGTCGTATTTGAGCATGATAATGTTTAGATATTGAAATGACCTCCAAATGAAAGATGTTGGTTGAAGAATCCCCAATCCAAAGGTGTATGTCTTGCTAAATTTTAGTACATTTTTGGTATGTTTAGAGTAAAATACGTGATTGTATAAGGTAAGCCCCCCTAAAACCGACAAGTTAAGCAATGTGCATATATGGAGAGAGGAGATAATTACACTATTATTTTTCAGTGATAGCCAATAGAATTACAATTCCAACCCAAGTGATTTCATATTTTTCCGATGAAAACTAAAGTAGTTATGAATTTTCAAACAGTGCAACCATGTTTAGTGGTTGCACAGTAGGTACCCCCCATAACCAACGACCAAAACTAAGGGTCTTGAGTAATATCAAACCTCCATTTGGAAGTGAGTTGGTGGTAATGGGATGGAAGAGGGTTGGGTATACCCCAATATAGGCGTTGGCTATGGGTTTTGGTTGGTTATGGGGAGGCTTCCCTTATATGGTCCCCCACTGACCTTAAACCTTAAACCTTATCAGGTGCTCGGAGCGTGAGGTGCCGAACTAGAAGGCAAGTCGGTCTCGGCCTCTGCTTGGGAAACCTTCACTTTATGACATGCAAGGCGACGTCTGCAGGTGCGTCCGCATGGCCCTCACGTGGACGTCGACGACGCCGCCACTTGAACCAACTCCTCACTCTCCACATGAAAAGCACCAGCAGCTCCAATCTGCTGCCAATCCGCTGCACCTTATAACTCCAAACTCTCAGCCTCAATCCCATCTCCAAACAACCACAGCACTTGACTCATCATCTTCTAGCTTTCATTCTTACAAACAACCACAGTTCTTGTCTCATCCTCTTCTAGCTTACATTCTTACAAAACAACCACAGTGCTTGCGCTACCATGGCCGCTATGATGCAGACCGCGACGGCGACTACATTGGCTGCTGCGCCCGCCGCGACCGGTCTCGGCGCCGGCCCGCTCAACAGCGGTTCTAGTACTGCCAGGGTCAACAGCTCCAGCCAGCGCCTCGCTGGCATGCGCTCTCTGGTCGCCGTGCGGGCCGAGTCCAACCCTGCAAGCGGCGGCACCACTGTAAGTTGACGAAACTGGCTAGCCTGGTCTTGGTGTGCGTTTGAAGTTCTGTGTGTCAAAGATGAACCTGGCGAAACCCATATCATCTAGATTTGTCAAATGACAGCGTGAAACCAGGTCAATGTATAGCCTTTCTGGAAACTCGGTGAATCATGCTACGAGTTACGTTGTACAGTTGAAGTCCCTGCATTAGGGTGTTCCCCTCTGAATCAACTAGGAGCTGAATCATGAGCTGCAATGGGGTGTGTCTCCATCGCCTGTCCCAACCAGCGAATGCATCTGATCTGACATGATTCATGGCTGATATTCCTACTGCAGGACAAGGCAGGGTATGCGCAGACAAACGCGGGCGGGTCGGGAGCGCCGGACGCGGGTTCGTTCGCCAACGACGTGGGGGAGGGTGTGGCCGACAAGGTGAAGGATGCGCAGAAGGGCGCCGCCAACCTTGGGTCGGAGACGCAGGAGAACCTGAGCAACGTGGGGACAGAGCTCAAGGATGGCGTTGCCGAGCTCGGAGAGGACGCCAAGAACCTCGTCGACAAGACCAGCAAGTCCAACCCCGGCCACTCGAACTAGAGATCTGATAGTCAGTGAGCTTATTGTAGGAAGAATCCGCCGATGTTTCAAGAGATGATGCTGCTGTGATGGCCTCATTTTTTTTCTGTATGTAATGCCAATGTGAATTAGTAGAGCTCAGATATTCTTATCAACCCTTTTAACGTCTGTGAGGCTTTTAATTTTGGTGCTTTTGCTCTTCTAACCCTTTCCACAATTGGCCATTGTCTTGACTCTTGCATTTGGAGTTGCTCGTTAGATTTTCAACGTACCCCTCCAATCTCCAATCCTTGCATGCAATAGCAAACTGCAGTGATTTCCGCGAAGTGGGGTTGTGTTGAAAGGTATCCATTGTGCAAATGATGTTTTGCCTAATCTATCGCCCTTGTAGATTCTTCCAAGCCCCTTAAGCTACGCTCCCCCATAACCAACCAAAATCCATAGCCAACACCTATAAAATTGGGGTATATCCAACCCTCTTCCATCCTATTACCACCAACTCAGCTCCAAATGGAGGTTTGCTATTGGTCAAGACCCTTACTTTTGGTCGTTGCTTATGGGGGGTACCTATTGCTGGCCACCCACTAAACATGGCTGTACAATTTGAAAATTCATTACTATTTCAGTTTTCATCAAAATAATATGAAATCACTTGGGTTGGAATTGTAATTCTATTGGCTATCACTTAAAACTAATAGTATCATTTCTCCCCTCTCCATATATGCACATTCCTTAACTTGTCGGTTTTAGGGGGGCTTACCTTAGATGTCAAAGGGTTAATTTGATGTACAGTACAATAGGGTGACATTCAAATTGGCCGTTTAGAAGTTCCAGGGATAGTGTCCTACACTGCTGCCAACTTTGACACCCTCCCCAAAGCTGAGAAATTGTTATTTTACCATAAAAATTTGGAGACAGCATCATCTTTATGTTGAAAACATGCATACCAAATTTCAAGTCCAGGAGACTTATACAAAAAAACTTATGCAAGATCTACCAACATGGGATAGCTGTGAGAAAAGTGTCACAGCTGCCAACTTTGACACCCTCCCAAGAATTGAGGAAATTCTTTTTGCCCATGAAATTTTTGGAGCAAAAACATTTTTATGTTGTTTGCATGTGTGGAAAATTTCAAGTCCAAAAGACCCATACAAAAAATAATATTCCAAATCTACCAACATGTGTAGTTTTGAGAAACAAAGGGGAAAACCATTTTACTACTTCCAACTTTGACGCCCTCTTTAGGATTGAGTTTTTGTTGATACATAGTGAAATTTTTGGCACAAGATCATCTCTACGCTGGTAACATGTGGGATAAATTTCAAAGCCAAAAGACATACATAAAAAAAGTTATTCCATATCTATCAATATGTGTAACTATGATAAACAATTTGAAGGTTATATTGAAAATGTCAAAATATCTTTGACACCTCATGCTTTTTCATTGAACTCAATCATGTGAGTAAGCCACCAAACATAAATGCTTCTCAAAAAGATCAATAACATCTAAATGAAGAAGTGAAGAGGTGTTCCATGCAGAAGAATCCACTTGGCCATAAAGTGTGCATTAGACACATGACAAATTTTTTCTTCTAAATATCTATTGAACACTATGTAAAGGGAATGGTGTGTGTGATTTGTGATAGACTGAATGTTGAGACAATCCTCAAAATAGAGAGTGTTGTATTGTGGGATGCATGAGTGTTGATTCACATTGGGCATACATGATGAGTGATTAAGAGCAAAACGATTTTTCATGTATGCATATGGGCTTGTGTTTTGGCGACCCTTCTCTCTCCTCTCTGCTCCAGCGCCTTAGCTCCCTTCTCTCCCCCTTGCTCTGTTCCAGCCATGTTCTCTTTCCTCTGCCAATTGTCACGTGTCAATCCTGCAACCCCCTTTGCTCTGCTCTAGCCCCTAGGCCCCCTTCTCTCCCCCTTGCTCTCCTCTAATCCCTACTCTACTGCTGTAGCTAGCATCACGCACTCTATAAGTTTATGATGGCAATTTTAGATGAAATTCGTGCTCGCATCATAGGTTTGAGTGAGGGAGGATTTACAGGAGTTCAAATTTCAGCTACTATTGGAGTTCCTATTAGAACAGTTACAAGGTTTGTAAAAACATTTAGAAAAGATGGAACCTACAAGCGCAAACCTTGCGGTGGAAGTCACGCTAAAAAGCTTAGTAATAGAGATGTTCGTAGTATTGTGCATTACTCAAAAATTCATCGTTGCTCTTCACTCTCAGAGATTACCAATGCATGTCCTACTCAAGTGTGTAGACGTATTATTCAAAGGGTCTTACATAAAAATGGCATTTTTAGTCGAATTGCAGTCAAAAAACCTTTTTTGACACCTCGTCACATGTCTCAACGATTAGCTTTTGCTCAGAAGTACCGTGGATGGAGTGCAAAAGAGTGGGAGCGTGTTGTTTGGACAGATGAATCTACTTTTGAAATTAGAAAAAATTCTCGGCAAATTCATGTTTCGAGAAGTGCATACGAGCGTTACTCATCAAGTTGTCTAGCTCCTACTTTTAAAAGTGGAAGGACTTCTTTAATGATTTGGGGCGCATTTGCCGGAGGACAAAAGTCAGAACTTGTCTTTATGCCTAAAGGTCAACGTTCTGCTAAGGATTTTATAGAAGTGGTTTACAATGCCAAATTGGTTCATTTCATGGGTCAATTTCCACAAGGAGTGTTTATGGAAGATGGGGCACCCGTCCATAGGAGCAAAATATGTGAAAAATGGAGACAAAGCCACCTTCTCGAAAAGCTCAACTGGCCTGCAAACTCTCCCGATCTCAATCCAATCGAGAACGTTTGGAGGATGTTAAAAGATGTTGTGCAACATGGCAAACAATGCCCTAGAAGCTTAGATGTGTTGAAGGTAGTTCTTGAAAGAGAGAGGAAGTTAGTCAATGTTACAAAGCTCCTTCAACTATGTCATTCTATGCCCTCTAGGTTACTAGCAGTGATTGACGCTAATGGAGGACATACACGTTGGTAGATATGGAATACATTTTTTGTGTACATCTTTTGGCTTTGAAATTTATCCCACATGTTACCAGCGTAGAGATGATCTTGTGCCAAAAATTTCACCATGTATCAGCAAAAAACTCAATCCTAAGGAGGGCGTCAAAGTTAGAAGTAGTAAAATGGTTTTCCCCTTTGTTTCTCAAAACTACACATGTTGGTAGATTTGGAATATTATTTTTTGTATGGGTCTTTTGGACTTGAAATTTTCCACACATGCAAACAACATAAAAATGTTTTTGCTCCAAAAATTTCATGGGCAAAAAAAATTTCCTCAATTCTTGGGAGGGTGTCAAAGTTGGCAGCTGTGACACTTTTCTCACAGCTATCCCATGTTGGTAGATCTTGCATAAGTTTTTTTGTATAAGTCTCCTGGACTTGAAATTTGGTATGCATGTTTTCAACATAAAGGTGATGTTGTCTCCAAATTTTTATGGTAAAATAACAATTTCTCAGCTTTGGGGAGGGTGTCAAAGTTGGCAGCAGTGTAGGACACTATCCCTAGAACTAGTAAACGGCCAATTTGAATGTCACTCTATTGTACACTCCTAGTACAAGATCCTGCAGTTAGATATGTAAAAACTGTATTTGTTTGCATTTTGTGTTGAATGCATTAAAACTGGTAGAGTATGGTGGGTTCCGGTGTAAAAATGTGGCAGTTCTTGTAGGGGTTAAAACCCTCTCTATAACGAACATAGCCATAAAACTGTATATTACTCTCCTGCATGCCCACATTGCAACTCTTCATCCAGTCATGTCCCTAGCTTTCAAGCCATGTTCCATCACCATGACCATCTCAAATCAATAACCTCGCTCTTCATCCAAAAACTGAATTTTTTTGACCTAATTCCGTAGTGTAAGTTGAAAGCAACAAGATCACTTCCAAATAACAGGCCCTAACATTGTCAATTCACAGGCAAGCATTTCATAGCAGGCGCCTACATCAGGAAAATCCACGCGGATGAGAACAATATTGTTTTTACATTCAAAACGTCTGTCGATATTCTATTGTTTCCATATAAAATTTACATGGTTTGCATATTGTAAACTTGTTATGTCGTTATCATATGAAAATTGTATCCTGAAGTTTTGATACAAAATTTATATAATTATATCTTAAATCCACATAGAAAATTCATTTAATATAGATGTCATATAATTTAAAATCAATATTACTACTATACTGAATGTGTTTAAGAGAATTTTAGGTTAAATTTTAAAAAAGGTTGTGGAGCCCAAGCTCCGGCAGCTCGAGCTCCAAGCTCCCCCGGGCACCCACATTGCTCCCCTCCTACCCAAGGATTTCCAGTTGGATCCAATTCCAACCTAAGCATGTGAGCGAGATAGTCTTCTGGGCATCGATATAGTGAAGGGAATGAACAGACACTTTATTCACGCCGACCTTCTTTAGGAGGCCGGAGTTCTTACTACTGCTACTGCTGTTGTGAGCGAGATCGAAGGTAAATGACCCCATGTACAGTACATGTCAACTAACGTTCAAGCTTTTCTTTTATGATTTTGAGTCTGTGTTTTTTACACTTTCACACGTGATTCTGCTGTTTACACTTTCACACGTGATTCTGCTGCTTTTCACAAATGAGTTTCTGCTCTTTGCAAGGTTCATGTTGACCAATTTTTAAGAAAATTGTGGCTGAATTTTGTGGCTGAATTTTTAAGAAAATTGTGCAGACTCGGAATTAGGAATCACTTTGTTTTTCAACAATTTTGGAGTTGTTACCCGTTGAGATGCTTTCTATCAGGTCCGTGGTGAATATTCTCATTTCGAAATGGCTTTTGAGTGTTGAGTATGTGTTTTATACATTCACCATACGCATCGGTCAATTTCAGCACCTCCATGCCAAATTATTTACTTTTCCCAATCACACTAGTTAGGACACAATGGGTATCACCTAGGTGTTACATAGGTATCATCTAGGCATTACATGTGTATGCTCTTGGCATACGTGGATATCACCTAGACAAATCTGTTAAATTTTCCCAAAAAAAATTGGAGGTTCTCCATTTTGAATTGCATTAGTTTTGAAATGGGCCAACGCGCAAGGTACTCTTATTATTGTTGTTCACAAGTTTTTATCAAAAAAAAATTCATCATATTAAAATATAAATACTATGAGAAAGAGAAAGATGGAAAGGGGTGAAAAATACATTATGGCATATTACATTTATATTCCTAAGTGTGAAATTTGTGAATATTATATTTGAAGATGAATCTTTATTATTTTATATTTTTTTCATTTATAAAATGCTCAATACACATGCGGTATTAAACTTTACTTGTTTGGAAATTATATACATTTTGTATGAATACTATATCTTTTTTGGGTTTATAACACTACAGGATGATAATATTGTGATATGATAATTATATATGTTTTTTGGTATATGAATTCCATATGAACCTTGTATTGAAAAATATTGCATACAGATTTCATATCATTTTTGTATACGAAATACTTCATATACATTTCACATTAAGCTTTACATGCATAGATACTTTATGACATTCTTATGCATACTATATTGTATTCAATATATATATTTACGATATGAATTTTTTTTTGTATGGAAAATGCATAGTTTTGTAATTATATAATCTCCATCCAACTTTTATATCAAAAAGTATTACATATGAATTCTATATCGCACTTTTACGATATGAAATCAAGAGGTATTGGAACCATATTGTTCCCATGAAGAGTTTGCACACACTGGAGATAATTATTACATGCAAAGTTGTATAATATTCACTTTATTCAAAGAATATATATTTCTCATATCAAATCAAGGCCCTCGGATTTTCCTGATGTATTCTACAACTCACGTGATACTAATTATGAGATTGTCCTTGATAATTCATTTCGTGATATCATGGGTGATGGTATCATGGGCAATGATGGAGGGCAAGTTCATCTAAGTGTATCATGTTTTGCCTTTCCAAACGATTGGCGTAAAATCAAAAAACATGTTGTGGAAGTTTTTGTGTGACGAGGTTCATTCGTGTGTGTCCAGGTTGAAGTGAGCAAAGATGTCAAAGAAAGAGGGTGCGGGCGATGAGCTCGATGGGCTCAAATCCAAGCTCCTGGCAACGCAGATGGAGATTGTCACGTACATGGACACTGTGCGGCGCACGCAAGAGCGATCGATGGAGATTGAGCACCACATTGAAAGAATCTCCGAAAAGTCTAGGGAGAAGATCCGGGGGTTGGAGGACATCATTAGCTTAATCAACTCGTAAACCCATCTCAGACCACACTTGATGCTTGATGTGTGCATTAGGGTTAGGGTTAGGCCTACAGAATTGATGGTTAGGATTAGCGAGACATTCGATGTGTTGGTTGTGTGATATTGTATTTACAATTGTTGGTCGTGTAGTATTGTATTTACAATTGTTGGTCGTGTATGCATTTGGATTAGGTTTAGGATTAGGGAATCACATTCAATAAGGGTGTTATGCTATTTTCAAGAGAGATTATAAAGGGTTGAGAATGGGCAAGAAGGTTTATAGGGTACAATGGGAGCTATTCTCTATTCTTCATTGTGTGACACCCTATATTAATCTATGAAGATTGAGAATGGTTGGGTATGGGCATTTTACTCCAAAAGAGATGGAAGTTGATTCTCCAAGCCTATTCTTCATTTTCTGTAGAGAAGAAAGGACATCCTCAATCTTCATAGACTGGGGAACCCTAAAACCCTAAAACCCTAAACCCTAAAGACCACCACGTTATCCATTCTCCTGAGATTGGGGATGAGCATAAGGTCATGTAACACCCGTTGATGTGTGGTGTGCTCATAATTTTTGTTGAGGTTTAGTTTAGGGCTAGGATTAGGGTATGGCAATGGTTAGGGTTAGGGTTTTGCATCTATCAAAGTGTTGTTTTTATCTCGACTGCAGTGATGCAAAAGTGAAGGAAAATCTCATCCACGATCTGGAGACAAAAACAGCACAGCTGACTGAAAATTTACAAGAGACAACAAAAAACATGACGAAAGAGATGGAGGATGTGAAAGCTAAATTTGAATTCAAGTACGCAGCCTTGAATTTGGAGCTGGAAGCTGCACAAATCAAATTGCGTGAGCTTCATGAATTTGGTGTAAAGAAGGCACAACTCGAGAAAGAGCTTCAAGAGTAATTCTTAATCCCTTCTCTCATTCACTTCACATTTGTTGACATCCCCAAGTCAAAGTCAAGTCAAAGTGCAAATTAAGGCACAGAAAATCAAAAACCACACTCTAACCCATGCATTAAAATGGACATATAAGGTAAGCCCCCCTAAAACCGATAAGTTAAGGAATGTGCATATATGGAGAGAGGAGATAATTATACTAATATTTTTCAGTGATAGCCAATAGAATTACAATTCCAACCCAAGTGATTTCATATTTTTTCGATGAAAAATGAGTTAGTTATGAATTTTCAAACAATGCAGTCATGTCTAGTGGGTGGCCAGCAGTAGGTACCCCCCACAACCAACGACCAAAAGTAAGGGTCTTGACTAATACCAAACCTCCATTTGGAGCTGAGTTGGTGGTAATGGATTATGGGATGGAAGAGGGTTGGATATACCCCAATTCTACAGGCGTTGGCTGTGGGTTTTTGTTGGTTATGGGGTGGCTTACCTTAACAAGTTATGGCATGCATTCTGCTCTTGATAGAATTGTGGATAAATTACATAACCAGCAGAGAATTTGACTTTAAAAAGAATCTAGTTATGTGAAATCATTTAACCTTCTTGTGACTGTTTCCTTTCAAATGCCCTTATTTTACGGTTATCCGTTTCCCTGCCTTAATTAGCACGCGAGTTGCCCTACTAAAAGAGCATGAGAGCAAGATAGAGATGGTGGGAGAGGCAGAGAGAGCTTCGTATGCTGCGCAGGAGAAGATGCGCAAGCAAATGGAGACCATTGTGGCTGAAACCGAAGCTAGGATGACCAAAACCATAGAATTACAGCTCCATGCTGTAATAACCATTTAATCAACCCTCTGAAAAAAAAAATTAAAAAAATTCATTAGGGTTCAAGAGTTAGGTTTTAAATTAAGCCAGGTTTAAGGTTCAAGGGCTAGGATTA
The DNA here is from genome assembly GCA_963971425.1 of Bryoerythrophyllum caledonicum. Taxonomy (NCBI): domain Eukaryota; kingdom Viridiplantae; phylum Streptophyta; class Bryopsida; order Pottiales; family Pottiaceae; genus Bryoerythrophyllum; species Bryoerythrophyllum caledonicum. The sequence goes on along the minus strand of OZ020525.1, from coordinate 14,101,409 downwards.
GGGTTAGGGTTAATGTTTAGATTTATACCTGGTAACAAGCTTTGTCTCATTGCATGTGTCGAGTCACTACACTAAATATCACTTTTAGTGTAGTGCCCAGGAAATGACTTGTAAATGCAATAAGTTTTTACTCTTGATGCGAATTTTTACCAAGAGCACAACTCTCTATAGTATTCAAATAAAAGGATCATTATAAACATAGTTGGTAAAAATATTCACTTAAAGTAAAAACTTATAGCATTTACAAGTCATTTACTGGGCGCTACACTAAAAGTGATATTTAGTGTAGTAGCAATCCTTTCATTCTTATGTACTATTTCGAGCATTTTCAAGGAGGGTTAAGGATGAGCTTGGTCACAAAAGAATGCAAAAAAGTAGCCTTTTTGTATTCTCAGTTATGAGGTTTAGAGGTAACCCTAGATACCAAGTTTAGGGTTTAGAGTTCAGATTTAGGGTTCTGTTATTACTTCTTAGGGTAAGGAGTGACATTGGCAGCTTATCATTGTCTGCTTGCGATTGAGCACATTGGTGCTGCGTTTTGTAACAAGATTTACAGCCCTTAGTTGACGTGACAGAAAACTAAGAGGACCATTATTGAAAATGAGGAGCTCAAAGCTGAGGTGGTTTATCACACTCGTGCAACAACAACGCTGTTGAAGGAGAATGAGCGGTTGATCAAGGACAACCATGAACTCACCCGCAAAATAGGACTAGCGAAAGAGGTATGTACTGGTTTTCCATGTGACAATGTCAATACATAATTTTCCACATAGGTTTTCATGTAAAAATGTCGGTACGCAATACCACACTCTCGTAGGTTTTCACATGGTTCTTTTCTTTTTCTTTTTGTGCATCACAACAGATACAGGTACAGTTGGAACAAAGAATGTACATGTACCAGAAGACAATGCACATACTTGTGCGTAAGCTTCAAGGTACTTTTTCTCGGGTGTGAACCTTTCAATCTTTAATGCAAAAAAAAACAGGACTTTTTTTTTTAAAAGCGCAATCCATGACAACAGAAAATGAGAAACAGCTTCAAGGCACAAAGGCAAGGATATTGTCGGATCAGGAAAGAGAAGATGAGGAGGATTTCCAGGAGCTCCTCATACGAGCCAAGCATCTCGACGATGTGAAGCGCAATCCCACACCAAAAAAGAGCAATCCTCAACGCTCTGCAGGAAAGGTCCCAACCTAAGTCTTTAACCCCTAAAGGACCAGAGTCTCCTTGGGGGGGATTCCTTGATTTTTGGGCAGGTTCCTAAAATTCGAAAAAAAATCAATTTTCTCTTAAATTTTTATTCTAGATTGCCTTCAATAAGAGCTTCGTGGACATATTTTTATTTTATTTTTTGGATTTGTGGTTTGAAAGTTAGTACCACTTATAGTTTTTGAGGGAAATTGTCAAGGAACTTTAGGGGTTAACCCAATAAACTATTTTAAAAAAATCTGTTGGATGTTTCTCATATTTACTACTTTTATCATTTGTTTCTTATGTTTTACGGTTTAAACCCTAAATTCTATACCTTAAACCCTGAACCCTAAAACCACCGCACAATATCAAACCGTATTACATACGATTCGCCTTCATTTCTAGGTACGTCTAATGTTTTGTAACCTAACAAGAGAAGCCATGTACACTTTTTGCCCTGAAATGAAAGGAAGGTTTACATAAGAGAGTTTAATTGCTAAATTTCTAAGCATTCACATATTGAACTACAAATGAAATCTTTGTTGTTTTTTTTGGTTGTCAACCGACATTATTTTCATCCATCCATTTTTTGAATATAACTTCTCTTTAGACGTGGAGATAATTCTAATTTCAAAGGGATTTTCCTATTATTAATTACTATAAAATAAATCAATTCTTCCATATTTAGCATGGATATTTAGGGTTTGATATAACATTGTGGTTTCTCAACAACCACATCTCTTAGAAATCCCAAAATTAGTATTCAATTTTGAAAATTCCAAAAATTAGATAAATACACTAAATGTACTTGTTAGCCCTTCAACGTCAATGAGGAACCATATACACATGTATATATTTTACTCTCTAGAATACAACAAAATTATAAAAGTTTAACAAGTATAATATCTGAACCTTATCATGTTCAAATACAACACCATACATGTAGAATATTGTGGCCACCAATGGACCGTTTTGTTGTTTAAGGGTTGAAGGTACTACGATGTGTACAATTAACAAGCTAAGTTGGGTTGTTTGTCAGGGTAAAGGAGGATTTGTGCCGGATCAAAAACTCACCCAAGAGTCTGCAATTGAGTTTTTGTATGCTTGTCTTGAAGACATGGAGCTGAATACATTCACAAAAAGGGCAGCAGGAGGGTAAATAAACCCTAAACCTTAAACCCTAAACCTAGGTTATGTAGGCTTGTGTTAATCTCTATTTTATTTTTTGTGCAAGCTAAATTTGTCTTTGGTATTACTAAAAGTTGCAATAAAATACCTCTCATTTGACTCCTCTTTCCTCACTCTAAACTATTATTGAGTCAATAGAAGAGTTTGGTGGACTCTGAATTCAAGTGGAAGTAGTTTTAGCTATCAACAAGAGCAAAGAGAGAGTTTGCATGAAATCAACCACCTTTCTCTCTTCTTTGCTAATTTTAATTCAGTACAAAACATAAGAAGAGAGGCTTATCTTATTGGGACTTTGGGTGACTTTACAAATAACTCTAACACCACCTTTCACTCGCTCATATCAATATTTTTCTATCTCCTACTGCAGTGAAACAAGTGAAGTTCCATATGATGTCCCACTAGATCAACTCAACACACAACAAAGACACGCGTTGTTGCAGTAAGCCTTTCACAAACCCATTGCAATTACACTTAACCCCTAAATGTCCAAGCATCCACATACTGGACTACAAAATGAAATCTTGTCAACAAATATATATTATTTTTGTCCATCCAATTTTTGAAGAGCAATTATCTTATTGCAACCTATGGATTCAAAATCTTAGTGTTTATCTATTATTGAATACCAAAGTTGAATTTAGAAATGATATTATTGTGGATCCTTTTTACGCACCAGGAGTTTGTTGAAGAGGGCGACTGGAGTGCAAGTTTTAACACAAAGTTTGGCAAATGCAACAAATGCTAAAAATTCTTCGCGCCATCAACCCTACACTCCTGTCATCAACCAATCCAGTCCAGGTATGATCTCAGGTTTAGGGTTTGAACCCTAAATCTATACCCCAAAACCCCCGTTTCTCTTTAAACATTTAAAAAGCATACAAGTTCATGTGACATGTCCATACAATTGAACCTATTTAGAATATAAGTGCATGTTTACAGGCTTAAGTGTTCTAACTCCACTAAGAATTTGCATGCTATATTTTTTTATGAAAGAAAATGTGAGTATAATGGGTTGTTTTTACTCTCTTAATTCTACACATTTTTTTATTTTAAAAAAAATAAAATCACATTTTTAATGATGAAATTAGAGTCATGGCAAGAACAACGGTCCCATTTGTACAAGTGAAATATATAGGCATTTAAGCTTGGGAATACATGGAAAGGTGGATCATGTGCATGTGTGGTGATAAATTATGCTGATCCATTGTAACTTTTTAATTTGTTTTCAGGTGGAAACATTACGTTCGACGTGCAAGAAGTGTTGGACATTCCTGTGAAAGATATCATGGCCAATGAGGCTGGCGACAGGTCTCGTGATTGAAATGATGATTTGCTCAAAGGACTTTGAGAAAGCTATGAAAGGTAAACCCCGCATAATGGAAAAGTTAACCCCTAAATTTCCTTGACATTTCACACCAAAAATACTTCAAAACTGTTAACTCTAGTGCAATGAGGAAGGAAGGAAAACAAAAATTGTATTTCAAGTTTACAAGTAACATTAAGCACTTTATAAGTAACATATTCACAATATTTCACCAACTTTATCACACGGATCAAAAGATTATAGTGTTTGAAGTAGACAAAATTGTTCATTTCTATCCCTGGGTTGAGTGGATCAGCAGGCTTTGGCTTCAAAAGTTTACACTACAAAAGGTCTAAATTCTTTATCATCATGTTGATCATGATATTAACTACTTGAACACCAACTTTTAGAGGTAGAGAAGGAGTGTAGCATATTAAAAAAAAATGTGCAATGAGTGTAGGTTCAAAAAGTGCCAATTCACATATTATATTCCTTGGGAAAAAAATATGTTTTAGAATGATAATCAAAACGGTCAATAAAAAGGTTTACAACACATCTTATTACAGAAAAAATAAAAAGTGAAAAATATGAAGATCTCAAAGTTTTATGTGAAAATGAAGAAGTTTTTGGTTCCTTGCCCAACAATGTGTGGCAATGTGTGAAAATCTTTGAGTGGGGATAATATGCATTTTTTCATTAAAGACAAGAAATGTTTCTTGGCAATATGAAAGGAAATGAAAATATGAGCTAGTGTTGAAAATCTCAAATTTACTAGAGTGTCCTAGCAAAAGTTTTTGGAGTTGCCCGACATGCCGGCACTCCACAGTTGTTTCTTTAACCCTTAAACGACAAATCTTTCTATAGAAATTCTATAGAATCTTTGAATTTTAACACCCATATTTAGCTACCATTTACATTCTAATTATATCACATGATTTTTATTATACATTCAAAGAATTTTGAAAAAGAAAAATCATTAAAATGAATATCCATCATTAGAAAATCATGGTCAAAGTGAGTTGAAAAATGAAAAAACCAAGCCCCTCGGGCTAGCAAATTCATTTAAGGGTTAAGATGGCATAACTTTTATTCCATAAGTCCAATAAGAATAAACATTATACTACCGCATACTTCTTGTCTTCTTGCATCTCTGTACAATATGACAAGAATTTCAAATATAAATTGCAACCACGATTACGTGCCCGAGATTTGCAAAAGCCCACCTCGAGACTTTTTTCATTTAGGGGTTAAGCAATGTGCATATATGGAGAGAGAAGATAAAATTGAACGTATTTTTCAATGATAGCCAATAGAATTTCAGTGATTTCATATTCTTCCGATGAAAATTGAATTAGTTATGAATTTTCAAAGTGTGTTGCCATGTTTAGTGGGTGGCAACCAATATGCACTCCACAACCGAAAGCAAGGGGTCTTGACTGATAGCAATCCTCCATATGGAGCTGAATGGGTGATAATGGGTTGGAAGTCGCTTACCTTACTAGGAGAAGTCATCCATAAATGGAACTTGATTTTCTCATGTATGTTGGTGCAAAAATTTATATCTAGAAAGAAGGGTATTCAATCCTTAAAGGACGGAGCCTGTGATTGTGGCATCAATCCCAATTTCCGTACTACTATGTGCTCTATTTTTAATTAAATTTAAGTGGAAATGTTTTTATTTCATTTTTTAGAGATGAGATCACATGTTTTGTTTATTCACAATAATCACAATTATTTTTGTGAAAATTTGAATTTCTTGTGGTTTTTTTTAAGAAAAAGTGAAGAAAATTCATATCAAATACAAAGCATGCTAAAAAATTCTAAAAATTTCACCAAAGATGTACTTCATAGGTAAAAAACTTGTGGTCTAAATAAAACTTCTGTGATGAGCTAAAATTAGACAATGTAAGCCACTTTCTGGTTGCTCCAACGTTTAAGGATTTATGTCTCTAACATTATTTTACAATTGCGGATTGAAATGGTTGTGTCCATGGTAAGACAACCAAGCCTATTTTTATATGACTCATGCATTGAGCATTGAGTTTATAAGTGGTTTGATGACATGCTCCATTTCTTCCCTAGAATCTAGGAGAGGTATTGAAAGGTGTGGTGTTTGGTCGTTGGTCAATTTATGTCGTCTTACCTTGGTTTTCAGCCAAGAAGTCATGGAAATTATTGTGAGTTGGTTGCTCATTAACCCCTATATTTCATTGACAATATCACACCAAAAAGACTTCAAAGATTCTAGTGCAATGTGTAAGGAAGGAAACAAAAACACTTATTTATATTTTCAACGGTAGGATCTCAATCAACCCCAAAGGTACCGTGACAATTTCACACCAAAAACACTTCAAAACTATTGTACTCTAGTGCAATGAATAAAGATGGGTTTAAAAACTTTTACTCCTAGATTTGAAGGAGTATATCAATTAAGACTCATAAAATAACATACTCACAAAATTTTATAAACTTTGACCGCACGGATTGAAATATTATAGTGTTTGAAGTTTATTTATCACTATATTTATAGTCAAGCAAAATTTGGTTTATTGTCTTCCTTGCCTTTGAGTGGATGAAAAGACTTTGACTTCACTTGGTGTCAATTTTTTGCACTACACAAGGTTTCAACTTCATACCATCATGTTGATTATGATATAAGTTTGTTATTTTCCAATTTTAAGAGGTAGAAGAGGGGTGTAGCATTTTCAAAACAAATGTGCAAAGAGTAGAGGTTTAAAAATTGCCAATTTTTATTTTTATTTTTCGTGAACCTAATATGCTTTAGATTAATAATCACAATGGTTTATGAGAAGTTTTACACCACATTTTTTTGTGGAAAAAGAAAAAGAAAAAGAAAAAGATATAAATATTTCTAAGTTTTATTTGAAAAAGAAGAAGTGTTTTTGGTACCTTCCCCAACAATGTGTGACAATGTGTGAAAATGTTTGACTTGGATTAATATGCTATTTTTCACTACAGACCAGAATTGTTTTTACAATGTGAAAGGAAATAATATTACTTGCTAGTGTCGGAAGTCTCATATTCAATAGAGTGTCCTTGCAAAAGTTTTTGGAAGTGCTCGATATGCTGCTCTTCACGTTTGAAATTCAAAATCCTATAACTTTTTTATTACATGTCACATTTAGGAAAAAAGTGTTCTCTTCTTGAGGTTTTAGTGATGCCCTTTTGCTGTAAAAATTTCAAAGAGGAATGTTAGAAATTGCCACCATAGGAACTGACGGAACTTCAAAATGCCATTTTTTGACACTTGGTCGTTTAGAGGTTAAGACTTGTTAAGTAACATACTCACAAAATTTCATCAACTTTGACGGTACATATTGAAAGATAATAGTGTTTGAAGTAGAGAAAATGGTTCATTTCCTTCCTTGCGTTGAATGAATGAGGAGACAAAGACCTCACTTGGTGTCAAAGTTTTACACTACACAAGGTCTAAATTTTCATACCATTATGTTGATCATGATATAAGTTCACTTTACACCAGTTTTTAGAGATAAAGGAGTGTAGCATATTAAAAAATTGTGCAAGAAGTGAAGGTTTAAGAAGTGCCAATTCACATTTTGTTTTTTTGCAAACTTGATATGTTTTAGAGTGATAATCCAAATGGCCAGTAAGAAGGCTGACACCACATCTTTCACTGGAAAGGTTAAAAAAAAAGTTTTAAAGATCTCTAAGTTTTATGTGGAAAATAAGAGTCTTTTTGGTACCTTGCCCAAGAATGTATGGCAATGTGTGAAAATGTTTGACTTGAGATAAAATGCATTTTCCTACTAAAGACAATAATTTTTAAAATAAAAATATTAAAGAAAATAATATATATTGTTAATATCAAAAATCTCACAATTGATAGTTTGAGTGTCCTACCAATTGTTATTGGAGTTTCCCCAACATGCCCCCACTCAACAATTGTTTTTAAAAAATGGCATAACTTTTTTTTTAAGTCCAATGAGAATATAAATTTTACTCCTATGTACCTCTTGTCTTCTTGCATCTTTGTAAAAATTTCAAGAATTGAAAAAAGAAATTGCAACCATGGTAATGTGCTCAATATTTATAAAAGCTTATTTTGGGATGTTTGTCATTTAGGGATTAATTAAGGCAAAATAGATATGGATCACTCCAGGATCTTACTCCTAAATGGGTACTATATGTTCAAGTTAGTTCTGGCACCTTCATGCTGATATATTTATTTTTCCTTTTGTAGGCAATCGGACAATATGGGTATCACTTAGGCATTACATGGATATCACATTGGCATTGTAGGAGTATCACCTAGACAAATCTCTTAAAATTTCCAATAATTTTGGACATTCTTCATTGTGAAATATATATGAACCAAACTAAGCCACACGTAGATTAACTTGTTGTTAAACCTTATTGTACTGTACTTTAGCCTCCCATAAGTTTAAGTACTCTCACTCTTCCAATGTAAATTGAAAAGTCAAATCTTATTGTGTTTAGAAGTCAAATCCTATCGAAGATTCTTCAATACAATAAGATTCAACTTTAAAATGTGGTAACTTTTTAATTCGATAGGTTTTGACTTCTATTTTTGATAAATTCTAAATCAATAAGATTCAACTTCTAATGAGAGTACGTAAACTTACAGGAAAGTATTGTATATTAATATTAACCTTACTAGACTTATTTTAGTAAATTTCATTTATCCCTAAATCTCCATAACATTTTGCACATGTGAGGTACATTTTGAGTTTGGACAAGTTTCTAAAAGTTAAATTTCAATTTTGGAAATTGTAATGAGAATAGGCAACCACAATATCTTCATGAGGATATTTTTATTTTTAGTTTTGGACTTACAAGGAAAATTTGTGGTGCGTCAAGCATAAAAAGCTTGATTAAAAGACAACTAGGCCTTGAGGAATTGTAGAGCTGAGTAAGAGTACTAAAGAGTTGTAGAAGTACAATTATTTGTGGCGGGCATTACTAAAGAAAAGTACTTGGCAGCCCTCATTGTTTATGCATAAAGATTTTGTAGACCTTAAGGATTTCATTTTTTCCAATCATATTTATTTGATTAGAAATTTTTGTCATGTTATGGAAATGGCCGCCTTTAGTATCACTAGTCATTGCAAGACCTTTGGCCTTATACTAAACCCTTCTATTACTTGTGATTTTTGACGTACAATGATCTAAGGTAGACCATAGTTCTATAAATTTTTTGCAATGAGTAGTAAAAAGTTATGCCAATATTTTGAGTCAATATACGCTGACTCTCTCTGTGCATGGAAAACAAAGCCTTTTCACACCCTTCAAATGCATCTATCTTACGATCTGCGCAATTAAAGTTGACAAATTTAGACTTCTAGTACTAAATTTTAAGATCCTATTGTTGAAAATAGTATGAAACTATTTAGATTAGTCACAAAACTTATCACCTTAAGGAGGTAGTTTTGGGGTGGTTGTGGCGAAACATAGTCACGGACCTTTAACTGTTAATCCTTATACAAACCATGGGACCATATAATATATGGTCACATAATATACTATCACATATTTTACTCTATAGAGTACAAAAGGTGTATCAAAATTGAGCAAGACATACAACTTTGGATCGAAGATTCCTCAACTAACATTTTTCATTTGGAGGTAATATCAATATCTCAACCTTATCATATTCAGATACAATATCATACATGTAGAATACATGATTATAGCGACACATTGGGACGTTTAAAGGCTAATTAACTAACCAATTTCCAAACCAAATAGTTTTACTATTGTATTAAATTTGACATTTAGGCTTACCAATAACAAACAACATTTACTAGAATTTAATTTTTTTGTAAAACATATCATACAAAATTAACATCTATTGGACATTTGGTTTGTACAGTACTATGGAGCCAAATAGTAGTACTGTATATCTGAATAGTACAAATATTTGAGACGGGCAAGAGTGAAGGAAAGTTCTTGGTAGTCCTCATTGTTTCTATGTAAAACTACACGAAAAATAAGGATTTGGTTTTTTCAAACATTGTTTTCTCTTGTAGAAGAATGCAAAAGACATCATCAACCATTTGGATTTTAGATCCAACTGCTACATTTTTAAATAATAAAAATAATATTTAATTCTCAAGAAATGGCTGCATTCTACTCCCTTGTCATTGCAAGACGTTTTTCCATATCCCGAACGCCTTCATGCCCAGGGCAAATTGACCCCCTCGTTGGAAGTTATCCGAGGTGGGCCCCGTCTTAATTGCATGGGGTCATTTTTTGGCCCTCTTATTTTGGGGGATCCAGAGGATTTTTTTGGATTTTTTTTGACAAATTTGGGGCCTACGGCCATTGTTTACCCTAGAGAACCATCCCTTGCTGTAATTAGGGCCCCATCCAAAAACAAAATAGGAGCCAAATTTGGCCCCACTACCTCATGGCCCCCGCGGGTAACTCCCAACGAGGGGGTCAATTCACCCTGGGCACACCTTCATCACTTGTAATATCAGGTGTGCAATAACCCAACGTAAGGTAAAACATAGTTCCATAAGGTTCATGCAATGTGTAGGGGAAAATCTGCTATTATTTTGAATCAAAGTATGTTGACTGTCTGCATAGGGAAGAAAAAAATCATATTACACCCTTAAAAAGCATTAATCTTACAATCCGCACGGTCAAAGTTTACAAAATTGTTTGAATGTCTTCTTGTAGTACTAGAATTTAAGAATCTACAGTTTCAAAGTAGTGAAATTTATTCTTATTAGTCTCAGAATAAGTCATCTGAAAGAGACAATTTTGGAGTGGTTTTGGTAAAACATAGTAATGGTCTTTTAGGTAAACAAAACAAATAAATACTAACCCCTCCTCAGTGATATTCAAGCACTTGGATGGTAAGTAGACCACCTCATTGTCATCATTGCGAGAGCTCGAGCCGCTACCAATATCCCCTCAATGACAACCCTTGAAGAAACATTTAGAATTCCCATGTCCTCAATCAAGACCACCTTCACAAATATTAACACTATTGCAATCCAACATGCTATGTCCATACTCCTACACAAAAGGAAACTCGAAAACAACCAACCCATCCCGGACACTCTAGACCCCCATGAAAACATACTGAACACCTCATCGCATCAGCCCCCCGACGTCATTGGTTCTTTGTTCTTAGTTACTTGTTCCGTGGTACATAGTGTCTACCCCCGAGAGGAGGAAGTAGTTCCACACTAATCCATGTCCGGTGGACATGGACCTAGTAGTGGAACAAACAAACACTTTATCCATGCCGGCCCCACCAGAACCGGAGTTCTTCTTCTTCTGGTCCATTAGGGCTCAATATCCCCTTGTAGAGAATTGACTTTGGTATGTGTTGTTGACATTGGGGAAAAGTAACATTTGAAAAAGAACACAGACCAAAGAAGATTCTGAGAGCCAAAGAAAGAAAAAAACCCGTGTTGCTCAGGCCAAAGGAATATCAAGCGAAAACCTTGGGAAACCCAAAGTCAAAGAGTAAAACGTGGTAATTAAAAAGAAGACTCTGAGACTGAAAAGAAGCAAAAAGGGGTCCAAAACTTCCCTCTTTGACCGTCCTTTTTCAACTGCTCCACACTCTTTATGGCCACTTTCTGACCAAATCCAGAAACGATTACTCAGCTCACACGGAACTCATGCCACTAAACTCCTCATATCCAAGCAATACTCAGGTGATACTGCTCCAAAACCCGGCGGATAGTAAGCGCCTCCTGCCCTGAAATGGACACGGATGGTAGCTTCAACCCTTTAACCCTTTAAGAACATGGTTGAATCTGGTCGCTGCAAGAATCTACGACAGCTGTAGATTACACTGACCAAATCTATGACTCTTGTAGCGAGCAGATTCCACCATTGTCCTTAAAGGGTTAAGAAGGACAGGGTCACTTTTGAAGTAATCTGCAAATAGCTTTGTTGATGCACAAACTCTGGTAGTGCACGCTTCCAACAAATGCAGTGAGACACTGAGCCGCAGTCTAATCAGATCTAGAAATCTGGTAGCTTCATAAGTTACTGGCACCCATCTCTTCACCCACTGCATCTTAGTACAGCTCATAATTTCAGGTGTAACAGCTTTTCTCTCGCTAGACGTCAAAGGTATGTTAATATTGTCACAATTGGTATTTGAGTTGGTGAAGTTGAGCGGTGTGATCATTAATTATGCTCTGTTGAACCTGCATCTTCTCATCCTTAGCTGAGAATTTTGAGAGGTCATCTCAGGTTCTTTTACCAAAGGTGCTATTTTGACCACATTGTGAACTTCTCTGTCTGTCTGTGTGTTGGTCTTTCTGTCTGTTTAATGATTTGGTTTTTAAGAAAGTTATGTAAAACTTAGTCGCTTTCTCTCTCTTTAGTGACGATCTAGCGCGTGATCACTAGCTTGGAGTAGTTCTCGTTGCAATGAAAATCTCTTCCTACACATGAGAAGCATGTGTCCAGTTTCAGCACACATTTGAAGGTGGAGTTTGTTGTATACCTAGTCGGGTCAGCTACTGCATCACACAAGTGACACCGTGAAACTAGTGGTAGACGCCAGAGCTGTTGTTGTTCAGGTGAGTAGTTGTTGTTGCTGTTGTCAGCAACGTTGTTCGCGTGGTTTCTAGGCTTTCCGGGGGCGGGTTTTTGTTCACTCCTTGCTCTAGACTGAGTTTATTTGATTCGAGTTGCAGGTGGAGAGGGTTTCAAGGGGTTCGCCATGGTGGTTGCAAATCTGGACCAGGGTGCGGCTCAGCCCCAGCTTCCGGTGGAGAGCGAGGTATTCACTACTGATTTCTATGTCTCTATCAACAAAACGGTTTAAGCGTTTTTTGAATGGTTAGTTGCAGCTTCAAGGTTGGTGCTTGATGTGCAGCTTCTCATTCAAGAGAAGGGCGTCGCGAGGTTTGCGACGTTGAACCGACCACGAGTTTTGAATTGCATCAACCTAAGTATGGTAGGTTACATGTTTTCCTGAGGAGTTTTGAATTTCCTCATGCTTTGGTAATAAAACTCACACCTAAACCCCCTGTTTTCCCCTGTAATCTTCACAGTGGCTTCATTAATGAGGCTTTGATGGAAAATATGGGCTGATCGTTATTGAGGCGCTTCTTGTTGTGGTGGTGGAATAGTTGCAAGCACTTGCGGAATCTTACGAACGCTGGGAAGGAGATGACAACGTGGACTTCATTGTGCTGAAGGTATAAATGCTCAACATAATAGTAAGTTTATTTCATGTGACTATTGAGGCTGATGGACCGACTGATAGAATTGTCAAGTTCTTCATTAATTGTTTTCTACCGAATTTGCTTGCAGGGTGCAGGCCGAGTGTTTTGCGCAGGTGGTGACCTCAAGATGTTCTATGGACTGGGCAAGTCAGGTACGAAGAAACAAGTTTACACTTCCCCAAGAGAAATCACTAGATATAATTTGGTCTTGCAAAACTATTCGTGTCTGGAACAAGTCGTCCAAAACAACTTGTTTTTTATGGCAAAAGACCAGATTCTGCTTTCTGCTTGTGAATTTTTACACATCTTGGATGGAACCTGACTTCGATTCAGTGCAGATGAGTCTTGGAAGGAGATGGTGTTCGTCAAGTATTGGCTGGACTACCACATTGCTACGTTCAAAAAGCCTCTCGTAAGCTCCCACCTGTGATTTGAAATGAATTTCCAGCAACTTTTAATAGAAACAACCAGCTTTTCATGTCTCTTTCATCTCTTTTCCTGGAGAATTTACGAACATAATTTACAAACTTCTGATACCATTTGAACAGTAGGGCATACTATATTTATTACATGAGTAGAGAAACCGTACAAATTGGTGAAAGAGAGGTCTCACAGTTCACAATGTGGATACCACCAATGTAACAAGTACAGCTCTCCACTTCCAAAATCCAAAAAAACGACCCATTGATTGTTGTTGCTGTAGGTGGCCCTATGGCATGGCCTTGTAATGGGAGGAGGCGCAGGACTAAGCATTACAGGCACCTTCAGAGTTGCCACTGAGAAAACTGTGAGTCCTCCTTTTCAGTTTAGGAAAAAGTTGGAGTGTCTCCAGAGTTGGCAGCTTTCTTTGAAGTAGAAAACCGTAACGTTAACTTGTTGTGCATTTTCTCTTTTCAATCTAACCCTTTAACAACGAATTGTTGTAGCGATAGTTCATAGTTGCCTCATCCGCGAATCCTAATAACTTGCGTGCGAATCTGTGCGCTTCCAACATACGCAGGTTTTTGCTATGCCCGAAGCAGCGCTGGGCCTTCACACGGACTGTGGCGCGTCTTACTGGCTCTCACATCTGAATGGCTCCCTTGGTACAGACAATAATGCTCTGATCTATGGCATGATTAGAACTCGACGTAGTACGTTTTATTTCTGCATGAGCAACGGGAAATAATCTTATGCCCTTTCCTCAAGATGTGAGCATGTGGCGTTGCAGGAGAGTTCTTGTCCTTAACTGGACACAGACTTGATGGCGCAGAAATGTATGCTTGCGGCCTTGCAACCCACTTCGTGCCTCTGCAGGTAAAAAATCATCTCTTTCTTCAATTCCGACCAGATTATGAAGAATTACATTTCGGTAAATTTCGCAGCTCTGAAGTGGACTTCACAGTGGATAAAACAATGGATTAGAAATGGATTAAGAAAATGGATTAAGAAAATGAATAAGAATGAAATTTTTAAAAATGGATTACTATAGTAGACGTACAGAAATTCTTAAAAGTCATGTGGACATTTGCGCAGCCGGGGAATCGAACCCCGGTCAGTACCGTGGGAGGGTACTATGATACCACTACACCAGCTGCGCTACACCGGAGAGATTGGTGATATTAGTATTCAATGGTGCAATGCTGATACTCATACTTATCTGTAAAGTGTTCTTGTTCCTCATCAGAGCTTACCAGAACTTGAGAAATGCCTGGCGAATTTGCCCAAAGGTGATGAAGCGTCTGTGAGAGCAGTTATTGAGTCCTTCCACAATCCATCCCCCATATCTGCGTCCAGCATCCTTCACAGGTGAGCATCACTTTCACTCAGCATCTTGGAATATGGAAGAAAATGGGTGTTGAACTTAAAACTCAGGTGACACTCTGTTGATGTGTAGACAAGCAGCCGTCGACAGAGTTTTTTCGAAGGAGACGATCGAGGACATCATTCATGCTCTGGTACTGATAACTTTTCTCAACTGGGTTTAGGTTTTAGGGTTTCTATCATCGTTGACACGTGATTGTTTGCAGGAGGTGGAGCTTGAGGAGACACAGGAGCAATGGGTGCAGGGAACCCTGAAGGTTTTGAAGAGGTCGTCTCCCACGGGCTTGAAAGTGACATTTACGTCGGTGTGTGACCTTCATCATAATCAAATAATGTTTGTTTGAGTTTGAATCAAATAATGTGTGCTTGTTCAAGTTTGTTAACGGTGCTTGGTTCACCTGTTTAGCTCCGGACAGGGCGACATCTTTCTCGAGCGGACTGCCTCAAGCGAGAGTACCGGCTCACGATCAATGCCTTGAGGGGCACAGTGACAGATGATTTCTATGAGGTCAGATTATTTCATATTAAACCTAGACAAAAATACCAGAGGAGTTAGTATAACTTCCAAACTGTCTTGGCTAGATAATCCTGACTGTCATGTCTAAATTTTTTACTGACTCTTTCACTGTCTTGTCTGAATTTATGTTAACCCCTCTAGTATTTTTGTTCCGTAGACTAGACAAGAGAGTCGTTGAGGGCCTCTGTACGTTGCAAATCCAAAGGCAAGGTGAAGCATTCTCGAACGTTGTGATTGGTCGAAATTGAGAAGTCCCTCAAATTTGGCTTTATGCTGAAAAAATCACCTTGGAAGGAGGAGGGATGAGAAAATGATGTGGCGAGCACTTTTTTCCTACATGGCAGAAAAAGTGCCTCGATATTGTGTCCCCTGGAATTTCTGTCCAGCTCACCTCTTTGAGGTGGGCTTGACGGAAACCTGTGAGAAGCTATTCTGAAATAGCTATGAAAAAATAAGGAATATATATTTTTAAAGTCTGAAGGATGAAGATATTGGCTGCCATATTTAAATTTATGTTTAAAAATGATTTGGTCCACTTGATGGCCTCTTCTCACTTTATTCTACTTCAAAAGGCCATGGCTACCAAAGGCCATCCTTTGGATTTGAAGCGAGGGACCTTCACTAGGCTTTTGGAGTTTTGGCCTCTCACCTCGGTTTGCAGGCCCTGAGTTCATCGAAAACCAAATAAAACTGGAGCCCTAGTAATCCAATGCAACGTCTTTGGTTCAGAATCTTCTGGTTTTCTGTGGTTGTTTATCTCGCATCGTTAGGCGAGTTTTCTCAAGCTTTTCTCTTTTTTTGTTGCAGGGCATAAGGGCTATAGTGGTGGACAAAGACAATGCTCCAAAGGTAAGTTCAGCATCAGATTAGTGGAAGATGTTATGATTTCTAGTACGAGGCATTCGGAATTTATAGAGCAATTGAGGCTGATAATCCACTTCCTGTTGGCTCTGCAGTGGAATCCCCGAAGTACTCAAGAGGTGACACAAGAGAGCCTTGATCTACTATTTCAGCCTTTCAGGGACTCTGAAGAATTGACGCTACCGCTTGACGATGAACCCAGGTTTGCGGCTCTACATTCTCGTAATGTGGCATCATTTTTTCCCTCCGCAGTTGGTGACGGAGAATGTGGTACTGAGATGAATGATCTTGTTTTGCAGGTGGACCGGGAAGTTTGTGGCTTGAAATCCACGTAACTACATGAACATACAATATCTTGATCGTATAATCTGATGGGTTAGAAACGAGATACATGTAAATATCACAATCCTGATTGTGAACCAATATATAGACAGGACTATTAATATCTCCTGACAATTCTCATCGTGCACCAATGACTGTAGATTTATATATAAAGAGTTTTTAGCTTTGCGTACAGAGGGTTGAGTATCTTACAAGTGTGCAAAAGAGTCCAATCATTCATGGAAGATAACACACGCTCCCAAATCCGGAAAAAGCAAAAAAAAAACCAGAAAGCATCTGGAGTAATGTAAGCCTGTGAACAAACAGAAATTTACTACAGCACCTTCAGATACAAATGCGGGGCACAGCCGATTCAGCTGTGCGGCGAAATTTTTCACTCGGCTAGTGCGCTCTCTAAATCAAGCCCCGTCAAAATCTGTACAACATTCTGCTCATGTCACGCGTGAGAAGTTCACAACCACAACCAACAACTAGTCGTGGGAACAGCGGCATCAAAACTTGATTGAGCATTCTACAAAGCAGCAGATGGAGTGCTCAGTGGAAGACGGGGGCGTGGCGGAACATCTCCGTCACCACCACCGATAGGAATCCCAGCATTGCCAGGCGCCCATTCCACCTCTCCGCGCGACCCGTGAACGGCCCCAAGCTGCGCGCATCCGTCGACTCCCCATTCATGATCGGCACCAGCGACGCGTACGTGAACAGCTGCACGGCGCCCACGAAGAACACCAGCCCCGTCTGCCCCGGCGTATACAGCTGCTCGAATACCGTCAGCCCCGTCGCCTTCTCCGCCACGAACGCCCACACCAGCCCCAGCATCGCCTGCCACCAAGTGCACACCGTCATGTCACAAGCACAGTGCGCAAGAGACGACTACCAACGATCTCCACCACTCGTTTCTGGAAACCATTTACAGCATGCTTTCCATTTCGAGAGGGTGATAGGTGCACTAGCTGCTTACCAGGCGGCCGTTGATGGTCTCGGGCGCGGCGCCGTCGAAGGCGAAGAGGCCCGTGAAGGACTTGTCGCCGGTCTCGGGCCTGCGCTCCACTTCTGGGCGCGGGTAAAATGATTCCGACGTCGGTGATGGGATTAGTTGGTCCGTCCCGAACACCGGCCTCTTCTCCGACTCGTTCGTCTCCTGGTTCCTCAGGATGTCCTCCTTGGTGATGGTCTTCTTCGTCGCCTGGTCCACTGCCTCCCGCAGACCTCCCGCTCGACCGTTATTCCCAGCCTCGCAGCGCACCGCGTGCGAGCTGCGAGCTCGGAATGTGGTCAGGGAGGGCGATGCAGCGCCGACCAGATTGGAGCAGCGCAGGCTGGAGCTGCTGCTTGCGAGGGCAGGAGCAGTCACCTGCGACACGATCATGGTGCTCGACGCCGCCATTGTGGTATTCTGCTGAACGAGCTGATTCCAAGTCTTCCAAATTCCAGTGACTGAATGGCAGTTCTGAATCTGCTGCTGAGTAAATGACAAGCGCAGCAGCAACTGGAGTGTCAACCTCGAATGTCTGCTTGAAGTGAAGAGGGAATACAACAGTGGTGATGAGTTGATGGTGGAAGAAGTGAATGTGCGCCCTTTATGTAGAAGTTGGCAGTGCTGGTTGGAGTGGCGACCCAGGAGCTGGTTTTCACAGGTGTTTGTGAAAGTGGAGGGCCAAGCAGTCGGTGATGGTAGGAGCCGCGGTGGAAAAGTGAGGTTGAACGTGGTGTTGAGATGGTAGAAGGGAGGATTGGTGGGTAGCGAGCTACGCCACTGGGCACTCGACATGGCAGTATAGCATGTGAATGCCCGCATGGAAAGTTGTGTGAACAAATTTTGGATGATGGTAGAGTAATTTTGTTTTGGCCAGAGCTTCCCCAACACTACAACGAACTCTGTCGTTTTTCATGTACTACCTTAAGGATTTTCTAAGCGGGCAGTCTGGTAAGGTCGCGAAGGACAAAAAAGTAAACGCTTTTTGGATTTTCAGTGAGTGAAGAGCAAAATTTTGTGAGTGAAGAGTGACACTTTTGAATGAAAAACGACAGGGCTTCTTGTAGTGCGGAACAAAAAAAAAAAGACGTTGTTCGTAGTAGTGCTATGTGCATAGTATGGCCACGTTTGTTATGTTGGGGATTTCTAGTGCAATTGGAAATTTAGAGTAGAATTTTCTAAGATGTAATTTCTGAGCATGATTAAAACATTAGTAAATTTTTGACGCAGTTTGTGTATTGATCATGCTCTATTGTATAGATGCAACAGGAAATGTTAGATTTGACACAATAGTGGAGATAACAAACACAATAGAGTCAATGGAAGATAACGCACTGCAAATGTGAGAACTGCTGAAACAAGGAAAATTGCCAATAACAGTTGTATTGAGTATGAAGAGCTGCTTAGTGTTAAGGGCTTCTGTTATACCATTGCTGCGTTTTGCATCACTATGTGCTACCGGTATGTTATTCCTTAAGGATCGAACTAAACGCATTCGGGACGGACCAAGTTCCAACTAATCCCATCACCGACGTCGGAATACATGCTAATGGTATTCGAGCAGCTGTATACGCCGGGGCAGACGGGGCTGGTGTTCTTCGTGGGCGCCGTGCAGCTGTTCACGTACGCGTCGCTGGTGCCGATCATGAATGGGGAGTCGACGGATGCGCGCAGCTTGGGGCCGTTCACGGGTCGCGCGGAGAGGTGGAATGGGCGCCTGGCAATGCTGGGATTCCTATCGGTGGTGGTGACGGAGATGTTCCGCCACGCCCCCGTCTTCCACTGAGCACTCCATCTGCTGCTTTGTAGAATGCTCAATCAAGTTTTGATGCCGCTGTTCCCACGACTAGTTGTTGGTTGTGGTTGTGAACTTCTCACGCGTGACATGAGCAGAATGTTGTACAGATTTTGACGGGGCTTGATTTAGAGAGCGCACTAGCCGAGTGAAAATTTTCGCCGGACAACCGAATTGGCTGTGATGCGTATGTGATTATGTGATCGGTCGTAGGTTGGACGAGGGTTTACAGTGACTGCCAAAGGTGAGTACGAACACAACATATTAAATTTCAACAAACAATGTAAGGAAATTGGATGCGGAAAATTACACAGGATTACCATTGCAATTAGTCATACTTCCATGGAGATTGAGGTCTATTACACACAAGTATGCATATACACAAAAAAAAAAAAAAAAGTGAAAGTCAGTTCAAAACTCAGTTTTACTCACACCAGCTCGAACAAAGTTAAAAATTTGTCCACCTACTCTAGGAGCTATAACAGCTGCAATGTACTTAGGCACGCTTCTATACAAGATCTTACACTAATTGGGAGTAATTGAAGCCCAACAATCCTCAACTACTCCCAGACCTCTAAGATTTTTTTTAGAGGTTTCTCATGTTGGTTTAGTCGACATTTTAAAGTTGCCCACATGTAATTGAATGGATTAAAGTTTGGAGATTGCATCGGCCACTTCAAAAGAGTGAATTCTTGCAAATTCAGCTAACGGCGTACACTTATGGATGTATGTTTTGGGTCATTATCCTATTGAAAAATCAAATTGGCAGGGTCTAAATTGTATGCATGTAGTGTATGAATCAGTTCTTGCTCTAAAATTTCTCTATACATGTATTGATCTATTCTTCCCACAATCCTACACATCATAGCAGGGCCACTCGGAGTCATGCAACCTCACATCATCACTCCCCCACCTCCAAACTTGACAATTTGTTGCACTATTCCAGCACTTCCACTCTGCCCATCACGAAACCAACACCAACTACAGCCATCAAAGCAGAATTGGTTGATTTTTGTTTCATCCGAGAACACTACAGAATCCCAATCATCATCAGTCCAATGGCAATAACATCTAGCAAATTCTAATCGTCCCTTAATCTGAAGAAGTGTGAGCTTTTGTTTCTTTTGCTTCTCTTTACATTTCAAACCTGTTTTTTTGTAACACTGTCCTCACAGTACTATCCCTTATATCAACATGAAGCTCTTCTCTAAAGTAATTTCCAACTTTGTGTGTAGTTTCTAAGCCACCTATAGTGAATCTCTCACACAAGCCCTGCGATCAGTTGTATTGTACACATGTGGCCTACCACCAAAACTGCGATTCACATCACTCAACTTACTCAAAATTGTGCAATTCCTACTAAATTATTGTATTATTTTCAAAGTGTGTTGCAATATTTAGTTGTGGATTCTAATAGGCACCTTGTATAAGTGTGGACAAAAAGTAGAGAGGTTTAACTAATAACTAGCCTCCATTTGTAGCAGAATGTAAGGTAATGCGATGGAAGCAACTTGGATATTCTCCAATTTTATAGGAATTGGTTATGAGTTTTGGTTGATTATCAAAGGGTGTACTTTATAGTAGATTGTGTTAAATCAATATGGTTGGGATATGGGTCTAATATTGATGTAGAGAGGATATTGAATGAGGCAAGTTGAAAAATATACATCATATTGTAGTATTTGATTAAGTGTTGGGACTAGGGATGAATATTGATTTACCAGGGTTATTGATTTACTAGTTAGTATAAAGTTAAATAGATTCTTTATATTCTATTCTATTATTTGATTCTATCAAAGGTTTGAAAGTCATATGCTAGTCAAATTAATAATGGAAAGTTTTGCATAGTGGAATTAAACATAAGAGCGGAATGATTGGAGTGTGTTGAATCCTTATGTGATTAGGGACTTTTTCCCACATTTTTAAATTTCTTTCTTAAATATTTAATTTGTTTCTTATAGAAAAATGATTTTTGATTTTAGTAACTTATCTCATAAGAAATTATCCTGGCATAATCTTAACTTTGGGGATAAGTTGAAGTCACCTTATATTGTAGTGAAAGTTGTAGATTTTAGAGGTTGTATTACTATACCATTCAATGAAATCTTATGAAATAATGCACTAAAAGAATAGATGAAGGTCATATGTGTACAATGTTGGTCTTCAACCATTGTGTATGTTTACAAACCTCCTAGTAACCAAACTCACCATTCTATATCATCCATTCCTATACAATATTACCGAACTCCAACATATCACCCTCCCCAATGGCACACATCTTAAGGATAAACAATGAATTTAAAACATTCCACACCATCCCTACAAAACTTATCAAAACGGCACTTAACATTGCCGAACAATTATTTTGCCATCCAACATGCCTCCCACAATGCAATAATCCTTGCTCAATGTACCACCCACCTAGAACACTAAAAAATAAATACATCATTACAGACAACACAAACCTATCACTAACCATAATGCCACTGCTCCCATTGTTGCCACACAACAACCCCACATCACCACCCCCTCCAACACATATCCTTAAGAATTCCACATCGTATCCAATCATCATCATATTAAGCTACAAAACTCGCAAATACATAGACTCCAAAAACATTACAAAAAATGACACTACCTTTCTATGCAAATGATAACAAACAGCAACGCTCAATACCCAAAATGGCAACCCCAAAGGAATCTCTTTCCGTGCCATAACTCAACTCTAACCAACCACAACATCTCACGCTTCATCAATTACTACCAACAACAACAACACAAATAATATGCTAAAATAATTGAGGCACATCATCCACAAGCACAAATAAAAGACACCCGATATGCTGACCACCCACAATCATCCCACTATTACATATCTCTACCAATGAAAGTAATCCGGATACAGATATTAAAGTCAACACACCCACTATAGTAGTACATAATGCAACGCACTTACATGTGAAAACATGGGCCGCCTCCTCGCAACCATAAATACAGAAAGACTAAAATGGCTTTGGAACCAATATCATCAATCAATTAACAACACCACAGTTCTGGAACTACTTATTCAATCATTTGAAAATGAAGTAATGTGGCTTTGTCAAAGATATTTACCAACAAAATAAAAAAACAAGTTCACTTACAACTGCACAATACACACTTCCACCTGAAATCCTACAATCAATAACATCCTTATTTAAAATTGAACACTCATACTTCTCCTCTCGACTAACATGCCTCACAACATTAAATAAATTCTTCTCCTCTTTTGCCCGAGACAAAGTTTTGGGATCCCTTGGAAAAGCATTTGAATACAAATGGAAAGATATTAGACTCGCACATGAACACACTCACGAAGACACACATCAAGCCATCCATTGGGCTAGACTAGTTGCACAACAAAACACTAACAATATTACCTTCATAGTTACACGGGTCAAAGATTGGTACCAAAATCCAACCCCAACAACTAGACCATTTCCAGATGCTCACATCATTACGCTTTTTGATGCAGACACTATAAAATACACTAATCCCACACTCCATAATGAAGCACACAAGCAAAAAACAAAACCTTCAACACTACAAATAATGTGTATACACCATTAAGACAACACCATAGGTAATAACGATCAATTAATCAATCTACAAGACACAACATACAATCTAGGCATTGGAAAGGTATACACCAACTACGCTCCACCAAACCCCATACAAATAAGAGTCAACCAAAACAAACATTGGTCAAAACTCAAATTCCCAAACACACAATACCAAACCAACTCCACTCCACCCCCCCAAACATACAACTTGGACTCCCCCCTCCAATTCAACCCCGAGCATTGTTACTACACAGACAATTCCTTCAAAGAACCGATTGAAATTAATCCTGACAATTGGCAAAGTGAAATAGCTGGCTATGGTGTCCATAACATTACCAAAGAACTTAACATCTCCAAAAGACTACCTGGACTACAAAATATACTAAGAGAAGAAATGATGGCTATTTACAAAACCCTCAAAACCATAAACAAAAAATTCCCAAACAAGCCCGCATACATATTTACTAATTGTCTCAACATACTATATCTCATAAATATGCATATTAAACACCCAACAACTGACCACAACCACCCAGACCGAGCCATCTTAACATCAATAATAGAATTACTCACACAAAAAACAAAACATACCACACTATTAAAAGTCAAAAGCTCATTCCAGCATCGTATGAAATGAACAAGCAGATAAATTAGCTAAAGAAGGAAGTAACAAACCGCACAAAAATGCCTCTAAATGGCACGAACATGCACATCCCACACCTTACTATTATCAAAAAGATTGGTGGCACAACATGGGTGAAACACGAGACAAAGGCCCCATACGGTTTTTAAACAAACATTTGACAAAACATGATCAAACAATCAACCTGGAAGTCATTGCCAAAAAATTCTCAAACATACAAAAATGGATACACATTAAAGACATTGACACATCATTATCTACCGGTTTTTGGAACAATCCTATTATCACGGATGCTCGAACTACATGCCTTATTAAATTCTGTACATGCCAATACTGGGTAATGCCCGGAAACAACTATTCTTTGGCCATGAAAGATTCCTCAACAACACATGCCCAATTTGCGACTCAAATGACCCCGACACATGGCTCCACATCTTCCTCAAATGCCAACAACCTCACATACATGCATTAACTACTAAACGACATAACAAAGCAGTATGGAAAATTAGGAAACTACTGATTTCCTCTAAAACGCTAGATGCTACACCCTCATGAACGCTGGAATATTCTACATTGAACCACCTGAAAATAGTCTCGAATTGATTATTGCCATGCATATGCAACTTGTAAAGATGCCAATGCAATGCCCGATTCAAACCCAACCTACTATGCGTCATAGGCGATGTTTGGGAAGAGATGTTGAGCGCCTGAGCTCCGAAAATCCTGGTTAGGGTAGGGGGAGACTGAGTTTATGGATTGCAAAGTACGTGCAACGAGAGATAGCTGGCCTCGTTGGGGAGCCCTCGCTCATTGCAAAACCTAGAGACTTTGAGTGGCTCTTTGTGTGAAACAGATCTAAATGTTGGAAGGCTCCAAATCCAGATCTGAGGCTGAAATGAGTCGAGCGGGCTAGTGAGGAGGATTGGTGTGAGTTAGATCTGAAGTAGGGATACTCCGTGTTGGAACACAGATCTGGAGTCTCTAGCCTACATATGACACGATTCGGACTCAATCTGGATGACCGGTCCGCGATCTGTGGAGCCCTCAGCTAGTCGCCCCTTCCCCGACCCAGGAGCTCAACAAACAAGTTAGCACATATGCACCATCCGAGGTTGCTGGACAACAGCATCTACGACACCCCACAGGCTTTTTCTCACCCATACTCTCATTGCATTTGTCTTAGCCAACCACAGTTTCATATCAGATTAGGAAAATGTTGTCCCAACACACACACATACAAGTAGATTACAATCACTCACTACACTAGATAGAGTACAGCTCTTACTCCACTCCACTAGCAACACACACAAATCTAATAAAACTAACAACCAGCTAACTAGATCTCTAAATACTAACCCTATAGTACTCCACAACTCTAATCAGCAAAGCGCTGCTAGAACAAAAGTCATGTGCCAGCAGAAAGCCCCACCGAGCTGCCATGGACAAAGATGGCCGTCGCTGCCCTGTATGGTTGACAAAGCAAGTGAAGAAAAATCAGCCAACATCAACGACCACACGGATGGACATCAAGCTCAAAAAATGACGGACTCTCGACCCAGGCAGACACGGATCCAGGAAGACGTGGACCCAGAAAAACAGCAAAACGTCGACCCA
Organism: Bryoerythrophyllum caledonicum; assembly: GCA_963971425.1. Classification (NCBI taxonomy): domain Eukaryota; kingdom Viridiplantae; phylum Streptophyta; class Bryopsida; order Pottiales; family Pottiaceae; genus Bryoerythrophyllum; species Bryoerythrophyllum caledonicum. Next base: position 14,076,367 of record OZ020525.1, on the reverse strand, counting down.
GAAAGACACGGACAACAACGGCTGATGGACTCTCGACCCAAGAAGACAAAGACTCAGAAGGACGCGGACACTGCAAAACAGCGGACCCCAACAGAAGTAGAGGAGAACAACAAGAAGACGAAGAATACCGACCCAGTTGCTTCAGCACAGCAAGACGAGGGCCACCGACCCAGCTGCTTCAACACAAGCAGACGAAGACTACCAACCCAGTTGCTTCAGAAGACAAGGACTATACGTCAGAAGACAAGGGCGATACGATTGAGAACGCGGACCCTGGGAGACAACGAACTCTCAACACAAGCAGAAGAGAACAGAAGAAAACAAGCAGAAGAGAACAGCGGACCCCCAACAGAAGCAGAGGAGAACAACAAGAAGACAAAGAATACCGATCCAGCTGCTTCAGCACAGCAAGACAAGGGCCACCGACCCAGCTGCTTCAACAGAAGCAGATGAAGACTACCAACCCAGTTGCTTCAGAAGACAAGGACAATACGTCAGAAGACAAGGGCGATGCAATCGAGAACGCGGACCCTGGGAGACAGCGAACTCTCAACACAAGCAGAAGAGAACAAGGAGACGAGAATTATAGACCCAACTGCTTCAACACAGGCAGACATGGATCACCGACCTAGCTGCTTCAATACAAGATGGCGAGGACTATCGATCCAGTTGAAGACAAGGGCGATACGTTCAAGAGCAACTTAAGCTACACAAGCTCTCTCGCTCTTGGTGGGAGAAGGAAAAACTAGAGTCTTGAACAGACGATTCAAGGAGAGCGCCGAAGGGCGAAGACAGAAAGACGGTTCCACCAAAACCCTACCCCCGCCCCAACCCTAGACACCGAAGACACACAGGGAACCACGAGGACCAACAAGGACTGCAACACTAGAGACATTGCCATAGGGGCCCAAATTGGCGAGACTACAAAAGCCATACAAGAAATCAACGTGATCTACATCGACATGCATCGACTCTCAAGATCCAACAATCAAAATCAACAACATCATCAACAAATGAATCAAAAATCAAGACTGCAAACAAATGTAAGGTACGCAAATCACAAGGTACGTAACCTCACCTTATCTCCTATTCTTTTCTTTGCTTGCAGCTTGCTAGTAGGAGTAAATAAAAGCCCCAAGACCACAAAACCTAGCCGCCTCAAATACATCAACGACAATTCTTTTTGGGACCTAGGGTCCTTTGGTATTGGTTACTTGTTACTGGGTACATAGTGTCCACCCTCGAAAGGGGGAAGTAGTTCCATACTACTAACCCATGCCCGGTGGGCATGGACTTAGTGGTGGAATGAACGGACACTTTACTCACGCCGGCCCCCTCTGGGGACCGGCGTTCTTCTTCTTCTTCTTCAACGACAATATCAACGTGTCAAGATCAACGGAAATCAGCTGCCCAAGATCCCAAAATAAAGACGTTGGAAGTACCAACCACAAAACCAACCCTAATCGCCGTCATCAGCTACGACGAACGACCTCACCTCAATCAGAGAAAAATCCATCCAACAATACAAGAAACCAAAGGTATAAATCTTACCTCTCCACAATATGGAAACCCTCTCTTGTTGCTGTTGTGATCGCTCGGTCACCCGCCTTAGCAGTAACTTGCGTAACAGCCGCCGTCACCTCCAAGCGAAGTGGAGAAGCCGCCCCCACACAAGAAATCACTCCAGCCAACCTCAAGATCACATCACCATATTGGTGTAGTGAAGTACTCCTCTCACCCTCCCTTGCTTTTTCACACACTAACCTAGATCTCCACACATGGCCAACATGTATCTCACAAGGTTGTCACAGTTTGAGACCGCACTCTACACCTTTCAGAAAGACTGCATCTGATTTGATTCTTGTAGAGACAGCAGAAGACTCAGGTATCAAGGCAATTGCACCTGTGACCGACTGCTACAAGATCAAGACCGCAAGACAAACGCCCCTCGCATGAAACCCAACTACAGACCACGTAAGCCCGAGATAGCACGAACTACAAGATACGACGGACTCTCGACCCAGGACAACGCGGACTCAGGCAGACGCGGACCCAGGTATACTACAGATTGTCGACCCAGGAAGACGCGGACAACAACAAACAAAGGACCCCCGACCAAAGAAGACACGGACTCAGGGAGACGCAGCCCCTGGGAGACAGCGGACAAGGACAACAAGCAGACGAGGACAACAGGGAGACGAGGACTCTCGACTCAGCAACTCCATCACAGGCACACGAAGACCACCGACCCAGCCGCTCCAACTTTAGAAGACGGGGACTCTCGACCAACTACTGCAGAAGATAAGGACGACACGATTAAAGGCACCTCAAGACACCCAAGCTCTCTCGCTCTCCGTGGAAAGAGGAGAAACCGAGGTCCTTTACAAACGACTCAAGGAGAGCGCTTGAGGGCAAAAACAAAGAGATGGTTCCACCCAAACCCTACCCCCGCCCCAACCCCAGACAACGGTAACAAGCGTACCCTACTAAGGAGGACACAAGGTGGAGGCGGCTGGACATACACTGGACAGGTCGAACACACGCTAGGAGGGTCCAAGCTCACCAACAACCATCATTGCTTCATCGAGAGTGCTAAATTGTTCCAGGTAATCTTAGAATTTGAACTTAATTACATTGCTATACCATGTGTCCGTATTAAACCTTTGCATAACAAATCAAATCTTTTCCTTTTGAGCTCTGATCCCACATTTTGGGACAGTGCTTGCACTAGTATATGTGTTAAAATTGCATTAGAACTTAGGAAAAGTTCTATTGCATGAAATTTTTTGGTTGGGTTTGTAACCTCTTCTTGGAAAAATTGCTCTCAACAAGCCTCCAGCTTCTGCTGGTGGGAGAGAGCAATTCCAAGGTATTAAGAGGAAAAATTATAAACATGTCAACACCCAATAACATCCTTGTATGGTATATTTTCAGCATGTCTCAAATCCAAGCCAGCCGGTCTTCCAAGCGTTTGTTCAATGAGGTAGTAAGTGGACCTATATGTGATGTTGTTGAAATTGAGTCGAATGCTATAGTGGTCGTAGATACCTTCCAAAAAAAGGTGAAGGCAACAAGTTTGCCCCACACTGAATTGTGGTTGGGATTTAACACAATGAATGTCCTAGCCAAAAAGAAAGGGAGTTCCAAAGTCCCACTGATTGCAATTGAAGGGTTGGTTAAGAAGGGAGCAAACCCTAAAGAGGCAACCGAAAGCTATAAGTCATTACCTTCTTTTCCATACGTTGACCGGGAGGAATGGCCTTCAAAAAGGCCAGATGGTAAAATGGGCAACCACTTTAACCTCACTCAACTTCCTAGTGAAATTGACGTGGATGCGGATGGTTTTGCCTTGGACTATCAAGTTGCTATTTTCTTCGATATTGGTGAGCAAGTATGGTCTAGAGATGTCGTGCTCACAATGGTGAGAAATAGGCTTAAAGAAATGGACATACCAACCGGGACACGAATTGGAGAGCCAATCGCAATCTATTACCAACACCAAACCAACAATTGGAGTGGAGTCATCAAACTACACCTAAAGCACCCGGATGTGGATGCAAGAGGGCTTTTGCAAGGCTTAAGGCCTTTCATCCTTACCTTAGGCGAAGGGATTCCTCACAAAGGTAAAGTATGCAAAACTTATGATGTTATTGCATACTCACACATGCTCTTGGTTAAAATTTCAGGTCCTAACTTGATGAATAGAGAATCTTATGACATACACCTTGAAAGTGTGAGAGATAGTTTCTCGAGAGGATTTGAGTTTGAAATTACCGAAGTTGAAAAGAAAGGACCCATGACATTTGCTTTTGTGAAAACCACCACTCCGTGAATGCTACTAATTTTGTTGCAAGATGGCGTGCTTTAGCTGGCCCTCCTACAAAGCTTCAAGAAGTGGTGGGTATCAAGTCCATCTTTTGGTTGATGCTTTTCTATTGACATACACGATTTTGTTGTAGGCGTAGTATCTCAACGAACTGCTAAGAAATCTGATCTTGAGATAGCACATCAGCTTTTTCATGTTATATCGTAGTTCTTGTGATTTTAAATTGCTATGATTGGCCGAATGTTAGGTTCGAAATGTCAAACCTATGCCTCTTCCCAAGATGGCAACATTATTCAACAACCTTCATATTGGCGTTGCTCCTGGATTGGTGAGTCATTTTGCTTTTGCGTTATCATCAATCATACAACTTTGCTTTTAGAGTGAGAGAACAGTAATCCGGTGTCTTTTGTAGTATATGGAGTTGATGGGAGGGACATGCTGATAGTTATTCCTATCGAGACTGGTGCTAAATATACAATGTGCCAGGATCCAAATGTGAATAATATTGTGTGTGCATCAACGTTCTACTCTGAATCTGCACAAGCCACGCTTTGCTTCGTACATGATTTTACCTATTCTTCTCTCGTCTTTGTTCGCCTTGAGGTTACTTGTCTTCGAGGAACAGGGAGTATTCCGGGTTACCCTATCCTTGACTACAAGCTTGGTTTACTTTTGATCTTCAATAGCGAAGTGTTCACTATGATTGATTGCTAAAAAATACTTCTCAACGGCGGCAATTATTCAGTATATGGTAGTAGATGCACTTAAAAGTTGGACATCTATTTTAACAGCATGTTCACTACTGACGAAGAGTACATGTGTTGGCATATCCGAGTGGAAACCGATCCCTCAGAGAGGACACAATTGCGATTGATAGTTGGTTCCTCTAATCCAACTACAACATACGAGTATGTCTCATTGCATCTTCAATTGGTGTACTTAGTCAATTCACACTCACGATTTTGGGAAATACACTTTACATTCATAAAATAGCGTTCAAGTTGTATCAATGCAGGACTTGTGGATGTTACATCGATCTAAGTTTTTGTCGTCGTGAATGCAGGCTCAAGAGTACATCAAGGAGCAATTAATTGATGTTCGAGCGCTAGCACCGGCGCCATCTATTGTTCATGCACCCACTCTTGCAATCTCTGGGCTAAGAGGTCCTGCTGCAGTTCTCGCTGGTCTGATTTAAATCACGAGCATCACTTTGGAGATGATTGTGTGTTGGGACTCCACTCTAGGCATTTGGAAGGTAGTGAAGGAGAGTTGAGCGACCTTGCCTCAGGGGGTTTCATGAACGGCTGCGTGTTGCCGGCAGGTTAGCACTTGATTTTAGTTTGCATACAAGCACCTATTTGGTCATATCTACAATGTTCTGATGATTCTCGTTCTCATTAGAAATAAGCAGTTTGAGAGTTGTATAGTTGATTTTAGGTTGAGAGAGAGAGAGTGAGAGATCTTGTTCCCCTTAAGACAAGACTCCTCCAGCTTGAATTGGAGTTGAGTTGTACTTCTTTAGATGGAGTTGTACGTAAAGCTAGATAAGTTATATTCATGCCCCTAATCTATCATTGACAATTTTTGTCCACCTTATATGATGGCTCTTCCTTTGTGGAATTTTCATAGTGCGTCTTGCAATACAATTTGGACCAAGCTATATTATAACGTTGGGACCACTAGACCTTCAATATGCCTATTGAAGTTGCACAAAAATCTTGATTTCAAAGTTTCTCAATTTTGAAGCAATCTCGGTGCCTTTTGTAAGGTGTCTGAATTTTTCTGAAATTTCATGTTTTTTAATTGACGATATGATGAAGTAGCCACTGTAGAGAGTCTCGGGGAGACGGAGAGAATTGTTGCTCACAAATTCACTTTGCTTGTCAAAGTCCAGAATTTTTCGAGCCGTTTCTGTAGACTCAATCGCCCTGCATTTCAAATATAAGAGAATTTCATTTTTTTGAGAATTTTAGTTGCTGGAACGGAAGTCCCACTGTTTTTGCTAATTTTTTTTGCTTCCGGACTTAATTTTTGTCGAACAAACGTTGGACTTCGTCACTAAGCAAAAGAGGGCCAGAGCGCAGAGATCAAATCATGGAATGGACGGGCACATGCCATTTTCCTGAAGCTTGGCCATTAAGCAGTAAAGATGGGACTTCCGCCATAGATCCCTGTCAATTCACAAGACAAGTGCTCGTAAACGAGGCAGATTATTATTGAAGCGATTCTTAAAGCTTTCTTCAAGACCGAAGGTACTTCAACATCAGAGTTGAAGGGAACGAGTCTTCAACTACTTCGGACTTGAAAAAAGATGGAAAAATTCGTATTGTCTTTCCATATTTTCATGCTATTCAAAATTGTTCAAGTGTGAATTCCATATCGTTGTTTAAGTGCCTCTTTGAATTAGATCTCAAACGTTTACAAGCACTTACAAACATGTACCGATAGAGACCATACATTCTTATTACAATAATCTCACAAGTCAGTCAAACATTTATGGACTTCATTTACCACAGGTTATAATTTCGATGAATCAAACAAAAGTCTCTACATTGGCATTCACAAAACATGGTCGCAAGATAAACTGTACTGAGGTTCGCCCTAGGTTTGAAATTTCCTTCCCCGTAGTGTACTAAACTTTAAAAACCACGAGGCAATGAGAGTAGATGGCATAGTATAAGGTTATCCAAATTCTAAAAGCTTCTGCCATAGATATGAATCAAAATACAGTAAAGAAAAGGCACGCAAAAGAAACATGGTGATTTGCAATAAAAAACAGTGCATACAAGAGACAAAATCTAGAGAAAGAGGCTCAGTAGTTTTATCAGGAATATTGTCCACCAGATACCAGTACAAACGTGCACCTGCACTTCAAAAAATCGACTTCAGGCTCCGCTAGTTGTTCCTTTCAATCTCCAAGGTTGCTAATCCTATTCTCAACAGAGTTGTCAGGACGTCCTCAGCCACCTGAGGACGTCCGGTGACATACTGACTTTCGACAGTTTACCCTGGGGTAAATTGCTGTCCGCTACCCCGGTCGACCGCTCGGCCGTCAGATGCGATCACCCTCCGTCCGCCCGTCGCGATCGCCCGGCGGTCGATCAGTGGCGTCCGTCCCGCCGTCCGCCCGCCGCAACCGCTGGGTGGTCGGTCGGTGCCGACCGCCAGGCCGTCCGAATCGCGGTCGGCGCTCGGCCGTCCGAATGGCGGTCAATAGTTGGTCGTCCGCCCGGCCATCCAAATGGCAGTTAGGGGTTGGCCGTCCGCCCAGCCGTCCGAATGGCGCCCCGTGGTCGATCTCTGGCATTTGGGCGCCTCCCTCCGTTGTCCGCCTCTCCAACTGCCACTTGTCACTACACAAGGGTTCGCCCTGCGGACTCTGTAGGCGAACCCTCGTGTAGTGACAAGTGGCAGTTGGAGAGGCGGACAACGGAGGGAGGCGCCCAAATGCCAAAGACGGACG